>CM051024.1:55121746-55721746 GCA_027627225.1 Congeria kusceri | reverse complement strand
GGCTTATACTTATATACTAGATACCATATGCAGATCAAAGGCCTCTAAATCCAAAACGAAGGATTAAGGTGGAACATCATGGCAATTTGCTAATCTGCTTGTGATACTGAAGCTTCCTAAAAAGTTTTATTGAACTGCTGTCAGTGGTTGCTTCGCAATATCAGTTAAAATAATTGAACACTGTAAACTAATTTCAAATATCATAAAACCCGCATTTATCCTGCCACTTATAGAAGGATATTTTACCTGTCGGTTAAACTTTTGCTTTATCCGCTAGGCAGGTTTGTTCTGACCCCCGAATTTTTATTCTTTTGACGGACTTTCGCACGAAAATGAGTGACGTCACTCCCAAATTATTAAAAAGGTCCAGAAATAGAACGGTATTTCACAGTAAATGTATTAATGAAAATATGACGCTTGACCAATAATTACTTAGACATAAATATAAATGACTCTATTCACTTCTTAAAATTTTATGGTCTAGTTATATGCAGACGACACATTTGTTTTCAGTCAATATGAGAAAGATTTTAAAAATAAATTATTTTTTTTGTATAACTACTGTAATGACTAGAAGATTAATTTTAGTTTTCTTTGAAACGAATAAAATTCAGATTTATATATAAACAACCAGTTGCTAGAAACTGTCAAATAATACAAATATCTATCGGTATTTTTCTTAGCATCTAGAAGTTTCTTTTAAAATGTAAAACATATATCATAGAACAAGCTTATAAATCAATGTTTCATTTATTCATTAAAATAAATAACCTTAATATACCAATAGACCTGCAAATTAAATTATTTGATCAAACTATATTGCCTATATTAACGTATGGCTGTCACATTTGCGGATACGAGAATCTATACATTATTGAAATTTTCACTGCACATTCTTACGACGAATCACACAAGCAAAAAAGTATACGCCAATATACTTTGCAGAACTCGGATGATACCCACTTGATATTATTATGAAAACAGATTTATAATCTTTTGGAATAAAACATATAACAGGTAAATCCATCAAATTATCTTTCCTATTGTATAGATATACAATTAATTCAAATATTAATCTTAAATGGATTAACTGTATTGCCAACATACTAAGTTTTACCGGCTTGTCATTTGTATGGCAGAATCAAGAGAATATAGAAGAATATCATCCAAAAACACGTTAAACCCTTGTTAATAGACGACTTTCTTCAATCTTACAACGCACACATTGACGTCTATTCTAAAGGTAGAATGTATGGTTTATTTAAAGAAAACACCCGATTTAAATAATACTTAACTGGATTACAACAAACACTAAGACTAAGTATGTTTCGTTTCCGTACCGCTAACCTTCGATTTCCAGTAGAAACCGGCCGAAATTTGCACTCCTTCAACCCTCATTAGAATCGAAAATGTAGTCTTTGTAATAAAAACGATATCGGTGATGAATTGAATTACCTTTCAATATACTCTCACTTCAAAGAAAATAGATCGAAATTAATTCCTTCCAAATTCAGCTGTCGTCCCAATGTGCTTAAATTTAAGGAGATAATGTGCTCTAACAACCCTGTCACACTTAAGAACACAACTGTATTTATGAAACATTTAATTTATACCATCAATGAATTATCCCGTCAATGAAATTCCTGCACTGTTTAATGACCAATCCCTGACAACACTACTCATAACACAGGGGTTCCATAAGGGGTGTTGCGTATGATCGTATAGTAGTAAGAAAAGATAAATCGTTTTGGTTTGGCTTGAACTTTTTATTTTCCATCATGAAACTTGTATGGAAAGCAACAGAAATGACGTCGACGGTACACGTGACGTCACCTTCAAAATAGCGTAAACACGTCGTCGTTATGAATTCCCGACAGGGAACTATACTAAAGTGTTAGCACATACAATCCCGAAATATATAGAACTGCACTGCAAGCTACACTTGTCAAATATTCAACCATTGTCAACATAAATGATTAAAATACATTATCCAGACTACATAAAATTGCTAACAAAAATGATAATTAATCGAACATTCGAAACGAGTTCCCAACTGTTACCCTCCCAAACTTGTCATCGTTTCCATGAGATAGTAATTTAACGCAATGTAGAGCTCCCTTTTTTGTTTGGAGACATACATCGCAATTATTATTATTGTTATTGTTATAATAATAATAAAAATTATTATTATTATTATTATTATTACTAGTATTATTACTATTATTTTTATTATTATTAGATAGATCGTTATGTTTTAAATATAACTATATTAAGCTCTAATAATTTTGCATGATCACTTTAGTCAAATATTTGTAAGGACATTTTATATTAATATAGCTCACAAGGTGATATGTATTGTACAATTACTCATTTTTTGCTTGCTTTTAACAGGCTGTCCGGCTAGCGCAGTGGTTGGGTACACTCGCTTCTCATCTAGGCTGCCCGGGTGCGCTCCCCACTCGGCGCAAGTGAGTTTGGTTGGTGGTCACCATACCGGACATGTGGGGTTTCCTCCGGGTACTACTGCTTCGACTTCCCTCCCCCCACAGCACAGCAACACACCAAAATTAAAAATCTTTCAGTAAAAGATAAAAAGCTGAAAATTGCAACTATGATTCAAAATTCGGCCCAACTTTCGATGAGTCTAAAAGTAAATTCGGTAGGGGTGCTGGGACATGAAATGGTCAGCTACTTAGCGATGCCTGATAAGCCAGGCGCGGTGAATAAGATGCTTGCTATGTGTTGTATGCTTGTTTTGTTATCGATTCGTCTTAGATAGTCATACCGAATAAGCGTTCTAGAAAACTTCTCCCTGTTGGGTCTAAACTATCCCTCTAAGGGTCCAGAAAATAACATACGAACATTACATTGGCGACGAGGATAAACTTCGATAACTTTGTGCATTTGGATTTAGTAGTGAAAATGACTGGATTAACTATTTTCCCTTTGATGTTTGACGTTCATGGGGAGGAATGTTGCCTCGGTGTGCGATTGATAAAGCACGTGCCCAAGCTTGAAAATCTATTGGTTTGACTAAATATCAATTCTAAGAAACGGCGAAAAGCGCTCCTTCTGCACTATGGACACATTAAGAGCGAAATTGTGCAAGGTAGTGTATCAAAGAAACTAAGATTTAAGTGCTTGGGGGAAGATAAACCTTTAATCGATGTTTTGACAATGGCCCGAACCATGGAAATCGCGGAGAGACAGTCGAAGACAATGAGTAAAAATGAAATACCAAATCAGGACGTCAACAAGCTACCGTATACGCCAGGAAACCAAAACGCTCAAAGAACGCAGAGGCCCAGAACACAGACACAATCTGGACGCTAATGACGTTAGCACACAATCAAGAAAGTTTGTAGAAATTGCGGCATTCAATATCCTCACCAATCACAGTGCCCAGCTAAAGGTAAGAATGTACAATTTCAGGGCCATGTGCAGAAAACGGCAAAACGCAAACTCCAAAATCCACGAAATTTACGAAAACGACACCAAAAGTTCTTCTGATGCCGAATCATGTCCAGAAGTATCATTCAAATTCAAATCAGTGAACAAAATATCAAGCTCAAAACTACCAACGGTGACACGTGCAGTCAATGCAATTAAAACAACACTTTTGGTACATGTAGACACCGGAAGTACGCTAAACATCATCAACTCTCGAATCATCGAAGCAATGACCCCGACACCCAAATTGAAGACTTCAAACACACAGGCATTTGCATGTGGACAAAAACAACCAAATCCCATAAAAGGTGTATATAACATTTTGGTAGAAAGCAACAACATTCAAAACAGCGACTCTCCATGAAATGAGACAAAATAATGACAATTTAATTGGATATGAACTCTGTCCAGTGATCCAAATTACAAGAGAATTCATTTCAGTGACCAGGTCATGACTTATTTCGACCCTTCAAAACACTATGAGGTATGGGTGGACGCTAGTTCCGTGGGGCTATCAGCAAAATAGGATTGTAGCGTTTGGCAGCCACGCCTTTACACCCGTCGAACAGCGACATTCCCTTACAAAACGCGATCCACTAGCATGTGTTTTTGGTTACCAGCACTTCCAACTATATTTGTTCGGATCAAAATTCACCTTAATCACTGACCACAACTCTCTGGAATAAATTTTCAACAAAATCAAGGAAATCTAATCTGCTCGACTTCAAAGGTGGCGATTAGTGTTCTCCGATTACTGCTCAAGACATCCGGTGAAAGCAAACATCACAAGCAGTTTTACAGAAGATTACGTTAACTTTTTGGCATATTCGGCAATACCGGATTTGCTGAATTTAGCAGAAATAGCAGTGACCCCCAGCACCAATGAAATATTATGTTCTGTCATTGACGCTCTGTCAAATATATTGTGGCATAAACAGCCGGTGAGAAACAGCGCTATTTGTCAATGATACCAGACTATTGCTGATGATCTAACCGCCATGAAGATCAATGACCACTCGTAGTTCTCCGCGATTCAAGACTGTGTATACCGGAAGCCCTGCAACGCCAAATTGTAAATCAAGCTGATCGAGGTCATCAGGGTAGAGTTCGATGAAAAAGTCTAATCAGAGAAATAAGCTGGTTCCTACACATGGATAAAATTGTTGCTGACGTATGAACAAACTGTATCCCGTGCATGTCAACGTCATCGCGCAACAAAACTGAACTAGGCAAGTCAAGTGCGTTACCCAGTGGACCATTGAACGAAGTATCAATTGACTGTTGCTGTCCTTTTCCGAATGGCGATTATTCAATGGCTGTTATATGTGTCTACAACCGATTCCCAGTTGCCCAGCTTATCAGAAATGTATCTACACAAACAGTGATATCTCGACTTGAGACAATATTCACAATGATGGGAAATCCTAGCATAGTTAAATCGGACAACGGAGCGCCGTTTAACAGCCAAGACTTCAAATAATTAGCCAGCAAGTACGGATTTCAACATCGCAGAGTGACACCGTTGCACCCAAAAGCCAACGGTACAGCTGAAGAATTCATGAAACCTCTGGTCAAAGCCTTGAAAACGGCCAGTACGGAAGGAATACAGACGCGACAAGGACGTTACAATTTCTTGGTGCACTACCTTAGTTCACGACATCCAAGCACAGGCCGCTCACCAGCAGGAATCATGTTCGGACAAAAGCTTATAAATAAAATTCCTACCTCCAGAAAACCGGAAAACGACGAACATATCCGAAATTGGGACTCTGTTGCAAAATGCAATCAAAAGCGAAATGCAGATTTCAAAAGGAAATCAAAACCTACGGAAGTCAAAATCAGAGATACCGTATTAGTAAGACAACAACCGCGTCATAAAATGGATACGCCATTTAATCCCACTCATGGAAAAGTCATTATAAATAATGGATCTACAATTACGGTTGATTATACGCATTTCGAGCCATTACGAACATATGTCCAGGGCGCCAGACTTCAAGATCACAACGCCAATCCAACGCCATGCCGACCACGACGGTTCCTGCGGCAGAATCGTAGACCACCACGGCGTTTCGATGAGTGACATAAAAGACGATTAGTGAATGTTTGGCGAATTCGTGTATTATCGTTTAAATAATTAATTGCATTCAGTAAAATGTGCGATTAATTAAAATTAATTAGGCCATAGTAATGCCTAAGATTATTGCAGTATGATTCCATCTGGATTTAACGTGCGCGTTACCTGGAATTTTATTTCTGAAACCTGTGAACTGTTGGGCTGAAAGGAACTCCATTAATTCGACAACCATATTCCGGTCAAAGGGTCAACCCAGTCCACGGCAATTCGTCACGATTAGATACGGACATTTAGAACATTTTATCTCAATAAATGGCAGATAAACATGAGTGAAAGACAGTTTTCCATGACATTATGGGAGGAATTAAACCTTTAATTAAAGAACCGTTAAGCACGTGGCGAACGTTTTGCTTAATTACTTACACATTTATTTAAATCTGTGCGTTGTAAAATTGTATTAAAAACCTGTTGTATATATACAATGTTTGCGAATGACCATGCATATGAAAACATGTAACCTTTATGATTATTAATATTAAAGCGTTCGTGACTGTTATGTTTTGTATGAACATTTGCATATAAGAATGCGTTTAAGAATTCAAATATCTGAATTTAAATATGTATGTTGTAATAAAGCAAGCTTGTAAATTGTTTCGATAAAGGCATCTATTAATATTGTTAAGTTAAAACATGAATAACGATATCTGTTTACTGTAGTGTTATTATTCTGTGTAAATGTTTCAATCATAAGGATGTAATGGTCAGCTACACAGTGATGCAGCTATTTATTATTGCCGATTATTGCAGCCACTTCTAAATTTGGCTTTTGCAGAAGAAAGTATAATTTGTTATACAGACAGCCGTTGTCCAATTGGTGGGTCCCCAAGTGGGGTGGTGTGTGTGTGTTGATTATATGTACCATACTGTGTTTTCACAAGTTGCATATACAGACCTCCAAAGTGTTGAATGACGTGTCAAAATAACAAACTGACTGATCAATGATTTAAACTGAATTGTCTTCATTTATGTTTGATGTATTTTCGGATTAATCTTATTTTATTACTGAAATACAGTCATTTAATATCCCAGTTTTAGTTGATGTTCTTAACGCTGATGAAGCGACGTATAGTCTACATAAGATACAAGTGCATAGTAATAGTTTATTCAATCTTTATAACAAAATACTATAAGTATTTTTAAGGATGATAACAAATAATCGGTCAGCAACCACCTCTTATGTTGTAACTTTCAGCCTTTGTTTATCAAAAAACACCGTATAGTTTCTCATTTATTGGCGTTTGATTTACCTGTTTCAGTTGTTGATATGTGTGAAGCACGACACACGATTCTCAATTTAACGTTTATGAACAACAAAATGAAAATATCTGGTAGTATTGAATAACTGTCTTATTACTCTTTTTTTTATAATATTTGTAATTTATGAACCAATACATGGTATTATAACTAAATTATTCTTTCCAAAAAAATGTCCTATACGTGTTGTCATAAATATATGTTTAAATGATAACGTTTATAACACTCATATAACCATTCTGGAAAGTTTTTTAACAACGAGTTATTAATAGACCGCTTAGTAAAAATATTGCGTTCAGGTGCGCTGTTTTACTAATTACTTTCTCGTTACGATTCTTGTCGGAACAAAATCCTTCTCCACGAAATTTCTCGAACACGCGCGAATATGTGTCGCGATAATAAGCGAAAATTCGTGACATATCGAGCGAGCGCTCTGTGCTTCGCGATACAATCGGCTCGTCGCATATGGCGAGCTATGCGGGTTTCGCGTGACGTGTACTGTATCACCGCGATCACTTTCCCGCATGACTTGTTGTACTAGATACTGTTTGTTGGCATTTTTGTATGCTTTTTAAACTTCTATATGCTCACATGTTATTACAAAATATTGCTGTTTTTTTCTAAATCTGTGAAACGAATAATGTATTGTTTTGCTCTGTTTAAGTACACGTATATTTACAAGAAATGCATTACCATCATGACAATTCTGCTTGTTAAATACATTATCATGTTTGAGATATTATTAAAGTGCAGAATTTACATTATTGTCTTACTTCAGTTGTCTTTTTGTAAACTCTTGTACTTAAGGTTTACATAAATTTGATATGTTTCACCCGCCGAGCTTCGGGTAGCAAGGATGGCACAAACAATTTACAACAAACAAATAAACCAATATGTATATACAATTTTCCTCAAGCTATCTTGTTTTATGACTAGACTAAATGTATATTGGTACAATGATTGGTATTGAACACTTAACTGCATGCCTATACATGATAGTAAATTCTCCCGATCAGACAGCAGCCTTAATGCAAGCTGATATTGACCGAATAAGTACGTGGACTGATCAGTGGTTGGTAGAATTTAATCCTGCTAAGTCAGAATCTCTTATAATATCTCGAAAACAAAACAGACCAATCCACCCACCTCTGACAATGCAAAACGTACCCATCCCAGAAGTCGATGTCTATAAACACGTAGGAATCTATTTTGCCAACGATTGCACTTGTCATGAACATATTGCACATATCAAAAACAAAGCATGGAAGCGATTAAATAGTATGTGCCGCCTTAAATATACTCTTGATCACAAAGCAGGAGAAGTTATATACATTTCGTTTAAAAGACCTATACTTGAAAATTCGGATGTAGTATTTGACAATTGCTGTTAATTTGAAAAAGATGACTTGGAAAAAATTCAAACTGAAGCTGCGCGAATTTTATCGGGTTGTACCAAACTTGTTTCGATAAACGAGTTATACAAAGAGGTTGGGTGGGAGACATTAAACATACGGCGCCAGAAACATAACCTTATTCTCATGTATAAAATTACCACACATTCTAACGCTGAATTACCTTAAATCTATAGTGCCTGCTATAGTCGGAGCTGATAACCCTTATTCATTGCGAAATGGAGCAACCATTAGGACTGTGACAACCTGTACAACCACATATTCAAACTCATTTGTACCATCAACAATAATGGAATGCAACAACCTTCCTCTGAATGTTGATTCTATTAACACTTTCAAAATGATTCTTTATAATGATAATACTAAACATAATTTATTATATTACGAGACTCAAAATCATAACTAAATGTAGTTCGCTACACTATTGTTCATTCACACTTATGCAATTGTGGTGCAGTCTAATCAGTTGTCCATTTTTTAAAATGCAACTTATTCAGGCAACAACGACAAGTTCTTATCAGAACAATTTCTCCTCTGATATCCCCAACATTTAACACACTTTTATATGGAGATGAAAGTATTGACTATGATAAAAACACGCGTATATTTGATGCAGTTCATATGTACATACAATCTAGTAAACGATTTGATACCTAGCTCTCAGTTACAGCGAAAAACTCATTTCATGTTACACTCTTCTTTTTTTAACATAAACCATTCTTTATTGGTGTCTTATACTCTATCGGAAGTTTCACCTCTACCTTTTAAAATTCGTTTTCCACTATGAGACTCTAGGATTTATATTTTTCTATCGGATACTATCATATATCTCTTTATAACCAGCATCAAAATTGCTGTATTCTAACCCATGACTGCCACTAATAGAAAAGTTACATACTTGCATGTAAATACTATTAATGGAGAAGAACCAGATAAATTTTATTTTCCGTTCCTATCCATTTTTTTAACATGCGAATTATTTGTAACTATGTATGTTTTGTGTATATGCTTTGTATACTCATATGTGTTCGAGAAATAAAATATGTTTAAACTAAAGAATATCAATATGGTTCGAAAATAATGATGTTATTTCTGACGCTCAGTTTGGTTGTAGAAAAGGCCGGCCAACTATAGATGCAGTTTTTATTATTCATTCAATTATTCAAAAATATGTAAATGTGAATAAACGTTTGTATTGCTGTTTCGTTCGATTTTATATATTTAAAATGGTTGAAGTTATATAAGTCTAATTTGGATGGTTAAATGCTACGTATTATACACATCATGTATCAATCTGTCAAATCATTCAATTATTCAAAAATATGTAAATGTGAATAAACGTTTGTATTGCTGTTTCGTTCGATTTTATATATTTAAAATGGTTAAAGTTATATAAGTCTAATTTGGATGGTTAAATGCTACGTATTATACACATCATGTATCAATCTGTCAAATCATGTGTAAAGCATTGTAATACCTATTCAGATTACTTTAATATAGCAGTCGTTTTAAGACAGGGGAAGTTAATGTCACCGACATTATTTTCTCTTTTTGTAGATGATTTAGAAATGTTTCTGCAAAGTAGACACAGTGCTGGAGTTAATCCACAAGATTTATGTTTGATTTTTGTTTTTGCAGATGGTTGTAATTGGTGAAACGCCTGAAGATTTACAGTGTCTCTAAATTTTATATATGATGATTGTAATACATGGGGCTTACATGTCAGCATAGAAACAACCAAAAGCGTTGTTTTCCGTAAACAAGGAGGTACAGAACGAATGAGAAGTGGATGAATGGAGATGAATACCTAGACAGTGTTAGCGATTGTATCTACCTATGTGTAACAGTGAATTATACTGGAAATTTTAATCTCAATACGAATACATTACGTGCTAAAGTTTCAATGGCACTAAACACATTGCTATCGAATTTGTAAACATATGATTGTATACCAAAGGTATCTTTGCAGTTATATGATGCTTTTGTTTCGCCAATTATTACATATTCATGCGAAATATGGAGTTTCTCTAAGTCTAGCGTGTTAGAAAAATTGCACCTAATATTCTGCAAGGCGTTTCAAATGTTGCCGTATAAGGCGAAGTTGGTAAAAACCCGTTTTATATTGCAGAATATATTGGTTTAAACTTAGTATAATTGACAATATAATACTGCGATCAATCATGGATGATAGTTTGATTGATTGAAATAGAAAAATGATGAATTGGTTTGGAAAGGTTAATAACCTACTCTCAAGATATGGATTAAATTATGTTTCGTCTAATAACTCACAAGTCAATGACAATATGTTTATCTTTGTTTAAGCACCGAGTAATTGATGAATACTTACAAGAGTGGCAACGTGACTTTGATGATAATATAGTTTTTACTGCATATAGATAAATAAAAACACAATTTTGATTTGAATTATATTTAAAAACAATCGTGTCACGAAATTTGAGAACAGCAATGTCTTTGTGCACATAATCTGAGAATAAAAACTGGTAGATACGATTGGGTCGATAGAAACATGCGGCTTTGTCGATTATGTCAAAAAAATGAAGTGGAAGATGATGAATTCCATTTTTTGTTGAAATGTACTAATGTACTAAAGTTCAAATAAGAGAAAAATATATTAAAAATTATTATAGAATCAGGCCTAGCATAATTAAACTCACGCAATTGCTAAATACACAGAATTTAAGTGAAATGATAAGGGAAAGCAAGTAGATATCAGAGGCGTTAAGTATTCGCCAAAGTATTATGATGAACATTTAAAAATAAATGTTTGTGTTTATATGCGTTATCGATCTATATCTTTAAACATATTTTATTCCACTACTGCTTAATTAGTATGATATTAATGTTGTTTTGTCATATAATTGTTGTATGCGTCAATGGTCATACGAAAACAGTTCCGTATTTAGATAGATGTACTGTTCTTATGTGTGAAAATGCAAGTTTCATGTATATCTTGTAAAGTTCATCCAGTTCTAGAAATATTAAATGCTCTGTGAAGTATCATCTACTATAATGTATATTGAATAATTGTTCTGTTAAACACTAGAAACTGTAAAGTTTATGTGTAATAAAATTCTGTTTTGTTCATTAACCGAAAAAGCTTTTATATTACGTACATAATTTGTAATTAATAAAACAGACAGTGTAATAATACATAAGGAAGTTTCAGTGATAAGATATGCAAATCAGACTACAGACATTTGAGCTTAAAGTGTTTTACATATGTTCATTAACAGATAATAAAAAAAAAACCATTAGGTTCTATTCTGTTTGAATATGAAGTAAAAAGAGAAATATACATGAAAATATTCGGAAATATACCATGAAATTATATCAATTCAAACATAACATATACATGAAAGATATAGTATCAAGTGAAACAAAATAAACATTAAGAAGCAGCTAAAATTTGTAATGCTTCCTCACGGAGTGTCATAGCATCTGTGATAAAGCTGGCAATATTGTTGATTACTAAACTATTTGTACAGGAAATACTATTTTCAAATTTCGTAAGGTTAGGCCAGTTGGATCGTATACCATATTTTGTGAGAAGATACCTATAAGTTGGACAACAGAGACAGAAGTGGTATTCAGATTCCACAGTATTTAAGGTACATAGTTTACATTTGCGTTCTTCTCTTGCTATGTTAGTGTATCTACCAGTCTCAATTTCTAATTTATGAGCACTTAATCTAAATCTTGCTAATTGTTGCTTTTGTATTTTATTAATAATACAATCTAAATATTGTTCATACTGGAATTTAGACTTAAACATTCGATAATACTCTAATTTAGGTTGATTATACATTGTATCGCGCCAATGTTGAATATATGGATCTTTTAACCTCTGATTAGAACTGAATATATATCAGAAGAAATTGTATGATCAATCTGTCGAACAGATTACTCGGTTCACACACAATTTACTCTAGGCGCAAACAACATTTTCAATTATTAAATAATTACAATTTCTTAAAATTTGTTTTCACCAATTTACAGTGTTCTGATTGGCTTAAATGAATTATGTTAGGGGCTTTTATTGTTCACTAAAGCCGGTTGCCTTTGATTATATTTATGATTTAAGCCATTTGACGGACTACTTTTATATATTGTTACATGCATTGCAAAAAAAACTGAATAAATAGAAATACAGTTAAACATATTTATTGACAATTTAAATTGCATGGTCAAAAAATAATAAATAAGGTATAAACATGTGCAATGTATGCTGTTTGTTTCGTTTTGCTAACTAATATGTTTGCCCATTTGGTTCAATGTAAAACCTTTTAAACATTTTCAAAAAACTTTTAATCTATCAAACGTTGTTTGCAGCAATAGCCTTAGAGTGATACTGTACAGAACTGTTTCATACAACTTACTAGAATTTTGAACATAAAAACAAATAATATAGAACAACTTTAATAAAACATTAACCAATAATTTGTGATTCAAAATATTTATTGAAATACGAACATAAATCAAAATTTAACAAACACAAACATAATGCACATTTTAACCGATTAGAGTAGATAATGATTTGAAGAACATCAGATTTCATTCAAATAACATACATCGAGTTGAACAAACGCTTCGTATTTTGTACATTGATGCCACCCCAAAACCAAGCACAACATCGTATGCATCGTGATGACTTGCTTGATAGTAAATTGCACAATGAGCTGCACTTAAATTACTGCTATGTACATATTTATATTAGTATTTCCTTTTATATTATACCAATATGGTAAGTATTAAAACGCCAAAATTCACAAACGCTAAATTTTGCTAAAAAAGCAGCGATAGATTGAAAACTGTGTATCAAATTACAATTATCATTAGTATAGTCATCCAAAACAAATCTAGCTTCATTGACATGTAATTTTCTTTCTTTGGGTCGACGAATAAGAAGAAAATTAATTTCCCGCAATGCGATGTAATGAACGCTAGGTGGCGTTGTAACAGCACGAGAATATTGTGAAGGTTTGGCGGTATGCGGTCATTCAGCTTTGGACAGTGGAACTGTGCAGACGGAGTTAAATTTTTTGCAAGCTTTTACATTCCTATTTTGTCTAGTTTGAAAGCATAATGAATTTCATTCCTCAGCCATTAATAAATAAGAATCTAGCAGTTGAACGGTAATTGTGTATTTATAACTTTGTATTTTGTGTTTTGATTTGAATGTATGTTTGTGTATATGTAAACTGGATGTACATGTATGAATTGTGTTCATGTTGATTCCATAAATTTATTTGTAACTAAGTCAATGTAATATTATCAGACTTTTGTGAAGTGTATATGCTTTCAGTAGACAGTCCAGATGCTTTACCAAATACAGAAAATGTTTATTTGTTCTATGTAAGAAAATACATAGTATTTTCCCTCACATGCAATTTTAATGAGAGGAAGATGTCTGTCTATATAAATGAATGGAGAGGTATTTAAGGAACTAATGTTGCTTTATAATATTACTCGATCGCCGTTAGAAAGGTATTCATTTTGATTGAGTTGCTTCCATAAAATAACAATGCAACGCTAGTGTCGTACGGAAGGGTCATGTCTTGGAAATAAATTGCATACCGTTTGACTTAAACCCTTTTTGATCGCCTGACTGGCCCAGGAGTAAAAATTAATATAATGCAGGTTCGAAGCGATGCGATGTAAGAACAATAACGACCACTTCTCTGATCTTTTGCAATATAGGACAACAAATGAGAGTGAATAAAATGTATACTGATGGTTAATAGGCGATGCTTTGTACTTCGTATAGCTACTCATACTTTGCAATAGAACAGCGCTTCGTCTGGCGACGGGTTTTTATTCGTCTTTGCTTCAGTCACGTTGATGCTCAGGCTCACGCTATTTGTTGAAAATTGCCTTGCAATAAGGTAGATTGCATCGCCTGCCACGTGAACAGTTCTTGTCAGTATTGCTTTTATGTTAATTATCGTAGCTTAGATTAAGTCTATAATAGTGAAATAATTAGTTACGTTTAAACGCAAATACGTTACAAAAACAAGCATTTCAAGATTTAAATTAGCCAGAAATAGCATATAAACATGACCTTAGAATACACGTGAATTCATTGTAGCAATATGGCTTATTGAACACAACGACAATACGCGCATATAATAAGTAATATATTTACGGCACGCCTTCTAAAGGCACGTTAATCGTTCTTTTTCTATGTTGATATCCTTAAGCAAAGTGGATCTTTTGACATGAACGCTTTAAATTAAGAAGATACATGATCGGTGAAAAATATATAACTAGCGTACGTACGCAATTGCCATTTTATAATATAAAGACTCGTTAAAAGCAGTTTAAGCTGTTTTTGGAGTACACGCATACATTCACTTAAGTTCTGAACGGTACATTGCTCTGAACACCCACACAATTAATAACCACGCAATGTTTTACAACATATAAGTATGTCACGCGATAACAACATGCCGAACAACCGGTAAACATGCTTTTCTTACGGAAAGTGTTCGTGTCATAGGCACTTTAGATTCATCTACCGAATGTGCAAGAAAGCATCGCATTATGCAAAAATGTTTGGAGCAACATCAAACGTAATTCCATTGTGCATGCTTTTAACTACATTATGTGTCTACGTCTTCGCTAATTAAGTCGAGTATAATATTGGATAAATATCCAACATTTAACTCTCACAACCTGATATATATATAAGACAACTTCAAGGTAAATTCATATTAATTTCTACACGCCGTTGGGGACGGCACAGGTATTGACTTTTCAGTTATAATAATCAATGATGAGATTGCTAAATGTTAGCTATTTGTAAAATTTTACTACAATTCTTTTCGCAGATACATTCCTGTGTGCAGGTGCTATACATTATTTGACGATCAGTTATTGATACATGTTTGGTAATAAAAACATAGATATGGCTAAATATGCGTTAAAAAGATCTAAAGTCCTTGTATATGTTATACAAACAATCTAACTACTTTCAAGTTTCAGGATACAGTTATGTTTAAATATGTTTGTCTAAAATTATTATGCAGATTATGTATGTAAGTATATTTTCTATTGTATTTGAAACTGTTTTATGAATTTTCAACAATGTCCTCCTTGTACAAAAAAAAAACGCTGTAGAACGTTAAGTTACGGTAATTACAATAGTATGTAGCAAACTGAGTGCTGTAAAATACGAGATGCGTCATGAACGTTTATAAAAACGAAACATATGCTCTTCAACCAATTGATATGTTCAATTATATGTTTTTATGTCAATATATATATAAATAGATAAGTCTCTAATTAAATGTACCTGATACGTAATATAACCTAACCTGAATTGAGTGTTTAAATATACTAGAATTCGTGTTATTATTTTTATTATAGAGATGGCCATTTCGTCGAATTCATTTCTTGGTTGTGTCGCGATTGGTAAATTTTTATTAGACTCTGGATCGGCTCTCAACTCACAATGCGCGACAAACTCAGCCGAAATGCATAATAACGTCAGTACACAACCGTTTAATTGGAGTGCTAACATCCTGACGGTTACCGTAAACGTAACATATTTCAATGATGAGGGTTGTGTCTGTGACGAAACAGCAGTACAAGACAATGCATTTTGTACGGTATATTGTTCAAATAATGCAACAGCACAAAGTCTTTTAGACATTCTTGGTAGATAATACGCCGAATGGAAAATACACTACTGTTTGTCAACGTACTATTATTATGTTACTAATATTCACGGCTTCGTTACAAATCCATTGACAATTGTATTAGTTGCAATATTCTCGTCTGCAGGACGATATAGAGAATGTGAACTTTTCTCTTTCCTGTGAAGTTTGATACCAGGTTTACAGTGAAACTTGTTCTCGTATTTTGTTTGTGTCACAGCCACCTGCTATCGATGCCGTATTTTATTTGCACATCGGCGATATCTTCGCCTATAACGACTAGGCATGTTGCATATATTAACCTTTTCTCAAGACTGTTTGGTAGGTACTGGAACCATTTTATTACGTGATTGTTGCATTCGTAATTAGAGTAACCCGTATTACCGCTATCATTGTTCGACTCACGAAGCAAGCAAAAGCATGGCGTGGAATGACAGTAAATCAATATATAATCAAGAAAAAAAGGCAACAAAAGCAATCAACTTAAACGCTTGTCGCAGTGTCAGTAATTTGTGTTTTGCTACAGATACCATATCTGTTAGTTATTCTATGGAATGTTATTTACCCAGACACAATCGCTTTGTTATTTAATAGTCCGAGAGAATTTCTACGCTTCGAAATTTGTGAAATTGTTGGTGTAGCCATTACAGATATTTAAAACTGGATAAACGTTTTCGTATACAATATGGCCGGAAACAAATTTCGCAGTCATTTGTTAAAATATCTTTGTCAACGCAACACAAGTTCTCTTGAATGAATCAGTTATCGAGTAGAGACAGTTATCGAGTCACATAGTACCCGATAAACACGTAAAACCCATCTGTTATAGTTATTAATAGCAACTCGTGTCAATTACAAATAAGTAATTAATGCTCTAATTGTTTATTTACTATATGCAAATGCAAATGAAGCGAATAAACACTTTTATGGATGTACATCTTTGCTTTGTCACTGACATTCTGACTTTGTTGCATTTAGATTCATTATAACCGTGTTTATATTGAATTAATTAAACTTGTATTGTTTGTATGTGTAAGTGTTTACCCGGAATGGGTTAAATTTATTAATAACTTGAACGGCTGATGTACATGTAATTAGACCTATTTGGAATAGCTCCTTTAGATATTTAATATTCTTTTAATATTACTCTATATGCTGCAAAGCATTTATTATGTATGTAATAACACAAGTAGAGAAAATCCGAGACTCGAACCCGGAACCTCTCATTAATACGGCGAGTGTTCTCCAGACTGAGCTCTCCGGGTGCCAAAACAATGTGTTAAGTGATTAAGTAAATACACAGACCGAAGTATGTTTTAATTTATGAACATGAAGTTGAAGCTGAGTCACGCACTGTTGCTGGTGGTGGTTGGTTCTGAGAAATGCACGGTAATATGGATTTGTTGTTGGAATGGCTGCGACCCTTCTAAGTTGCATATGATTGAAAATAATAAAACATAGGTTTAGAAATTAAATGTAAACGACAATGCACTGAGGCACGCAGACAATTTAATTTGTATACTAGAAAAGTTTGCACGAAGTTAGGCAGTCAGACAATGTTTCAAACTGTAAGTGTTGATTTTGTATTGCTATGGTTTATTTCTGTATCAAATTAAAACCAATGGTTGTGTTCAGTTGTTTAATTGTTTCCGTCACAATGACGGACTTATAATCTTTGAAAAATAAAAGAATAAAAGTGCTCATTACAGGAGTTATGTCTACAAAAACTGATTTGTTTTCAGCTGCTTTTAATTTTGTAATGATATAGAAATGAGCAAAACGAAGGCGTGTATATACAATTTGAATAATTAACTACATTATGTGAATTTTGATAAAAACAAATGAACTAAAAGTGTTTAGAAAAAATAACAACTAATAGTTAGTATCGAACTCACGACGAAGGAGTCACACAACTGTCAGCGTTCTAACCAACTGCGCTATTCTGGCTGGAGATAATACATGCGCATACTTTAGTTTTATACGTTTTCTCTTTGCATGGGACATTTTACTGTCACCGAAAGTACTAAATATTACCGAGGACCGTACCGTTTATCTTTGAAACTATGTAACATATTGAACATAAAACAATAGCATTCAAATGAAATGATTAGCAAAATCAAATAACTTGTGCAAGGCAGGATAATGTGGTCCGTAAATAATATTTTACCATAATAGCCTTAAGCGCAAACATTTACTATGGTATAAGAATCCAGTATTAGCGTGTGCCTGACCCTATATCATAATGACAGTGGAAGGTTAGCCAGATTGTATCTCAGGTGAGGTTTAACACAATGGTTATTTCATTTGTGCCAAACATTCATATGACAACGGATTCACACATCAACAATATAACTGTTATGCATACCGCGGCGTTTACTAGCATTGTACAAAGCTCATCCAAATGACAGCCTATTGTCCCAAAATGCAAACTGAATAATTTTGCAAACGTATAATTTAACCATAACAACGCGTCAATGATTCGTTATAAAACATACTTTGTAACAGTATAATCTGCCAAATACGATCCAAAATGATTACTACGTACAAGTGTTTATCTCTCCACCATGCCGATATTGACTTGATACAAAGGTGCCTAATATATTTTTTTATCAGGTCACTAGCGTTTATATCAGTCAATGTTTGGAGGTAGGTCATATTATTCGGAATCAACTATAAAGTGAACAGTTTCAATAAAAATGAATCAGAGTAAACAAAGCAAACAATTTGATACCAAGAACGTATACAGTGTATTATTTTTTTAATCGTCATAAAATCACAAAAACGTTAATTTTTTAATATTCACATAAACCTGCACTTTGGTAGTGATATGACGTCATCTATGAAACACAATAAATCATCCATACGTAATTTATTTCAATACATTCATAATACATGCACTAAAAGTCACTACAAAGCATCAGTTTATGTTGAACCAAAAACATTATTACCATAAATGGAACACACTATAGTCAAATAATATCAATATTGACGCGATCTTGGAAATGTCCATTTCAATACACAACTCCAAAATGGCGTCTCCAAACAATTATGCGTTATGTGTTCTCCGACGAAATAGATTTTTGCAATCCATGATATTTTACGAAAAATTTGGTATGATAAATAGTAAAACAGTTTACTGCCTGGTCTTGTGTAATATAGCAGGTTCGGCAAGAACAAACTAACGGCTCGGCAAGCCTAGCCGTTACATTATTCTAAGCAATACCTGATATATTACACAAGACCAGGCAGTAACCTGTTATTATCTATATATTGTTTGATATTTTCATATAAACGGCTTTACTGATAGTCACCGAGTTCATTTTTTCCACCAAATGCAATGGCAAAATGATGTAATTATTTGTTGCATAATCATCCATTAACTAAACGAGACTTAGTATCAAACACAAAACAGAAGGGGATACTATTAACAATGTTATAAACAACATGTCCATGTGCAATCCTAACTCATTACCTGGAAAGACTCAATCCGTTCATATCATTATGAAATTCTCAGATGATCGATTACATCATCACAACACGTATTGAAATATTTTGTACACGACTTACAGGAAAGTATATGGTTTATATGGTTTAGTAAAATGGATATATTTCCAGGAAAATATCATTCATATAATGTTGGCTTATATTGATATTTACCGCTTGGGGCATGCTACTGAAGCGTATTGATAATGATTCTAACCTGGTATTATATACGAGTAATTAGAAATTGTGTTTACTAACTATGCATTGCGTCCAGTGCATTGCACTTGACACAATTAAAGTAAATAGGTGCACTTCAATATAAAAATGTTGTTCGTTCCTGTATCTGTTGTCCAATGTATTGCACATAATGTTCGTTAATGTTAGAACATACACATAAACAAATACATTACTTATTTGACACATAACGTATATTTAATGGTTTAATGTTGTCTGACGTTGGAACATTTAGTAACCGCTTGCAGACAGTGCTTTGCACAATTAGTTACAAATTGCATTTCCTAAAATAAGCATGTTTAAATAAATAAAGAAAACGCATTATATATAAATGTACTAGCTACAACTGCCAAAGCACAACTGACTATTAATTGACATAGTAAGAACACTTAAAAGTTTAAATTTAAAAAAAAAACGCACTCAGGTGATATTCTATTTATTTTAGAACTAGTGGAACCTTTGCTTACGTGTTGTTTTAGTCCTTATTTTAGATAAAATTTCATCGAACAATATAGGGATTGTACATTAAAAATGTAAGTCTAATTTTAAGTTTTCTAAGTGTGTGTGTATGTTTTTTTTCTTCAGGTTTTTACTTGAAGTATAATTGTCTTAAGATGTCACACGCCACATAGTGCGTGATATGACAGATAAAATGGGCATGAACATAAGAAGCACGCCAATGATGGATTGTTACCGGTCAGGTTAGTCGTAGTATATAAGTCTTATGTATGGCTGTTCATCACATAGTTGACATTTGACGCGTTTGCATATTAGAAGTAGTATTTTCCAATCTGATCAATGTTAGAATTATGTAACTGTTAATATTGTGTTTAATTATAGTTATTTATATTATGTATTTAATATCATCACATATTTAGTTATACAATTAGTTACCTCTCGGGTAAACCGACATTACACTAATAACCTATCTTATCAAAATTGTTCTATATTTCCTCTATGAGTTTACCGTAGTTTACTTGTTTCATGTATTTGTTAATAAACCTTTATACCTAGCGAAATATATATAATTGCAATACAATAACCTTATATTCACTTAATGTGTTCGTTTGCAAATATATTCATTCATGCAAGCCTGGGCTATGTCTTTTGTTCCGAGCGCTAACAGGGAATTACAATAAACCCGCTATATAACGATCATGCATATTCAGTTTTGGCATTCTTACATTCATATTTTCTTTCAGAGATGATTATCGACGTCCTTATACTGTTGTCAGCAAGTGTGTGTGTTCATGGAAACATCAATACAGTTACCAATACTTCGTTGGTGAATGCCACATTTGACTACAAAACATCAACAGCTTCGTATTTGTACGAGTGCGATATGAACATGACAGAGCCCGGAGCAATTTTCACTGGACACTGGTTTAATTCTACGAGCTCGCCAAACACTAGTATTTCGGTTTTGTATGATTTATATGCAACGAAAGTATTGATGTTCTTAAAAAATATAATTTTTATTTTACGAACTTACCCGGCTTTAAAACAAACCAAAATTAAACCATTTCAAACAACATAATTATATATTCTTGTGTTACGTTTGAACGATTTTATTGTTATTTTATTTTGATTTACATATAAATGTTTGGATGAAACAGCGATAGACTGGAATCTTCACTGGTATCGATCATTTCAATACATCGTCGCCGTAACGCTTGGATATTCAAATTATGCTTGTCTGCTGAACAATAGAAAGAATGTTTGCTGTACTTTACCCGTTTGATTTCGACACATGGTTTACCTTTAGAAAAGTGAAAGCGTTTTTAATGGGACTTCTGTTTCTGAGCTGTATGTTGTCGATTCCATATAATATATATTATAAATAACTCAACGGTAATGCCGTCAATAGTCTCTGCTAGGAAAATCTGCATTTACGATCATTTTCTGTCCACTGTACGGCTTATAGTGGAATCATGTTATTATGTAATTGTTCCTCTGATCATTGCTATTGTTTGTAATACCGCAATCATTTGCAGAGTGTCTAAAAATACACGAGAACGAATTGGATTGACAAACAAACAAGAAATTTTATTGATAAAACAATACAAAAACAAAGGCAACTAACTAGGACGCCGGTCGGAGTCTCTATTGTTTGTGTTGTTCAACATATTCCATATGTATTGTGTTGGCATGGAATGTGCTGTATCCGGACACATCCATCATATTTCAGAACAGCGTACAAGATTTTGTAAATTTTTATCTTTATACTTTATTACAATTTTTGTTTCAGAAAATCAGAACTGGATAAACGTGTTTGTATACATTTTATCTGGAAGGAAATTTGGAGAGTCACTGATATCAGTGTTTTGTAAAATGACAAGAAAATATAAACACGAAACACATACAAGCGAACCATACATTATCTCAGAAACAGCAATACTATAGAATGATATAGCTGTTTAATACAGTATGGTGTATATCTATTGTGCACATTACCGTTTTGGGTCTAATACAATTGCAGCTAATTACATTATGCCTTGTATAATTGGACGATTTGTTTTTCTGCATACGTTTTGTGATTACGCATTTATAATAAAATGGTGTAAACTGTGTTTGATTTCTTTTGCAACGATCATCTTACATACTGAAAATACAATGCTTATTTAGACAGCTAGTGTCCAGTGTTTAGGTATGATGATTTTACACACACACAAATCAAAATAAACAAAACATTAATAACTAAGCAGAATTAATAGCAACTGCTAAACGAACAACAACAAGATCGAATATTTTGGTTTCTCGCGTCTTTGTGCAGCTAACTTACTCAGTGGTACCTAACATATTAACGTTATCGAAGTTTTTAGATCCACTTCGGGGGATACTCCCACAATTATTCGGACGATCAAATTAGGTTTACATCGCAATGCACACATGACAAAACGAACTCATCAGAATACAATTTTGCACAAAAACACAGTGTACATCCCTATTTATTAAACATTCATGTTACAATCGAGCATGGAATTGTCCATACAAATAATAGTGTTTACATAATTATATTAAGGAGTCTGAATGTAACCGATACAGGAACAGAAATGAAGACAGACGACATATAAGCTCATGTTGATACGCGAGATGAAAACTCGATGATCCGAACATTTATTGTATTGCCCTAAATACTATAATACAATGTTATACTGCATAAAGTGTTGTTGGTGAAAATGTAAGAATGTTTGCCGCTAAGTGGAAATTGCTTTCAACAACAGAATATATCATACCCTTTGCAAACTAGAAGTTGACAACATACCAAACACACGTGCACGTACTTCATATCCTAATTTACATAAGAAGAGCATGCTATCAATGTTGGATGGCTTAATGTTGAATGGCTTAATGTTCATGTCTTATTTATACGTTACTTAGTCCTGATTTCATCTCATAAATGCAGCTATGTGTCTTTGGCTATACTTCGAGTCCCATATTTAATACAAGTATTCTTAACTTACTCTTCGTTAAAGTCAAACAGTCGACTACATTATAATTTGTGTTTGGGTCAAGGGCATAAAAGATATTAAATTAAATAATTTAACTGCAACAACTGCTACAAACATATTTCAGAATTTTAGTACTTAAAGGGACCTGTTCACACCATGGCGAATTGACAATGTTCAAACCTTTCGTCACAGATTCCAAAATTAAAAGAATAGTATATATAAGGGAGCAAAATAACACTACTGACAAAGTAGTATAATGTAACTAACAATACCGTTTCGTTATTCAGTTATCATCAGATGAAATAAATAGTATTGTAAAACGCGTGTAACGCGAAATGATGGAATTATTTATAACGTTTTTGTTGTCCTTAAAATTGTTGAAAGCACGTGAACCACTAACATATATAAAGTAAAAACATATATATACGTCCAAGTACGTGAAGAGGAATGGTTTTTGGTCTGGAGGTCTAGGGTTCAAAAGCAACAATTGTTTTTCTTTTTTTATGCTTTTTTTGTTGTAGTGCTTGCTCTTGTTGTTGAGATACTTTAATTTTGAACATTAAGACGTAAAGTGGCGTATTTCGAGGTATATAAAAAATATTACAGGTCCCGTTAATTTCCAATTAAAGTTGTTCATAAATACACGATTCCTTTTTCCAATATACATGCGTTTAGCCTTTGTGATACATTATTGCAAAAAAATTGAAAGAGAAAAATGAAAAAGTAAACCGAATTGGCAATTACATACATCCATTTTAATACAATAGTTCGTGTTCTTTTTTTTCTTACGATTTTTTATTTAGACGTTACAAAACATGAAACAGGAAATTTGCATATTGCTGATCTGACAAGGATGATTACTCTCTAAAGTTTTTTTTATTGCATCTACCTTAATAGTTATAATGCTATTTCTAAGTTAATTTAATAATTACTTTTCAGAGCTTTACATTACCACTACGCTTCTAGTAATGTAGTTTCGAAAAACATGAGGTCTTATGTTTTCTGGATAAAAAAAGATTGGTAATTAAATGAATTGCTTACGAATTTGTTTTTCGATTATTTAGTTCGCTGTTCATGTTGATGTTCTTTTATGTCATGATCGGTAAAATCTCCGTTTGAAAAGCTTATTTACATATATCCGTGTCTAACTTTTTTTTTTCATAATGTGTATGAAATAATCAAAACTATTTGTATTGATGTGGATGCAAGCTGGTGCGGTTAATTTGATTGATTGCATTTACTAATAATTATACTGGTCAATCCTAAGATGTAAAGTGTACATACAATATTATTATGTCAAGATAAACATGCGTTCTTAAATACGTCAGGTACACAATTAATAAATAAATGATAGCGTTCATAATGTTAATACTGGATGATATAGTGCTGATTTTAAGAAGCGCTAACATATATTTATATTTTCAAAATTATAAAGAAAAAATGGTTTATTGTGAAAAGCACGGCGATCATCTTTGGCTTATACTTGCTATTAGTATGGTTCTTGGCAGAGAGACCGGTGCCGGGTCTCTATCGGACCTGGGATTTAATCCCAGGAGATCCATAAAGATAGTGTTGTCGTTGAGAAGCGCTAACATAATTATATGTATATTTTACAAATTATTACGAAATTATAAAGAAAAAGGATCTGCCAAATGGCTTATTGTGAAAAGCACAGCAATCACCTTTGGCTTATATTTGCTATTAGTATGGTTCTTGATAGAGTGACCGGTGCCGGGTCTCTACCGGAACTGGGAGTTAATCCCAGAATAACCCATACAGATAGTTTTGTCTTTTACTGAGTAGACAAATCATAATGACAGAATTATGAATAATGATGATAATGATAATGACGATTATGGTTTTGATATAGTGCTTTCTGTAAGAAGAGAAGTCATATCTCTCTATTTTCAAAATTATAAAACTAGGAAAGTTCTGCCAACTGGCTTAAGGGGAAAAATCGGCAATCACCTTAAGCTTGTTATTTCTATTAGTATGGTTGTTGTTAAAGAGCTCGATGCCAGATCTCTGCCGCAACTGTGACTTAATCTCGGAAGAACTCAAAACTGATGTTGTCTATTAACTTGTAGACACATGATATTGATGTAAAATCACGTGTTAACAGTTTCCTCTCAAATCTTATATCAACTTGAGTCATCTTTAACCGTTCTATGCCTACTTAACACAAGTTCACGCTCGAACAAACTTGCTTGCTAAGATATACGTTTGGTTTACACCACTAACTAAGAAACTGCGACTATAAAATATGGCACTTTCTTGATCAGTTTTTGAAACTCAGGTATGGAAACAGCTATTGGATATTTGTCAAGGCTTAAGTATGCTAATAGCCGCTTTCTGGCGGAAGGTACACTCCATTGAAATGTTGTCAGTCGTTTACCTTTCTGGCATTATTCTATTTGCACACTTCCATCCGGTGACGGGGGAGGTGAATTATTGAATGAGTTATTCAAATCATTGCTTTTTGATAACGTACTACGGTAATGTTAAATTCATGTTTATGTATACCGGCTTTGGCAAATATTCTGCCAAACGTTAATAGTAGGAATAAAAAGTAAAACCTTGTTTTGTAGCGTGTCGTTGGATACTAATGTGTTATCAAATAATATATTTTCAAAATATCTCCAGTGAATGAAGTGAGTTAATGTTTTTATATCACATAAAACGACTTAACAATGTGTACTCAACTGATAATACTGTATAGTATATAAATGTATGTGAACATGATATATTTCGCCAAACGCATTCTAGTAAGAACATACGATGTAGTAATTATCAGTCATCGAGGTCTGTTCATTACTACGCAAAAAGTTGTTGATAATAATACATTTTGTATGTAATATTACCATGTTCTGAAATGAATGTATTTTAAGTAAACAGGACGAACATACATTTACACTTCTTTTATATTTAATATTTAATTAGTTTAATGATTTTTGGTTTTGTGTTGTTTCTAGTTACATACAAGTACATAAACCGTTATATACGGATGATATAACCATCACTAACACTAAGGAATCGAAACGACCATTTTAACAGTTTTCAACTCGCTCCCAAAAACCAAATTACTACTCGTAAAAAGACAAATGAAATAAAATGTGTCGAAACTTCATGTTATCGAAACAAATTATATAAAGTAACGCTCATTCCATACTCTGCTCAGAAGAATAATGGAACCAACACACCCTTCTAAGAATGTCGAACTTAACCCTCATCCGCACCTTTAAAAAAACAATGACGTTTTAGAACGTTCGGGGTCAAATCGACCACACATTAGTTGTTTGAACAATTACCATGTTATTTATGGTTTTTTATGCCTAATATTAATAATTTCATAATGGATTGACTTATAATGGGCGTTAATCAATTAATTTGCGAGGAACAACTATAAAGCTTGCTACCATAGCAGCGGTATTCAAAATAGTAACAAATATGTTGTTGTTGTTTTTTACCTTTTTCCATAGTTTTGTTTTTCCAAAACAATACTAGTACATGTGTCAATTACTACATCATTTTCGTATTTTGTTGTTACAAAGTATGTTTTCTGATAAAACAATTATCTATTACTTATGATACGAATATTTCAAACGAAAAAAAAACACCTTCAAATTGGACTGGGGTCAAAGAGTTACTGTTGCAATAACATATTCTATGTCCTAAGTATGATTAATTTATGTTCCCATTGAATATATATTATATTTATCGAATAAAAATATCACAAGCTTAATAATGAACAACTTAACTCATGTTGCCATGGCAACCACTGCATCAGTATTCAAAAATTACATAACCAGTTTGTAAAAACAGTGTGCCACCTCCCTTTAGGTTAGAGCAATCTCTGTATAACATTTCAAGGGTAATAAATAAAAATATTAATAAAGTAGGTTATATTTGACGACCGTATACATAAGGGTTCTACAGTTATTGACGGACTAGGTTTTTCCACTATTGGTCAATTTGTCCTTGACCTTTGACCAAAGGACCCCAAAATCAATAGTGATCTTCTATGTCTACATGTCACGGCCAACATATCTACCAAGACTGACGAACTTAGACCCAATTTATTGCCTGGACATTATGTACAAGTATAACAAATTTTTTAACTTGTGTGAAGTTGGACCTTGACCTTTGACCCGAGGACCCCATAATTGATGCAGATCCTCTACTTCTAATAACCAACTTAGCCACTAAGTTTGAAGAACCTAGGCCTAAGCGTTATGTAGTTATTGCCCGGATAAGGTTTTACAATTGTTCGCTTTTCGGAGATTTTTATTTTTATTTTGTTGGTTTGACCATGAACCAATGACTCAATAATCGATAGGGATCTTCTATATGTCATGACACACCTTCCTATCAAGGACCTAGAACTTATGGTTGCGTAGTTATAGCATGGACACGGTTTCACAATTATCAACTTACAAATTTTACACAGGAACTTACGTCGGCATGGACAAATCTATGACAAATTCAAAAGCAAAGGGGGGCAACGCATAAACCGTGCAGTAAAGCACTGAAGGAAATGTTTCATTATAAAAATTATTTTAAAAATTATTGCATTCATTTCTTTAGATGAAAACTTGCAATATCTATATACATTCATACGTTTGTGTTAAAAATACAACCACTATTGTTTCGAAAAACTACAACTAAAGTCCCAATACATATTATTTATTTGAAAATAAAATAAATAATTAGAAATAGCTCAAAATGGTTTATATTCTATAAAACATGCGTACAAACAATGTCTCAAAAGAAAAGGGAAATAAAAATAATAGCAACTTTTTACAGCCTGGGGTCAAAAAGACTCCAAAGGAGCGGATGAGGGTTAACATCCCTAACGTTAATTTCTCTACGATTCGAAATATTCAAGAGTAAAACGTCAAACAGTTTACTTGTGCTCATATTGTAAAACTTGTAAGCGGTTAGTACAAAGATTTCAGATTTATTCTGAATAATGTTTTTTTGTAAAGTCAAAGGCACATCATCAATTCAGTAACACTAGAGATACTAAAGGTAATATTACTTATACATGTTTCTTTCATATAGAATCTTACATAATGTATACTAAGCAGCTAAATTAGCATGCATTGTTCAAAGATATATTATATTTTTCAAATGGTTAATCGTATTAATGGTCCTTCAGTTTATGAAAAACACGCGGGTATAACATATATTCTAACAATATAAATCAGTTTAAAGTCATACATTAAACCATGTAATGTAAATATCTAAAGGTAAGTTACTAATTGTTTGCAACTTTTGTTTGCAACCAGGCTAATGGTTTATATTAAAGCAATGTTTCAAACGATGCAATTCGGTCACGTAACATTCATATTTTTATATGTCTATATGTAGTTTTCAGTAGTTCCCGGCGATTTCATTGGTCGATAAATTGTAGGAATACTATCCTATTGGTTTCATTATTTGACGTTGGTGAAACTGAACGCTAAGAAAATTGCCATTTATTCATTACAAGTGGAGCTGGATGTTGCAAATTGCAGTTTATATACAACTTTACTGTAGAAAGTATTTATACGCAGTTACAACTAAGGTATGCAAACGCAAAAATAAAAACAATAAACGATAGCAGAATGGACGTTAAAACATCAAGAAATTACTTTCACTACATATTATGTCATTAAAATATCTTTACCGAAACACTGCTGGCCGTTAAAATCGCTTTATTATAGCTTACCAAGAAAGAAATCACAAATAAAACGAACCATATCACAGTGTGGTGGTGGATGCAATGGAAATACAAATACGACGTCATGTATTACAACGCATGCATAGGACCTAGTTGCATACCTTATCTCGTACATTGTTGGAGTAAAATTTCAATAGTTAAATCATTTTATATTGTCTGCATTTTCAATGGATTTTTATTCATGACCGATACATTTCCCGGATATATGTTTGTGGCTGGAGTGGAAGTTTGCTTCTTTGAATATAACGTATCTTATTTTTGAAATCGGTGGAATTTTAAACGCGTCAATATGTGAATAGGTCCTTGTCAAACGTCTCTTGGACATACACAAACAGAAGGGTCCAGCAGGCAACGTTACTATATGATAAATAATGAACTAATGATAAAAGCCATGTAACATGAATATGTAAAATAATGGTTACAAGAACGCCTTTATTTGATAATATTTGAAAACTAGTTATTTAGGATATATTTAATGACTCTTCTTTTGTGATAGATAAGTGGGCAATTAACAGTATATTGAGATGCGTTGATGTACTGTTCACCAACACATAACATGTGGTATATATTTAAGTAAATCTCTGCACATACAACGATGAGTTGTACGCAATTACAGTCCAATTAGCTGATCTTTATAATTTCTGCATTTGAATTGTGATGGTTATGTGTTTTCACATTAAAATTACATTAAACGTGTAGACAATGAGCTTTCAAATGTAATAACCGCTGGACAATACAATTTGTTTTATAATACTTTGAATATTTCTTTACATATATATAGTATAACAAGTATTGTATAACAACATACTATCATTTTGATTTTTTTCAGACCCTGATATTCTGAATAATATTTTTCTGTTGCATTTGGAAATAGGTACGGGCGTGCCGTTGTATCTATATTTTATTTTTGCGGTGATATACGTATTTGACTGTAGACTGCTCTCCAAGTCAAGGTGCTACAAATCTGCACTGAAGTTTTGCGAGCAGCACACAAACAACATACTAGAATATGACAACTAATTTTAGCGAAATACAATGTTTGTATAACGGAACCATAACTGAAAGCAACGTATACTGCGAGAGATATTGCGTAAGAAATACAACAATACTACACGTCACAGAAGGATTGTTTGGTGGATTGCATAAATTGAATGCGTTTTAGTTTGTTTCAAATTATTATTTTTATCTTACGAGTATACCGATGTTTATTACAAACCCTTTGACAATTATATTTGTCAGTAAAATAAAAACATTTCAGACAACAGAAATATATATTCTAACATTGAGTGTGCATGACCTTGTTGTAAACGTCGCTCGATACTTTTTACCTCGACATATCAGCAATGAACTGGTTTAGCTTAGGATGTGGTGTCTTCTCATTTATCTTACCTCGATTCATTGTTTACACAGAGTTAAAATAGTCAATTGTAGTTTTACTTAGTCTAAGCTGTCTTGTTTCTATCACTTATCTAACCCACGCAACAACAGTACGTTCGTTGATATCAACTAGATTATATGTATATGTAACTACGAACCTTTTCTCAAGACTGTCTGGTTTATTGCCGAACAATTGTATGACGTAATTATTGCGTGATTTTTGTTGTCTGAAACAGTGCCACCATCCTTCGGATCACGAAGTAAACAAACGAACGACTAGGAATGATAGTCAGCCCATAACAATTTGATTTTATGTTATGCGTCCCCGGGTTGGTAGGTTTTGGGATGCCTAAACGAAAAAGAAAAAAAAATGACAATGTGAAAAATCAAGTTAGAAAACATATATAAAAAGACTTTTAGGTGTGTTTACCATTATTTGTACAAACAGTGTGCCACGAGTCAATTTACACAGTTAAAATAATGTGTCAAAGTAGATTTCCAATATGAAGATGATATGTAACAGTTTTGCAGGTAAATATTTGCTTTAGCTTGTACTACTGTTTTGAATAAGTTGTGAAAGAAAAAAATGTTTTTTATCGACTCATTGTTTGTTTCTTTCCTGCCTGGTTGGTAGGTTTTGAAAAATCATTGGGAGGTTAAACATAGAATCAAATGTGTATGGCCTCAATCAAGATATAATTGACAAGCGGACACGGTAACAAAGATAGTTAACAAGAACTCGTGTGGCAGTTTCGACATAGTTTGTTACACTGCACATCTCGCAGTGTTTAGTTATATACAATGATAAAGCCGCTTTATAAAACAAAAGCCCTCGGGGTTTTCTAAACTTCGTAATTGTTGAATTACTTTGTTTATATATAACAGACATTCAAAACTGGATTACTTAGTTTATCTATTACATAAATTTAAAACTGGATACATTTCTTTGTATATATTATGTCTGAATGGTAATTTACTAGGCTACTAATACACATGTGTTGTGCGCGCAGCACTGACACGACGGATACTGGGACAACATCTCGCGAGACTGAAGTCGAGACGAACAACTAACAACAATTGAGAGTGTTATTTTGTGTTCATTCGTTTGCCACAGTCGTTTATGAATATAGTGTCATTAAGTTGCAATTTTATTTCATTTGTATTTATAATAATCTTAAATTCTTGAACTTAGTAAATGTCTTTTTGAATATATTTGTATATGGATTTTGTTTTTAAAAAAACACGTCAAAATAGTATTTCTGCGATTGTAATGTTTATTTTATTGTACAATAATTCATCTATTTAATACTAATCATTATTATATATTTGCCTATGTGTAAACATGTGTATTTTATGTCAAGATCATGTTGATATTGGTGATTTCGCAACAATGTCGGTAAATTATATTTTTGTTTAAAACAACTGAATGGTCTATTTCATTTTCAACAACTGAGAAATACATCGTTAAAGATGAATACACTAAATGGTCAATGTTTATAGCATACTTTGTTCTGCGAGATTAAATGAAATGATTGTAATTGTGTGCATAAGTTAGGACAGAGCTAACTTGCATTGTCACTCGTTTCGATAATATGCTACCCGAGATGTTTCATTTCTCCACAAAAATCTGTAGAAAATGCATATAAATGACGTACCCGTAAATTCATTTTTAGAAAACAGTTTTTATTTTATTTCAGCAACAAAGTAGTATTGCCAATTGATTGGTCATATATTGCTTCATTTTATTAGTTAGAATGGCTTATTTCAAGAAATATAATACATTATACCCTTAAAAAATAATATGTACTTTACCAAACATGCTCGGAAAAAAATGCATTTTATTATTAAAAAGGAAGTTTTTGATTATAGAAAAAAAATCTCTTTCAAAGATGTGTTATATTTTTAATATAGTACGCATAAGTATATGCTTAACACACTGGAAACAAGAAATCACGGGGTTACCGTGCTTTTGTTTGAGCAAAAATAGATACGTGTGCGTATTTGGATATGCGAGCTGAGTATTCAGGCTGGGTTTGTCTACTTTTGTTTTTAATGTTTTAACAAATTATCAAGTCACAAGAGACACTACATTCTGATTATTAACGTGCTGGATTCGTTAAGTAACACTAGTTGTTAACTACATTGTACACAACAAATATTAGATGTTATGTGCCAAGCCACTTCTTATTTTGGAAGAGTAAAATCAACTATAACGATGCGGGAAGGAATGCGCGGAAAACACTACCGAAATTGTCTTTAATGCTATTTAATGAACTATGATAGCCTAATGAAATGTGAAAATAAAAATAAAAAAACGAACCAGATTTTGGAGCAATGCATTAAAATATTGTTATACTGTTTAATAACTCAAAGTAATACAGTAATATATATCAGTATGTAACATTCAGCACATTTGGGTATAGTCATGCAATAAATACGGCAAAATTTCGTGCCGAAATTACGTCACGTAGCTCGAGTCTATGACGATTGTTGGAATACGTCTTTGAGATGACAGGGTAAATAATGCGCCACGCGGTAACAACGCCGGAATTGTCATCGGTTCCGGTGAGCTTTGCATGACCAATTGTGCTGCATTTGTGCACGCGTCTCTGTGTCCAGCCATTAGCGCTGAAACATCAAAGTATCGTGTCATCAAAGTATGTCTAAATATGTCATTATAAAGCGTAGCGTTTTAAATATGGCAATAAGCTAGTTTTGAAAGAAAAATACCCACAATCAAATTGTTTTTAAATATCGGTACTTCCAGAACACCATCCATTCATGGTTAATATAAACAAAGCGAAACTCCAGCTGCGACAGCATGTGAGAACTCTTATTAGCAGACCGAATACATTTATAGGCTTTCAAGTACGTATATTAACGTCAGTAGTATTGGCTTGTAGTAGTCATTGTGACGTGTTCATTATTACACGAACAAAGTATGCTCGATTTCATATTAGTATAATAATTGTATATTATATTTGTATTCATATGCATTCAAAGGCAATTATAAACTTTCTGATTTATCATTCCACCGCTCTTAAAATATAAATTAACGAACATGTATTTACGTCACTTTATAAGAAAACGAAATTTTACATCATTTGTATATATTGCATTATATTTAACGTCTTGTTGGTGTGCTGTTTGGGTTGATTACCTTTGACACGAGAAAAGCTTTTATCGTTTAATAACAAGGAACAGCATGCTCACTGTCTATAATCTACTAAAAAGCAATATGCATCCTAATCACCATTTTTAGAAAAATTAGTTCCTATGAACATGAATGTAAAATAATAAATGTGTAATAAATAAAACCGTTTTATATTGTCCAAAGCTTAAATCTGTTATCATTAACAAGGAAAAACAAGCTCACTGTTCATATTCTTCTCAAAAGCAATACGCATCATACTCACCCTTTTCAGAATAATTAGTTCCTATGATTTGGAATTTTTAATAATAAAATGGTAAACGGTTATATATTGTTCAAAAACTCAAAACTTGTACGAGGCTAAAAGAAATATTTCAGATTTATACTGACTATCACTGTTGTTAAAAAACAAGACGCATTACGAAGTTTTAGTTGGTAATAATTAACAGTCATTAGACACGTTTACTTATAGAATGCTTAACATCACATATAATTACCAGCTAACGTACCATGAACGGTTCAAAGATGAATCCATTATATCCATTATAGCATTTAACCTATAAATCGTAATCTCTGACTGCACATATGGCTTTTATTGCGCATGTTGTTTTTTTTGTAATGGTGTGGTAGCCAAAAGCGTGTTTTTTATATACGAACATTACATGCATAGAAAACATGCAAGGACTTTATCTATTACGCTTGATCTGTTTTCAACATACTAGATCAATGTATACGTAATACGGTTGCGTTTCTTTGCTGTTTACATCTTAAGTCAGTTTCGTGTTCAATTTATAGTATGTACGATAACTCAAGCTTTTACATTTTAAGGTAGCAAAATGTTCAAATGGTTGCTCGTTTAAAACAATGGGCGTCGGTCACGAAAACTTTTGTAAGCATATTACCTGATGAAGTTTATAACTTTCTAATTGTTCCTAGTTTGTTAATTGGTAAAAAAAAACATTTGGTGCATTACTGATAATACAATTGCATAGCATAGCTACATTGTAATTTAAAAATAGATCCTATTGTCAGCAATATCGATGCGACTGAATGGTTGAAGATGTATCCTGTAGACCTGCTGTCTTGTGAAGTATATCACTGTGAATACTATCATCTATCTGCAATTCAAGAGTGTTTGAACGGATTTGCAAGGGTTGTTATGGGAAGGTTGGATATTGGCAAATGAACAAATGGTACGATAACACAGGTTATCTGAATCCCCATTTGGATACTGCATTTTAAAAGATTATTGGGATATATGGAAAACTATCTCATAAGGCTTACAATTCGTGTGTTGTACAATAGACCCAGCTTCTGCCTCGCCGATTGCTGCTAGTTTCAATTAGGAATGAACCTGGAGGAACTAGCATATGTAAGTGACTGCGCATAGCAAAGACACAATTGTAACGTTTTAGTTATGTATGACAATCAGTGTAAGCCTAAAACGACAAGCAAAGTAGTCGCACTACCTTTTTTTCCTGTTCATTAGACCTGATGGAAACATGTGTGACCAAATATAATGTTTGCAAAAAGCAGTAGTTATATTGTTTCCGCAACGAGAAATAGAGAAATGTATAGTTTTAAGGAATAGTTAATAAATTTTAGACAACCACGTTACATGTACATGTAGCATACTTGAACATCGTAAATTCAAATAAAAATCGCCGGTGACAACGGGAAAAACACATATTCCAAATTCGTTTTTACGAGATGACCAATATAGGTCAAGTAACATTGTTCAAATAAAACGACGAATATCTGTTTACAGAAATATAAAAATGTTGCATGTAAAATAACAAAAGCACCATCAACATAATTGCTGTTCTTGTCAACAGGAAAACACTGTCAGTTAAATAAGTGTTGCAAATGAACTTAAAGTGCATTGTTTTTGACAGCAAGGACTCAAAGATGTGTTTTAAATGTATATTAATATGTATATGTAACACATCCAGCACGGAAATATGCGAATGTGCTGCACGGAATGGAAATACCGTGGTTTCATGTTAGGAAACTGCGCAATTAACCAAACATGATAAAGCACTTGCTATACTACTCTTGTAATGCAATGTAGCTGATACATTTTTCCGAATCGCATGAACCGTTACTTATATTTGTATATCATGCTATTGCTAGACAAAGATTCATCATGAATTCTCTTGCAAACCGCGCGACTAGGTGCTTCTTTATTTGTGTATCACGTGTGAGCGAAACCTAGATCAAGTTAGATAATGGGCATTTCTTATGTAACATTTTCGAAAACTCTTAGTCGTACATGTAACACTTTTTTGCCTTTTAATTGTTTTAGAAAACGCACACACAATCACATCACTTCTACTTCAACAAGATCCAGGAAACTCATTTGTATAACAAAATGAAAATTTGCTATCACGAAATCATACGGAAATGCAACATACCATCACTTTACATCAATTTACGATGCCATTTATAACACTAAAACATCAATGAATAGTCAATTATAGTGAAGGACCATTAAGTACTGCATTTCGTTGACTTCATAAAACAATTAAAATGTAGAAGACAAGAAAACATTGTTGATAACAACAATATAGAGCGAATCAATACCAAAGAAATATGACAAAACGGACAAAACAAAAATACACAATAATGTACAAAAATACATTTACATTTGTGGCCGCTCCATTTCCGGTTCAAACTAACAAACACCTTATAGTTTTCAACATGTTTTAGGTTGTTTGCTAAGGTATTCCAGAACAGTGCAGCCTCAAAAACAATACCTTTTAGCACGCATGCTTGTTTTCGCATTTGGTTTATAATTTGATACGCATATCTTAAATGTATAAGTGTATTTTTTAGCTTAATAAGAGTTTGTTGCTATGGCGGTGATAACGTATGTAGACATTTAAAAGTTTATGTTGCTATTGTCCTGATTATACTTATGAGTCCTATAGGAATGTGTATTTTGTTTAATAGATCAATATGACTCCAGTTTAAATCATTAAAACTTATTGTATATACTAGGATTGCAACGTGTCCGGCTCCTAGAGTGAATGGCTATTTTTTTTATTTTGACAAGAGAAATGTTCAACTAAATTATGCACTTAACCCTCTTCCGCTCCTTTGGAAAAACGATGTTTTTGAACTTTTGGGGTCAATTTTCCCTATATTAGATTTTTGAATAATTATCATATTATTAATGGCTTATATGCCTAATGTTAATTTGTAATGAATTAACCAATAATGGGCGTTCCTAAATGATGTTTGGAAGAGCAGCCATAAAGGTTTTTACCAAAATAACAAAAACATCGTGTTTTTTAACCTTGTTTCCTAATTTTGTTTTTACAAAAAGAAAACCTGTGTCAATACTACATCATTTAAGTTGTTTGTTGTTAAAAGATATGCTTTCTGATAAAATAAGCAATAATGTATTGCTTATGATACGAATAATTTCAAACAAACTCAAAATAAACCCTTCAAATTGGTCTGGATTGAAATTAACCCCAGTAAGACTTACTGTTGTACTATTGGATTATATGTCTTAATTATTGTTTATGTATGTTCCCATTGAAGAGACTCGTATGTTATTGTAATTAATTTTAAATAACACAAGCATTAATTTAAAAATGAAAACATAACTCATTTGTTGCCACGGCAACCACTGCATCAATATTCCAAAATAACAGAACCGTTTGTAAAGCAGGTTTGCCCCCACCCTTTAGGACTAGAGCAATCTGTACAAAATTGCAAGGATGGTAAATAAAAAATAGAATGCAGTAAGTTATTTTTACTACGTGTAACAATCGGATTACCAGTATTTCTAAGTTTGACAATGACCTTTGACTGTGAGACACTTAAAGTTTTTACCAACCTACCTGCCAAGCATATTTTACGATTTAATACATTATGGTTCTATAGTAATTGACCAGACTAATTGTTAACACTATTTGTCAGTTTGCCCTTGACCTTTGATCCCACAATAAATATTGTTCTTCACTATATAAATGCCATGGCCAATCTATCCACCAACATTGACAAACCTAGACCCAAGGGTTGCGAAGTTGTTACAATTAGATGTTACAATTAATTTATTCCCTTTGGTCAGTTGAACCTTGACCTTTGATCCAAGGACGCCAACATATTTCATAATCAACCTAGTTACTACCTTTGAATAACCTAGGTTTAAGGGTTATATAGTTATTGCCCATATAGTTTTTAAACTATTCCATATTGGTTGATTTTTATTAACTTTTGTCGGATTGAACATGACCCAATTACCCAATAATCAAAAGGGATCCTCAATCATGAGTCATGAGTCATGGCAAAACTACATTTCAAGGACCTAGACAAAATTGTTGTGTAGTTATTGCCTAGACACGGTTTTACAATTATAAACTCTCACAATATAAACTACATAGACATACGTCTGCAATGACAAATCTATGGCATATTTAAAGTCAAAGGGTGGCAACTAATAAAATATCAAGTACACCATTAAAGAAAAAGTTTTATTATAAGAAATATTTTAGCAATTATTAAATTTATTTGTTTTTAGCAGAAAAGTAGCAAATTCTGTACACGTGTTTTAATGTTGAAATACAAGCACTCTTATTTTAAGAAACTATATCTGACCTCATACGTATTTCTTATTTTAAAATGATCCCAGACGTATTTCTTATTCAAAAATGAAAAAGTACAAACCACAGGTTCAAATAATATATATTTTATAAAAACATGCGTACAAACAATGACTAAAAAGGAAATTATCAAAATCTAAGAAAAAGAAAAATAATCGCAACTTTTTACGGTTTTTGCGGTCAAAATGAGCGCAAAGGAGCGGATGAGGGTCAATCTCATTAAAATCATCTCCAGTCTGATGCTCTATATTATCCGCTGATTTGATCTTTGACTTCGCATTAGGGGTCACATCCAGATGACCTTTTCAGGAGCCAATCAAACTGTTTCCTTCAAAATCTTGCGGTATATGAAAACACATAACGTGACCGACACTCGGATAACACATTGGACAACGAGCTAATAGTATTGGTGCTCGTTTTGATATAATGAGGAAGTAAGAAACTTGATCATATTCAGAATTTGTTTTTTGTTTCGCGTCTAAATTCATTTTAGTATTACTCCAGGCAAAAAAAAACAACGTACGACTAATACCAGAACTACTTTCACTTTCACTTCATTCTTAACATATGTTTGAGCCAATTTCGTATTTAGCAATATTTTAAGACACACTGTTTAGTTATATCTTCTTTAATCATTTTCAAATTTTCACTCTAAATTGCTTAACATACACCACCATTTATTATAGATACGATGACAAACTCTTTGGTCATTACATATGTTGGTTCTGACGGGAATGTCATACACCATTGGCGCGTTTGATAATGTCGTAATTACAGTTCCTGTATCGACAACTGAGAAGGCAAACACAAGCCACATTGCTTTGGACATAGGTAAAGACTTTATGATAAGCAGTCGCACGCTGGAACCAACGTTAGAAACAAGTACGTTCTTCATGACACAGTTGAGACTACTTTGCAGGAGTCACATTATAATAAGAGTAATTACAGAGTTCTGCCTCGCAAAACCACTCCGGCAGGAGGATTATCGTTCGACAACATATTTGAAGCCAAAATGTATGTTATGTGTGTTATTCAGTATTATTAGACAACAAACATTGAAGGATTTATAACAAATCCATTAGCAATATCACTAATAGTTCAAATAATACCGTTCAATACAATGTCATACTACATTATTGTTATAAGCATTAATGACTGAAGTGCATTGCGTTTCACATACCAACATATGCGCTTTCTTAATTTTTTCTGGACATACGACGCATGTCGTGCTTTTCAGTACTTGATTAGCTATTATCCTTATTTTCTAATTACATTCTTGTATGGTGGACTGTTAAGAGATTGTGTGCCGTTTGGTTCCCTTTAAAATTAGCTGACTAGTTTGTATTTGCACGCATTAAAGTAGCTCTAACAGTGTTGTTTATTTTGGCATTACTGTTTCCTATTCCGTATTTAATAGACTTGTATGCTGCTCCATCGGGCAAATATCGTTCTATGATATGACAAAGTTTTTATCTAGCGTGTGGGTTTAGGTTGACATTTTCTATTATGTATTAATAACTCTTTTTATTATTGTACCTGCGGCCATAATAACACGTCTCAACGGACTCGTTAAATATTGAATGGTAATGACAAACAGCACCCAAGTCAATTACAGGAAAACGGAGGAACAACGGCTGGTAACAATCACTCGAATAAACGTTTCTGCTACTTTTGTAGTTCTACATATACCATATGTACTGGCTGTGTTTTGGATGATCCTGTATCTAGATTCTACGGACATTTTAAAGAACATTCCCACTGACTACGTTCGTTTTCATTTGTTTACTTTTATCGGCATGGCTGTATGTGAAATCCATATGTCTATATAGTATCTGGTAGAAGGTTTGAAAGGCATTGATTAAAATAATGTATGGTGCGAACTATTTGAAAATTATATATACAGGAGATGCGTACAAGGCAACAAGAACACGTACTGCAAATTTAACAATGACTGGTTTTTGAATAAAGCATGTTCCGATCCAGAGGATCTACGGTTTTTTCGGGTGATACTGTAATTACTGTAAAATAATAATCGAAGAACATTGTGAAGCGATTATTACCAATGATAATTATCAATAATAATTACCATATATAAGTGTCTCTCGAACACAAAGCAAATATAATACCACCGTTTAATCAAATGCATAACTAGACCAATCCGTGTCGCAGAATAAAAACATTTGTCTCACTGTGACGAGTTAAGTTTGGATAATTTAGCCATACATTAAGAAATGCCGAAATAAATCAGGCGAACGAGAGTAAATTTTGCTATTCATTTATATGGTTGTCGATGACGTTAGAAATTCATATTGTTATATATTGTGTTATATATATATTCGTCACGATATTTATTGCCATATATACCTGTGTAGTTATGTATGTATATGTTTTAGACTAATAAAATCACTATAAACTGATCATCTGATTTCAATCCATAAATAAATGTCAACAATGTATCTGGTTTAATGAATTATTAAGCATAAACATTTTAAGAGAATAAATCTGTATCAAACATAAATGGAAAATTAGTGATCGCCGGTACAGTTTACTGTGGTCTTGCTTGTATAACCTTCACCCTAATACAACTATAACTATCAGCTTTACAAATGGTATAGGCTTTCAATTGTTTGTCACTGACAAAAAGCATGTTTGAGTTAATTCAAAAATTGTAGAAATCAGGGTATTAATAGGAAAGAACACACAACTGAAAATACCACTAAAATATTGCAATATATTGGTATGGACATTCATATCTCGATATTTCAAGGCAGAATCAAATACTGCATTATATCAGTACCGATACATCTCGACATCCTTGTTCATTTCATCCCAAACTTGAATTTTATAATTATCTTAAATTATATCTTAGTATTGGTCTACGATTAAGCTCCATACAGCTTAATCATCATATCTCATAGAAAACTGGTACATGTATATGTAATGCCACCCTAGAAAGAAACAGGAATCGGGTTTTTATAATAAAAATAATTATGAAGGACAACGAAGAACATCATCGTTAAGCGTGTCTGCGTGTCTGCATTTTATTAACAACATACATGATACATTTGAAAATGCAGAAAAGGCTACATTTTATATTTACCCAAGTCGATTAAACTATATAAATTATCCAAGTGTACATATATTTTATTAAACATATGTACATGTATCATGTATTTTGTTTATACAATAATATTGTGAATAACGATATGTATATATACTTGAACATACCTGGTGTTTCAGAATCACATTGAACGAATTTGGTCTTGCTTGTGTAAAATAAACTTTCAAGTATTGTATCTATTTGTAGTCATATTTGTATACATCCTCTAATATATGTTTGTTAACCTTATGCAGGTTGTTCCCTCTTTTAATTGTCTATTGTTACCCATATTGCATAATGTAAGCCGGATATGTAATTAAGGTATGCTCTGTTTTGTTCTGATCTGCTCTGACATACATGTATACTGCTTTTATAATCCATGTATTTTATTTACACTCTGCAGTTCTGTAAACCTTAAGCATTTAGCAATGCGCGTTTTTTGCTAGATCGCAACCAACACTAAATCCGTAGTTTAGTGTTATTGTGTGTGTATGTTCCAAGGTCTTTAAACAAAACAGAACTATACACCGTGAAGCAAATTCGTCAAATGTGTGCGTGTTTGATTTGCAACAGCACCACCATTCCACCACGACCGGACGACGTTTAATACAGTATTATGATTATTATTATAATGGATCTGGAATTGTGTGAATTACAAATAATAAAACAGTTTAAAACATATGTATATTTTGAAAAACAATGTTACGTACACTAGTGCAATAAGCACAATTTAGTGTTGCCGCACGAAACATCGAATGTAATGCTAGGTTCCCACTATCGTGCGATCCGTCACGAACGTCACGATTGACCGCTCGTAGCTGGTCGCGGTATTTTTCTGAGATTTTAGGCTTGGGTACGATGTGTTGCGAGTCCATACGTTTTGATACGATGTGTTGCGCTCTGTTGCGATCTGATCACGTTTTGTCAATTACAGGTGTCACGATCTATCAAGGCGTGATCTACAGTTTCGATACGATTACATGCGTTCCGTTGCGATAATTTTGATCGAGTCGACGATTGGGTCTCGATCTGAGACAATTATCACGATCGGGTACCCCGAATTAAGGCGTTCTAGTACGTACAAATAAGTTTCGATACGCTTACCACGAATACATGCGCTCCGTTACGATAGGATACGCTTGTGTTCGCGATGTATTGCACGATTGTGGTCGATGGAGATCACGATTTGATCTACGACTGGACCCGAATGATATAAATACAGCTCGAATGACTTTTGACTTCATTGTTTCTTGAGATCGCAACACATTTTAATAGAGCGGGATGTTTTTTCCTGTGTACGACCTATCCCGATCACCACAATTTGGATGCACGAATAGATACGATTTGTCGCGCTTTGTTACGAGGCAATAAGATCTGATACGATGATCCCGATGGACATTTAATGCCAGTTGATCGTGTAAATCGACGATAATTTATGAACTGTTCAAATTGTTTCTACGATAATCACATTCGCCACGCCCGACCTTAAGATCTGATGAGATCTGATAGGATCACCACGATTGGTCCGCGATTAAGACCACGACTTCAATCGTGGCGCGAATCGTAATAGTGGGAACCTAGCATAAGTCAGATTGTATCGCGCTGGATTTTATGTAATATACTTTGAAAAAGATTGTAATTTCCATTGACGATGGTGTAGGTTAACCGTCGTGCAGGAGCGACCCACTGATGTTTTTTCATTTCAAAATTTCATAATGTTGGAAAATGTATTTTAAACATGCAAAATAGTGTGTGTCGTATGTGTTTAACATTAAATATATCTACAAAGAACATTGCTAGAAAATAAAACTTAATTGACAAGTAAACATTGTATATACTGTAACATTACTCAGTACCTTTGGTCCGACCTGCTCTTACCTATAGATAACGTTGTAACTGACCTAAACTGGCAGATCTTATCCCTTAAAGAATTGTATTGTAAAAACTGGTATTATATGAACATTATACAATTATATTGTAATGCATTTGTCAACCCTTTGTATATAAATTAGTACATTCCGATATTGGGTTTCTTAACATATATTTCAAATGATTAAATATAAAGTATCAAAGACGATATTTCAACACATTTAAACCAAAATTTGCTTTACATGTAGACAGTTGGTGTTATGAGGTATGACATTATTTTAAAATTGTGCTTTTAAAATCAGTTACTAAAGACGCCAGGATATATGGAATGTTAATGAAATAATTTTCGTTTCATTTTAAATGAAAAAAGATTAAACGTTGTTGTTGTAGAAGTAGTCAAAGTAGTAGTAGTAGCAGTAGTAATAGTAGTAGTAGTAGTAGTAGTAGTAGTAGTAGTAGTAGTAGTAGTAGTAGTAGTAGTAGTAGCAGCAGCAGAAGCAGCAACAGCAGTAGAAGTAGTAGCAACAGCAGCAGTAGTAGTAGTAATGCTTCTAGTTTTCTATTATTGGTTGCAAACTTGTATAGAATACAAGAATACGACCCGCGCAAGTGCGAACAGGATTATCAATTCCTATTGCATGGGATCTTTTTTCCCATAATATTTACTGCTTGGATCATAAATGTTCATACTGCATTGAACATTTAAAAACATCTTGACGAAATAATAATTAGGTCATCTCCGCATCGGCATTGCCGAAATAACACCGCGTGGTATAAACTTAGCTGTATTGCCAAACTGCGGAAATATACCTGTCGCGTGTATGGACTTTCTGTTCTGTAACACGATCGCCATTGTTTACTTTTACAGACCGCATTTTCTGGTCAGTCATTGAAAGATAATTTGAACACATTGCATTTAAAATAAACGAGCAAGTTTTTTTTAAACAATCAAACAATTAAACAATTACGTCTTGTTGATACGGATATAACAATGGTGTGTGACAACATACGGAAGCATACTTCTATTCATTATATAGATATTCTTACTAATTTTCAGGGATTTGAATTATCGCTATAAAAACTTATACAAATAATGCTTTCAATATATATTATAGAGAAATTAGCCAGTCATACGTAATTTGATCAGAACGCATATTTAATCATGCGTAACCAAGGCGTCAAAGTAACATGTGAGGTTGTTCGCTAATATTAGATCAACATTTTATATAAGCGTCTTTCGGATTTCCTCCTTTTTAAATAGAAAATCCCATTGTAATGTCTTTCAAGTACAAAATGTATACTTGTTATTCCTATAATATACCGGTTAGCCTATTTCTAACGTATTTTCTTGGCAGACGTGCTTTTTGTGCTATTTTTTTTCTAGTATAACACTGCTGTTGTGAAAGGATTATTTTTTAAAATTGATATAATAAATATTACCATTGTGTACTTATTTCTCCGTTTTTATGTAGCTGTATTTGAATGGTTAAAAATTGGTGATTTTTTGGAAATATATTCAAACAGACGTATATTGGACATAATCTCGTCTCATCGCCCACCGAAAAACGCACGTATTGTCGTGAATACTTTTTGAAGATCGGATGAACTATCACGCACTTTTGAGAATTCCTGCAGAATGTAGAATTATACATGCACATCAATTATCGTGTTTAAAACGAAAGAGAAGTAAAAAAGGTGGTAAACGTCGATCATTTTCCAAACCAAATGGCGTGAACATTGCTAACCTAGTATACCAGACAAGGTTCATCAATTTAATTAGGCTAATCAACGTGTCTTTTGCATCACATTGAACTGCAGATCTGTTGTTAACAAAGACTCATGTGTTGGCCAATATCTAAGAGAGGAAACAGTTGATTTTGCCCCACTAACTAAAACATGGTAATCCGACGACAAAGTTCGAAACATTGGGTCTGAATCAAAACGAATATACAGTCCAGGTCCTAAACAGACAGCGTCAGATTGGTGGTAGAAAAGATATACCATGTAGACAAAATCACAATGCTTATGTTCACTTTTGATGATGAATATAGAGTCTGGAAACTGATTTTTAAACATCTTACAATTCACATTGTCGGTGTCTACAGACCTCCAGCATTGTTCACTTTCGCTAAATTTGTCAAAATATTTTGCGATTTTATTGAAGATGTTATTCCTAACTCGCAGAACCTTATTGTATGGGTGATTTTAATTTACACCTATGCGAGGCTAATAACGCAAATACCAATTTTTTGCAATGGGCTTGCAGCAACGTGTGAATATGAGTACTCACATGTGTGGTAACAATCTGGATTTAGTGATTTCAGAAGTCTTGAGTGGTATACACGTTGCATAATGCGAACCTGGACAATTTATGTCTGATCATTGTGTTATTAAGGTGGTACTAGCCCTTAATAAGAAATATTATCAGCAAGAAGTTTATATCAGAAACTTCAAAAAAAAAGATAAAAATTAGCTTTCAAATGATCTTGGTAATATATCAATACATGGAAATAATATCGTTTCTTTTGTACATGTATTTTAGGCAGAGCTTAGTGCCATCCTTGAAATCATGCGCTCCTAAAGCAGAAAGCTCGAACAGGCCAACGAAACCATGGTTCAGTGACACGCCGCTTTAACTTAAACAATTAACACGTATAGCTGAAAGTACATGGATGGATATGACATAAAACATCAATTTGAAGAACATATTGCAGCGCAAAACACATATTCAAATGATATTAAAATACGAGAAGAAAAAACAACTGAGCACTCCATGAAACTTGTTGGTCTTGTCTTTGAATTAACAGGTACCAAATCAGAAAACCCATTGCCTACAAATGAAGATTCCATTAAATCATTAGAATACATCTTTTTTTAATGGACATCATATCTTATATTTGTCTGTCTTTTAGTGGCTATCAGAACGTTAAATTCAATGTTAAAACAATAATATCCCTTCTTTTGACCACTTTGATGCCTGAAATCAAAACACTTATTAGAACTGTTACCTGTTCTAACTGACCTGGTTATTATTTCACTTCAACGCGGTGTTTTACCAAAAAAATGCAAACAGGTGATAGTGACAACTCTTTTACAGAAAGCATGTTTACACCTCGACCTTGTTAACTAAATACCAGTAAGTGAGATGTCGGTTCTATCCAAACTGATCGAGAAGGCCGTTTTATACCGAATGAATAAACACTGAGATGCCAATAATTACCAAAATATCAATCCGCATATTGAACATTTCATTCATGTGAGTCCGCTCTTTTGCGACTAACAATAGACCTCCTTGGCGGTACGGATAATCAGTTTGTTACGACCTTGATCGCTATTGTCTTTAGCGCTGCCTTCGATACCGAGTATCATAGCATACTGCTCGACGTACTTCAGAACCAGTACGGAGTCTGTGGGACAGCGCTGCGTTGGGTAGAATCCAATCTTTGGCCGCACAGTTGCAGAGTAAGGATCGACTCGCCACTGTCGCCTTCGAGGTGCCTAGAATGCAGTATGCACCAGGGAATCTGCCTGGCTGTTCCTGACATACGCTGGAAATCCGCCATCCATCTCCTTATACGGGCTTGCTGACGATCTCATCGCTACTAAACGTTTCCGTCCATCCTTGGCGAATCACGGGCAAATATTGAGCGCGACGCCATTTTGTTGCACTATAATGATACTAGATAAAGAATATATAATATAATACATAAATGAGATATTTGTCAAAAATGTTTGAAACAATTAAAACCCAAAGTAGGTATTGAAACCACGACTACATTGTAAGATGTTTCATGACGAAATGACAGTAGACTGCGGTTTAAGCAATTGCGCTATTGTGCTTGGTAAAAAAACGTGTGTTAACTATGGTTTATATAAATACTCACAATTCTGACGTAAAAAAATTAAACATGAAAATAGCCAAAATAAACACAATCCGTATCATGCATTGATTTTTATCTCAGAATGCCTAAACTCTTTACCCATAATGTACAACTTATTTAAACCATTAACATATTACAATAGTAAAACCTTAATTTCAGTTTTTATTAAGAAATTGCACCTTTGGTGCCCTTTTCATTGACAGACTCACTTTAATCAGTGTGCTTTTAAAATAAACCATGGATGAATAACAATAAACTGCAAATAAAATCCCTAAAAATCTGAATTCATATGTTTCGGCAGCAAGGCGCAGTTGTCCAAATCTTCATCTGATCACATAGAAATTGTCGGAGATAAAATCCAACGTGTAAACACCATTCGATACCTGGGTGCTTTTATAGATGATACATCAACTTTCAACTAACATGTGAGCAAACAATGTCGTTCGGCGATGTTGAACTTTTTCAACATCAAATTCATTCGGAAATATCTTACTCATGTTCGGCCAAAATTCTTGTTCAATCATTGGTAATTTATAATTTAGATTACTGTAATGCTATTTTCTTTGGTATTGCTGATTGTGAACTTAAAAAAGAATGCAGCGCGTTCAAAACATGTTTGTCAAACTTGTTCGATATAGAAGCATATATGCCAGTTGCAAGTTCTAAACACATATTGTACGATTTACACTGGCTACCAGTAAAAGCGAGAATTAGTTACAAGGTTTTATGTTTCGTGTATAGATGTCATGTTGGCGATGCGCCTGAATATTTGACTGAATTGTTGTCAGAGTACGCTCCTCGCAGATCGGGCTAAGATCTTTTACCACACACGACGTGTGAAAATTGGTTCCATTTAATAAACGAAACACATTTAATGGCAGAAGTTTTTGTACAGTTGGTCCTTAACTGTGGAATTCTTACCAAAGACTATATCAATCAGTCAGTCATTTTTGACTTGTTCAAAAAAAATCTTAAAACATATTTCTTCATAGATTTTAATTCCCTGTTTTAATTATAAAACGTCCCAATAACCCAGCCAGTTTAGTTGGTATGGACAAAATTAATTTTAACTGAATATATGTAACCATTTTTTTTTATATCGTATGCATTATGTGTTTGTTGTTTGTAATCGGAAAGTATTGTTTTAGACATCATTGCATTGTTTTATGTGAAGCTAGTGTATAGAGGCTTATATGTAATTTATTTTCATGTTTATTGTAAAACGCCATTAAGAGTTTCATAACAAATAATTTTATTCAGTTTCAGTGTCAGTTTTTTCCGCTTTGACGGCTAATCCGACAAAAAATGTAGTCCAATTTTTAGTACAATAAATTTAATTGTATAGAACTATTTGATCGATTTTGTGCATCTAGCATAGGCTAACTAACATTATCTGCTTCAATATTTGTCTTTAAAATACCATAAAGAAGGTTTTGTTTGTTTTACTACAGCTTGTTTGGTTATAATACGTTTTAAAATATATATATGCACTATGCAGCCTGTGGTTACATTGAACGTAACGTGATAACGGTACCTGTCTTGCAGTACTGTTTTCGGCATGGGCTGAACGCTTAAAAAGGCGATTCTTCTTCGGATCAAACACACATATCGAATGTTTCCCAATTATTACCTGCGTAATACTGATGACAAATGTTTTCGGTTTAGAAAGTAAGTTATACACACCAGCCAACTTATACACCACATTAAAAATATGTCCACATTTTACTATAGGCTACATCGAGACACTTTATGGATTTATTAGTTATGTGTATGTGTATGTGAGGGTTATTTAAAGGTCATTTCATTAAATGGTCATATTTGAAGTATGATAGGTGGACTCGAACATCTGAATGTTTGAACTTTTTCAAAGTATTAAGGGGTTGTTAATAATGATAACATTTGACAGTTTACAAAGCGACACTAATTGCATATACCTTTTCTATGACGTATTGGCATGAACGCTGCAGATAAATATATGCTAATACCTAAAATAAAACATGGAACGATACATATTTTGAACATTTGCCGCCAATTACATTATAAGGTCATCATTATTATTAACACGCGAAGTGTAATATGACGTGTTAACTGTGCATTTCAGTACTTTCCTTAAAATAAAGATTGGACTCTGATCGTGTGCATTCCAAATACGCTGTGTACGTTAATTGCAAATCGTTCTTTACGAAGTTGTGTAATGTGATAAGGCCTTGTTTGTAAGTATCACGATACACTTCATCATGTCAGTCAATATTATATAACGATTAAGCCAAATCAAGATAAATAATTCATAGATTATTCATTCAAAGGTTTGCTATTATACAATGAAACTCATGCTTGATGTCACTCGTGAATTACCAACTATTGACATTAACCTATTTTTATTCAAGAAATGTCATATTCAAGGGTATTTATCTTATTAAAAATTCTGAATGTAAAATAAGTACGGAATAAAGCAAGTAATACGTAAATACAAGCTTAGTTTTATAATTGTCAATGATGAACAATATGTGTGCTACTATAAGACGTCTGGTCATTTAAACTGCTTTCAACTGCTTAATTTCCTAAGAGGACTGTGGACATTGCATGGCAGTCCAATATATATTATTATGAATCGATATGTCAATGATGCTTTAAACGTGGATGCCCTGCAAAGACGGCACGTTTGTCATGAACGGTATGGGAGTAATATAGTGCAAGTCTTCGGCATCAGTTTAATAAGACGCAGTATCCAGTAAGTTGTTTAGTTCAAACCTTAATTTTGCAGTACATATAAATGTATTTATTCATTTAGAGTAACATATACATGCATATTGTTTTAAAACGACAAAATGAAAATATTGTCAAATGATTAATTTGTGAACAACTTCTCTTATGTGTGATTGTATTTTTCTCAAGTGAGCCTGGAGTTTCACCTTTACCATTGTGAGGTACATTACTGGAGATATAGTAAAATACAGCTTCAAATACGAGCCACAGTTTGTGCAAAACGAAGCGCACTGCCTCGATATCAGGCATAAACAGTAACCTGTGGATAAATGATCCAAAAAAGTGTGTGTATACCAGTTCAGTTTATACTCCCTTAGGTATGTTATTATGTATAACAGTGAAATTTTATAATCCACGTTATCACGTAGGCATACTTGGGCTTAATAAAATATATTTTTACCATGTGTGTTCAAAGAAGTACTACTTGTTTTTAATATAATTAAAATGCACAGAACAAACATGCAAACATTGTAGCAATAATACTCTTTGTTTCAGAAATGATGTTTTTTCTAGTACACCATCTTCCTTTCATTTATATGTACGAACTTCGGAGGAACTCTGTAAGCTGATCATACTCCATCAGACGCAAACAAAGTTGGGACGACAGCTACGCATACACAACTGCAGAAAAGTATAACTGAGAACTTGAATGATACATTAGATGACTGTTTTTGCGAACGGAATACAGCTAATTGTTCGGATTGCGTGAATGCCAACAATTCAACAGAAGAATTACATAGTTCCCCGTTTGATAATCTGTATGAGACAAAAGTGTATATATTTGTCAGGAAGTACTACTATTATTTTTAATTTTTAATTTACCTGGTTTTATAACAATCCGATTACTATAGTTCTAGTTTCTATGATAAAGCCTTTTCAGACAACAAGTTTGTATATACTAGCATTAAGTTCTAACGATTTTATTATTATAAGTTTGAGGTTCACCTATAATTTGCTATGACAGTTCGAAGATTAATTGGAATGTATATGGATGTCAAATATTCATGTATTTGATAACTGCAACTCTGTGTTCTGTACATTTGCCACTGAAATTAGTTGGTTCACGTTATCCAGAATTAATTTTTTTCTTGTGATTTTATTATGTAGGATTTTAATATGGACAATACCATATTTCACAGAAGTGCTAACAAGCACGTCTTATGGAAATCCACCTAGACAACTGTGCGTGTATTCCCATTTTCTGTCTATCGTATGGTTTATAGCTGAAGCATTTTATTATGTATTTCTTCCGCTTGTACTAGTGAGAGCATGCAACACTGCCATTATAAGAAAAGTTGCAAAGCGGACAAAACGACGAATTGGAACATTCAACCTAGAAATTATAAACAATAAAAGACAAGAACGAATGAGATTAACTTTCACCTTAATAGCGGTATCTGCCACGTTCGTCTTACTGCTCGTCCCATATTGTTTAGCTCTTGTACGGTTTATTCATTACCCAGACACTGCAGTTATACTAGATAATAGTCCACGCGACTTTATTAACTATTACCTTTACACAGCTTTGGCTCTTGCAAAAACTGATATACAAAACTGGATTGACTTCTTTGTTTACGTTTTATCCGCTCACAAATTTCGAACTACACTTAAACAAATGTTCTGTTTATTGTCAATAAGACACTGTATTTAAAATAACACAGATCCTGGACTGACTGTTTCGAGATCAGTAAATACATTTACACATGTTACTGGAATGTAAATGCATCAATTCACATAAATCAATACACCAAAGGAACTATATTATGAATCACAAACCAGATCGAATTTCGAGTTCCGAGATATATCTGATGGTTAGCCAAAGACCTGCTTGGAAGTCGAACATGTAGCTTTAATCGACGATTTCAGAAGTTCTCAAAGCAAACTCGTCAAACCGAGAGCTTTATGCTACTGTATTTATATGTATTCTCATGAACTTTGTTGCAATTTTCTCATTATATGTTGTAGCCATGTACAATGCAATAAAGTATTTTAACACGTCCATCATGTTTACAAATAATGCATGACGATCGAATATCAATAATGCTATCGCTGCCATCCCTGATATGTAAGATTCATTATATGCTAACTAACAATACGGTTATATAATTTGGATGAGTACCCAATCAACAAACACTATTTGAAAGGCAATAGGCAATCCAAGGTGTGTACATGTATGCCAGCTGTGAGTTTAAATGAGTTTAAACATATAACTTTATTGTAAACAATTATGTGAAATAATATGTTCATTATATACATATTTATTTCGTATGTGTTATTTGCTAACGAATACACAATGATTACATTAAAACACAGAGTTCGCTGGACAGCGCTTGCGCTCAGTTCTTTACTACGTGTGTATACATACATTGTATGATGTCGTGTTAAGATAATTGCAGCTATATTGTCTTTTTATGACGTTGACAGTTATAAGAACATGATTCGAAATGTTGTAAATTATCATATAAAACTGTTTAATCGAACATTGGCTTAATGGCTAACACCATACTTTGAATGTTCCTTCGAAACACTTTCAGATTTCTCGTGCATTATCGTGTGTAATTGGGTCGATTAATACGGAACATATTGGACGCCTGCCTGTGGGTCCAATATATAGGGAATATTATGACTGTGGTGTTCCGGTGGCTTGCGTCGCACGTCGCCCAAAATTGTACAAAATCAACGAGAGCGATACAACCCACCGGGAAACAAAAGTCATGTTATATTTCATTTATTATATAACTTCTAACGATACAAATAACGTCACAAACATGCTACTTAACACATGATTTATTAAATCTAAACAAAATAAAACAAAATAGTGTTGTCATGTTTATCAATGACGTCAGTGAACTCAAATTAGCATATTGTAACGGCATCGTCGTGTATATATAACAAACGGGTTGTTTCTCAATGTCGCTCGGAACATTACGGAAATTTTATGAAACTCAACGAACGTAAAACTAGTACGATTTTATCTAACCGTTTACTACACATTTTTATTTTACAGCGTTCAAAACACAACTTCTACTGGCCGGTTGCAATATATACCGAAAATATACCAGTCTTTGAGTCAAAATATCCATAGATATATAATAAAGTGAAATATTGAATAGTAGCTTGGTACCAACCATGGCAGCTGATTGGTAATTAATAACCTTAATTATCACACGTGTGTTAAACAAAATATAATATGCTAATATAATAATATATCGTTATTGGTACAGCGTTTGTTCCATATCAAATCATATTAGTATTGTTCCAGAAATAAAATATATATTTCTATATAACTAATAAGATTGCGGCTTCACATTTTTGCTCGAATAACTAATATCCGAGTATGATGTAGAATATTTGATGTTTGATATACCTCTCGCTGTTGTTTTAAAACAATACTTTGCTGAGCCTTACGTTGAGATAAATAGAGTCTTGCTTTTTTATTCAATGCCTTCCTGACAAAAAACATACATTTTATGGTGACATTCCTACTTGATTTTCTATATTAATTTATTTTATTACCAACACACGATCGCCTATCGTTATCAGTGTTATTACCGGGCACACTCGTAGATATAGTGAATACAGAATAACAAGAAGAAGTATTTATTCAGATCTGATATAAAATGCATGCGTATAAATGCACTGGGTCAAAATGGTACATGAGCATTTATAAGAGGTTAATAAAGCACAAAATAGTCAATGTCGTCAAAAAGACATATAAATTGCACTTTACATTTAAAATCATAGATGTGCACGGGTCCAACATAAGCATTTGTCACAACGTTTTAATAAAGTTGCATGTGCGTAAGGTTAATATATCTTAACCTCGATATCTCTAATCAGATCCTGATATATATTCCAAAAATGGTCTTCTCAAAATGCAATTATTGAATAGTGTGTATATAATTAAATCACTAGAACATGACGGGAGAGTGTACCAAGCATTAGCAATTTATTATCATACCCGCGTTTGTGCGGATGTTATTATATTTAATAGTAAAGCATTGAAAGCCTTTTAGCGAATGTGTCATTAATATAAACAACTAGTTATGGCAGATTTCTAGCAGGGTGATATCTTTCGGCGATTATTTAAAATACTAAATAAATAAATAAGTCATTATTAAACTTAAAGCAATATATTTCTAAGATAATGAACATGAGGCATTTATATTTGGTTCGGTTTCATAATACCGTATAAGAGAGATGCCAAAGTATAATATTGAATCCACCTCCACCTTTGGTTTTGTATAAGGCTTAAAACGTATTAATACTTTGCCATAAATGCTCAAATGTATACACATAAAAAATATCTCAACGTGTTATCTGTGTTCTTATATTAAAGAAAATATTGTTATTCTTACTTTTTTATTAATTATAAATAAAATGTAAAACACACAATTTAAGTAATAATAGAGCGAAAAGAAAATAATAGTTTTACCCTATTTATGTAGATATTCTTAAATGGATATTGTTGTAGTATTCATAGTGCTAGAAAATGGGCTTCATAGCATTACCAATTATTATTGACATTTACTGAAATAGCAATCCTACTATGAAAATAATACAATACGTTGTAAAGGATCTGAAGCCGCATAGTCACTGTCCGTAATACTTTCACTAAAAATGATTCGTTCCTGGGTATCGAAAGAATCAATAGTAAAATAGCGAAACGTTCTATTTCGACCACAGCCCGTATTCGCAAAGCTCCCTAGGTAAAACGTAAGTAAATTCCTTAAAATAATAACTTTCCTTAAGTATATGGCTGTCACATGTAGATGTGTTTGTATATGTAAATACTCTAAACTGGTAAATTTTACTTAAAGTTTTCATATTTAACCATTGTAACCTATATCAGTAGATTTCACAAAGAATATATAGTCTAAAATTTTCACTTAATTACAACTTCGCGTAAGATTGTCCTTAGGAGTTTTGTGAATACCGTCCCAGATGTTTCAAACATATTTATACTTTATCGCGCTTTTGTTATGAAAGTACACATTTCATTAAGTTATTATGGCTATTAATTATGAATTGATGTATAGTTCTTTGACACGATTTACTTATAGAAGCCCATGCATAAAACATACACGTCAGTGAGCTAATGACCCATGAAATATATAAAATAAATCCATTTACAACCCGTTATTTACTAGTATTTATAGTAAACTCTTAAATTACGCTCATGGGTTTTTGTTGGTGAAAACATTCACCATTTAAAGCAGCAGTCCAGAAATATGTTAATAAAATACATCTTTTCAGAAATCGTTGTTAATTGACATCTTACCGATTAAAATACAACAACACAACACATTGATACAGTAAGATCTGGAGAGTGGTCCTTTACTAATTCAGCTATATTATGCCCGGATGGAATCATTGAAAATTGCAGCGGCAATGAAATGACCAAGAATGTCACCATCAATAGTTTAGTATATGATAGTATAAACGTTAACCTCTAATATTTCTTTTATTCCGATTGCAATATAAACATTAAAGTTATTTCGTATTTTGTGGGCATAACGGCCATTACAGTTGCGAATACAATGTTCTTATATATTGTCTTTTATTTCTTAGTAAGGAATTATTTTATGTGGACAATAACAATAATAATAATACTAATAATACTAATAATACTAATAATAATAATAATAATAATAATAATAATAACAACAGTAGTATTAGTGGTAGCTGCAGTGTATACTTTGCAGCTAGCATCTATATCAGTCAATATTTGGATGTTTGCCATTTTTCTCGGTATACAGTCAAACGTCAACAATATAAGTTAAAATGAATCTGAATAAACGTGACACCAAATTTGATACCAACAACCGTGTATACTTTATTATTTGTAATAACAAAAACTCACACCAGCATTTTTTTCTTAAATATTCACATAAGACCGCACTTTGCTACTGTAACGGCGTCATCAAAGGAACAAAAAGCAAATCATACTATCTTGTTTACATGATTTAAAACTGAATGCACTTAAATATTATCGATACAATGCATATCAAATGCCGCAAGTTCAATTTCGTTCTGTATAAGTCGCAACTATACGACGACGCGAAATATATTTCGCATCTTCGCCGAGAGAAAGTATACATAGAAACACACGAAATTTGGACGATAATGAACAACCTAACATTAAAAAAAAAATCTTATCTCGACGTTTTACCTAGGTTCAAAGTCTGAAGACAATTAAACATATTAATATCGAGTTGTCGCATCGTCGATTCGTTGTGTTGTCGCAACTTCGCATCGTCGCATTGTCGCCGCCAGATTAATGGTTGTTTGGATGAAATTCCTGTTATGACACCTGACACACGAGTTTTTACCTAGCATAACAGTAGAGAAGAAAGCACATGGAGTCCGATATAGAAATCAGGGTCGTTTTTGTTTAAATATCATTAACAAAACTAATATTTACCGATATGTTTAAATATAACGTTAATATCTGTCAGACGGTGCGTGGTCAAAGGAGTAAGTGCGTTAAGGGTCGAATTTGGCCTCATTTTGAAAATTAACGAAATTTTTATCACTGAATAGGTTAGTTTTTCCATTTTTAGGATGTAATATTTAAAAATCTTACAACCACACATATGTTTACGCTACAACGTCAAACATGTTTACTGAATAACCGTTCTGACGTAATTTGACGTTACTTTTGGAGTTGACGTCGTGGTGTATTTGTTGGCCTGCCGCTTATGCTTACTACTCGACTAATTACAAACACACGTCCAAAAATTCAACTCATGTTTAGAAATGCAGATTATAAAAATGTATTGCATCTAAAAATAACGAATTTTTGTTGTTGCATGATGAAAAGTCATTGATTTGCAATATTACATTGAAAATTCAGCCTTTTCCGACAATACCGCATTATATAAAGAAAACTAAGTTGTTGTGTTTTTGTTTTTTGTTGTTCTAAAGCAGGCAATTATATAATATTAAATAAAATGTTAGTTGAACTTTTAAGTACGGAAATTTTAACATGCGTACGTCACATTCAAGGAAAGAACAACACTTGACGCAGAATCAGACTTAGAAGCGGGCGTAGCGAGTGAATCGGCTTTGCGATAAAGGCGTCTTATATTTGATAGAATGATTTTACAGTTAGATTAAACTGTTAATCTAGTTTATGAAGTGTTTCAAACTGAATTAGTCCGGTATTAATTGTTAAAGTAGACATTGTTCTTTTCAAACCCTTCTACTTGCGCGGTAATGGACACGACCGGACCTTGGTATTGTATAATTTACATCTACACTGTATTCAATAAGAGTAAGCAAAGATAATTAACATTTTAGTATATATGAGTATATATTACTATCGGTATATTAAAACTATACTTATTTATTTAAAATCCAAATTATGTTTAATATATATTTGCATTGTTATTAACATCAGGTATGACAACGCGTATTATAAAATCGAAATCCGAATCGTGTATCTGAATTTTAATGTTCAAGTGACGTAATCACATATATTGACAGTTAGATCTGCTACAAAAGCGCCCGAACATTTTGCTGACATGCACAACAATATGTCATCCGCATGAAAAGCGTTAATGTTTTGCACGCGATTTATAGAAATTATAAAATTTTGTGATATCCTTACTTTTGTATAAAAATCTAAATTGAATGATGCTGAAAAACGTGAACATGTGTGGGTGTGAAAATTAAACATTTTATGATATGCAGAAAATGTACTATTTCCGATTATGATCGATATGTCTATTCTGTCAGGGAATTGTCCTAAAAGCAGAACTCTGGCGTATTCAGGCGTACTCCTGTACGCCCGGGCGTACAAAAATAATGCATGGTTAAACAAATAAGATACATACCCGAAAAGTGACTGAAAAACTGATACCTAACCAGTGTAAGGCACACTTGTGATATTCTTTAAATTTTCAGAAAAAAAACGACATCTAACTTAGCTGGAATGGTTTCATGTCTACTTAATGATTTTTATTTTATTAACTCACTACATATATTCCGACCTATGCTTCAGTATAAATAGCTACTAATAAAAATACGCATCTAGTAACTCAACCATAAAGTTTGAATGTAATTTCTTTCTTGTTTGATGACCTTATTTTCTCAAAATTGTTTATATAACACGAACCGCTGGGTCCATATCCACAAAGCTCCTTAAACTCAGAAAATTCCTTAAATATGTGGCTTATTCATTTAAAATTTACCTTATCTTAAATGGTTTAAACTCTGTAAAGAATTTAGGAGGTCTGTCGATATGTGCTCAGATCTCCAGATCTACAAACAGGATAAAATGTTGTAGTATGGAAAGTACTATATGGGAAGTACTAATATGTTACATTGAAGAACTATGGCCACATCAATAAAATTGGCAATCGTAAATGGGATAGTCAACTCACGGGCTTATATCTGTGTGTGCATTACAAATATTTTCACTTAAGTGCCAATTTTTATATTGTTATTTTTTTAAACTACACATACATTAGTGAATTCCATTATATTTCAGTACACAGTAGTAAATAATAAGTTGATAACTAATAAACACTAAGCACAATGTCTTTTCCAAATGGAATAAAATGTTAAAGTGTTTTGTTTTTTTAAGTTAAGAATACAATTTTACTTAAGATGTTTCTGGAATACGGCCCCAGATCATCTATTGCTCTCATAACTGTTTCGTACGAAATGCATACTTAAATCTCAGTGTGAACAGTGTCCGACTTTATTGGTCGAGTCCTGAGTTTCTTTGCAATTGTACACTAGCTGCTGAGTGTGTAACCACGTTGCAGGCAATATACTGTATTTGAAAGGACATTCCGTAGAGGTGTATGGATTGTATCTGCAACGTAATTGTATGTGATTAGGTAAAGCATAATGACGCTTCAAAATTTTATCTTCGGTTTCTTAAGCATTTTGTAATAAAATACAAATGAAAATATTCAAGATAAAGTCAGTAAAACGGAAAATATTGCGCAATAAGTAATACAAAACAATACATCCATTAAATTTGCACCTGCATATTATCTTTAGTGCACGCATATTAAAGCGGTAACTTGAAAGGAATAAAATGCATCATCGTTTCAAACCGGCAGATTTATTGCTAAATTGCATATGAAATTACTACAAAGTACGTATTACAAGTTATCGGACGTAAATTTAATGTATGCTTTAGTTCCTACTGCATTGTTTTATGTGTCTTTCAAATCGAATTTACACTTTAAATGACATCACTGATCATTCAAGCTGAAAATGTCAATTTGCAAATATGTGAATAGGTCCTTTATTTTTCAGGTACTTTCACATTTCAAGTACATTATAGGGGCCAGAGATAGGGAAAATTGCATGCAATATAGACATACACACGGGCGTACATTTGATTTTGCCTTAAATACGCCCCTGGAACTGCTCACGGATTGTCATAATCACCCTTTATAATGTGAAATGAACAATCGAAGAAAATATGCTGCAATGTTGTTAAACTTCATGAAAGTTTGTCAGTAACTTTCAATACCGCATTCATAGTATTAGAGTAACCCGACCCGCATATATACCTATCCGGGAAATGTTTAAATACCTTCCCAATTATTGTTAAAGGATTAATTGCCATTCATTAATATCACAAACATAAACACAAGTTTATTTGAATATCACAAACTTTACCACGTGCTGTCTTTTGTGAAATAGTTTAATTGCTAACATTTGATATCCAATTGCAATGATTGGATAAAATTGAAGATTAATCTGAATATGATAGACAGTTGTGGAAGCGCCCATAATGTGCGGGACGGAACACCGCTTTCTGTATATTTATCACGTGCAGCAGTAAGCTTCTTGGTAAACATTGGACAGATATAGAGCTTTATTGCGCATTGAAACTTGACCAAGTTCTCCATTAATCTTTTTCCCGAAAAAGGTAAAACACATACAAGAAATGACAACTCACTGGTACAGTATATTTACGCTATCTATATAAATAAATGGCTCGGGCGGTAAAATCGAGGCGCGTCTTTTTTTTAACCATTTGGATCATGTAAATAAACAACGATTTTGAGTTAGAATGCGTAATTATTATACCACGTGGGCATTACCCCGAATGGTTTAAAAACGCTTATCAGAGAAAATAAGGTTGTTATTTTACTGAAAACGACAAAATCGAAAATTATTTCCATTCAAACATGATCGGACAACATAAGTTTTGTTATTCGTTGCTCCGTTAAACACCATTTGCCACATATCGAGAACTTTGACCATCCTTCCTAGTTAATGTTTGGTTGTCGTGATTTTTGTGTCGCCTGAAAAGGCAACGTATAGGTGTTACTTTTGGCGGCGTCGGCGGCGGCATTTTGGCGGCGGCGTAAATACAAAAATCAATATATCAAGAACAAATCAGAATAGTATTATTAAAGTATAATTGTGCTTTCGAAGGCAGAAAACTAGCATGTCGCTTCTTGTTATTTTTCCGTCCGTTCATTACACGGGTAAATCAGACAACGCCAAACCTGTCAGACAGCCAGACATAGACAAAATGTATAACACACCAAAGTCAGGGGCGGTTCCAGGATTTCGGGTTAGGGGGGGGTAAACTTTTGATCGCGCAGTTATAACCCCGTTACGTTGTATGTGGGTCTGCAGTGATCAGCTACAGATCCGTATCAAATATATAGGATAAATCTTTTCACATCATCATCTTCGTCATCGTCGTCGACGTCATCATCATCACAAAATGCACTTTGTTTCACTGAATAAATTAATACTTCACCACATGTTCGAAAGAAATGTTGGTACATCTGTGTGTCATACACCTGGTTTGGCAGTAAATTGCTCTTGTTTGATGTGCCTATCCAATAAATTGTGTATGACATTTATCGTTATATATATATATGGAACATCTTTAAACATTTAAAATCCGTAAATTCAAGCCATACGCATCGATAATTTTTGTATTATTCATTTACCGAATTGTAATGGTCACTTTTCAAACTAACCTATTTATTGATACAAAGCTGTTTATACTCGAAAGTTGTCATTGATTTGACTTGAATTTCGACTTTAAATCGTAATTATTCAAAGCGTAATAATGCCCTTTTGTTTGGTATCCTGTGCCAACGGTCACGGGTGTATAGCATCTGACATGTTTATATAATATAGGAAAGAAAACAATATCATCCGCAAATAAAGGTATATATATATATATATATATATATTTATTTATATTTATTTATATTTATTTATATATATTTATATATTTATATTTATATATTTATTTATATGTATATATCCATTGTCTATAGTTAATCGTTTTCGAAGAACTTTGGCACCGGTATTACGGTGTACATAATAAATCGCAGGAGGGGGGGGGGCGGGCTTGGTCGGGTATGTTTTTCTGAAGTTGATGTGTGTCTTTTACCACATTGAGCGAGCGAAGAGAGTGAATACAAAGAGCATATTTATCCAGTTTTTACCGTTTTATTTTCGCCCTTATATGTATGGTCCGCACTTTTTAGAGGGCGCCCCCCCCCCCTTAGATCCGCTAGTGTAAGTTATATATATATTACTATTTTGTTAACTTTTGTTTATTACATAAAGGACTTATGACTCTACAATTAGCAGTATAGACTACATCATTCAATTAATTATTTAACAATGTATTTTTAGAAATGTGGAAGATACTGTTGGATTTCCCGACCAAATATTCAGAAAGCAAGTGTATTTTTTTCGTACAATATCAACTTCTGAGACTGCTGATTGGGTAGACAATTGGGACCAACACTAAACATGAATATTACTTACTTGTATTTGAAGAAGCATAACAAAGTGACGAAATACGTTTAAAATCGTCACCTTGGAATGAAATAGAGGATATTTTTTGGTTTCGGTAGAAAATCGATTTTAAATTCATGAGTGATCATATATATTTTTATTTTCACGAGTTGCGCAGCTACGAGTGAATATTATATTTTCTATGATCACGAGTGAATCAAAAATCGATATTCTAACGAAACCTACACATTTTCTTTCTATTTTATGCTTTTTACGAAATTTCGTTACATTTCGTGCGCCATCTAAATGCATTTAATTTAAAAAAAAAAGCTTGAAGCCGACATAGTTGACGGTTCACTTTATTTCCTGTATTAAATCGGGAACCAATGAGAAACAGTGAAAATTACCGGAGTGATCATTTTCACTGTTTCAAACAGGGAATTGCCAATTTTATTTCACTGATAATTAGCTATAAATCACTGAAAAGCATGAAATAAAAGGGCCTATCCGCTTCTTTCACACGTGTAAGATAGGCTCTTTTCTTTCTAAGGTGTCGAAAAGTAGTTTAATCTTAAAAAAAAAAATTCTTTTAAATATACATCTTAACATCATAAAGTTTATATATAAATTGTTATGCCCCCACCATCAATGATGTTAGGGGCATATGGTGTTGGCCCTGTCAAATTCTGTACTGTTAGCGCTACGCCACTACAGTTATCATAGGTTAGGTATGTGACGTAATAGAATCGTCACAATTTTTGGAAAAAAACTTCTGACGTAGATAAGTAAGAGTCTTCAATCTTAAAAAACAAACACGATTCAATGTGTCAGAAATTATGATATAAAATGTTTTCGACGAAAATGTAAGCTTGACAGTATTATAAATCTAAAGAAGAAAATTATGGAGTATAATGCCTACTGTACAGTATGTACAAGTGTGTCCTGGTTTAAATACGTTGTATTTTGAGCAACATCATGCATTAAGTGATGGAAAATGGAATATGGCAGTGCTGGTACCGTATTTGGAGCTAGGAAAATTACATAATTGGAAAGAGTATAAAACTAGTATAGTGTGTTATGATTATGTTCAAATCGAACATAAGTTGATGCATGTTGGATTATTGATATATCAAATCGGGTAAGAATTTTTTTGTTGGCTATTAAAGCCTCTAGGAAGTATTTACCTTAAACTATATGCCGATAATGCTAAAAAACGGTAGATCTATGTATCTACCAACAATGTTCTTAATTGTTTGATTTAGTAGTAATAACATACGGGGAAAAAAATGAACGACACGGTTGAAAGCGTATAAACATGATGTTCTGTTGGATTACTGGTGTTAAGTGCATTAACAAAAGACGGAAAACTGCAAGTGTAGCGATATCATTGAGCCACGAATGACAAGTTGCTTATTAATCAATTAAGAATATCAGTTAAAAGCCAATTTCCCGGAATGTCTAAATTAACAAAAGTTTATTTTTAACTGCATGCGAGTACCAATAAGATAATAATAAAACAAAAAGACTGATTTAAATTACATGTCTCTTTGAAAAATGGTTGTGGTACTCACATGCGCTGGTAGTTAAATTTTACAACAAAAGTGATATAATTGACAGAAATTGTTGTTTTCGAAGAAACGCACGCTGTTTGAACGTTCCGCGTAACGTCATACGTCCACGCGATGGTTCGATATTTCATGTCAACGTCAAGCGCACATCATGATCTAACTACAGGCATGATTGGTATTGTTTGTAACTGAAATTAAAAAATCGTCTATTTTATGGGCCATAATCGGCCCTTATCGACCCTAGTCCTTACTGAGAGCGAAGATGCGAAACAGATTTTGAATCGACGCGGTGTTCCATGCAGGTAATTTTTACTGGGAGATTCCATATCACCGCCTAATTCACAACTATTTGGCAAGATTAATTGTAAACCTCTTCGGTAAATCACTGGCTTTTTTCATTAATTATGGATGAGGAATAATGAAAGGTAATTTAACTAAGTTGCAATATTTAATGTATGATAGGTGGTAACGGATATCTGACCGTTTGAACTTGTTAATGTATTAACTGGCTCCTATTGTTATTTGAGTACTATCGAAAGACACGCATCCTGTACATTAACATACGTGCTAAAACCTAGACGGCAATACTTGTATTTATGCTGCGAAAATTAGCATCCGTGTTTTGAACCCGTTAAGACATGAGGATTTATTTTTATTAATTCATTAAAAAGCCACCTGCACACTATATATATGCATTTCACTATAATTATTCTTTCTAATATATGTTGCAATTTTCCGTGTCCGTTCCAAATACATAGTGTACGTTATTTACGTGCAGTTTTTGACGACGTTGTGTTATGTGATTAGGTTATATACTATCCAAAACACATAGAATGTGCGGTGATTTGGTGATATATTCTATCATGTCAAACATATCTTGTATATCGAGAACAAAAAACGAGCCAATTGCACGACCTGCATCTTGTTACATGGATACATTGCAACTTTCAGCTACTGTGTATGTTGTTGTTTTTGTATTTAAATTGCAATCTTCTTTCCAAGACCACGGATTATTGCTTTCATAGCATGTTTATAGTGGAGCATAAGATACATTGAAATGATATACACAAGAACACACACGAGTCCGGTATGACCTAAAATCTACAATGAAATAGTACTTGCGTCAGTAACTCTTACGTTAAAAGTGCTACAAACTTTGTTACACAGAAGATGTCAAGATGAAAATTTCACTTGAATGTAAATCATTATGCCAAGACACATTAATACATACAGTTAAAATGTGTTAACTCTGAGTTTCTTATAATCGCATGTGTTAAAGCTCGTCTCAGAGTTAAGCACATTAATTATCTATAACACTTATTGACAATTCATTTACCCGAATCTAGTGCTAACGGGTGACCCACTGTTTATCCAGTGTGGAATATACACATAAATCAATGAGTATACTTTAAGCATATTAATAATGGTATTTTTAATTGTTATTTCTGCGTTTGTAGCCTTCACTAAAGGGACTCAAAGATCAAGCATAAATTGGATACCTATTGTACTAAAATGATATTATAGATAATTATATATAAATGCGCTATACTAAGGTGCATTAAATAAATAAGCACAATATAATATACAATACAATATTTGATAAAAAACAGATTTGCAAAAAAGTCTGAAAAAAAAAAAAAAAAAAACCAGCAGGGATCGAACTCACGATTTAGGAGTCATACGAAGAAATGACAGCAGACAGCGCTTTAAACAACTGCACTATCATGCTTGGTAAGGAGTCGAGTTGGTAAAGAGCTGGACTGTCGATTCGGGGATCGTGAGTTCAAATCCCAGGCCGGCTACATAACTTGTGTGGGGATTGGTCATGAAATTATTTCTACGGTCATTCTCCCCCTACCTCTGATTCAAATAGGGCAGTTGTCACTAACTGGCATAGGTATGTGCACTTAGTACTAATAAACCGCTTGGATCGGCTAAGCTTGCCCAGGAAAAGTGTAAGTAGGTTAACTGACCGCCGTGATATGACTGAAATACTGTTAAAAACGGCGAAAATATCCAAATAAACAAAACAAAGAGTCGAGTGAAAACTATAATTATAAAAAATACTCATAATTCTGACGTCAAAATGTAAACAAGAAAAGACCAAACAAACAAGACCCATATTATAAATCAGTTTTTATCTCAGATGCGTGCACTCTTTTTCTAATTATATATGCCCTGTATTCACCGTTATTATAAGTTGCAAATTGAATTTCCTATTCAGCATTTTTTTATAAATAAAGAAAACGCATTATCTATAAATATACTAGCTACAACTAACCAAAGTACAACTGACTATTAATTGACATAATAAGAACCTCAACAGTTTAAATGTTCAAAATAAACGCAATCTTGCGATATTCTATTTTTTTTTGTGGAACCTGTGTTTACGCGCTGTTTTAGCCCTTACTTTAGTTAAAATTTTTACAAAATACATGTATATATGGATTGTACATATACGTTTAACCGATTCAACGAATTGAGCCGGTGAGATTAATAAAGAATCCCATTTTAATTTTCTAGTGTGTACACGGAAACCAGGATAGTAGTAGGCGGAAATCAGCGTGGCCAAAATACAGGTTTGAGCAAATTTTTGGAGTAAGTCTTCGTTTAGTTTTATTACTTTTCAAAGGAAATGTATGTAAAGAATGTCTTTGATGAATAAACCGTATTTCTGTTGGTTGATCAAAGAAAGAATAACGCGCTTACATAAAGTGTTTTGAAAGGATTAGAATAAAGATGCTGTTTACAATTTATCGATTATGCATTATGCATTATGCAGATTAACAAGTTACTACGGAAAAACTACACTCTCTGTTAAACTAGACTACACTACGTGTTTATCGATAAAGAAATCGGGTTAGGAGAGGTGAATTTTATGCTGTGTCATTCTCTTTATGCTGTTGTTATTCGGCGCGTAGGAATATACTACTAGCTGGACCTTGCCACTTCCTGTTGACGGGAGATAAGAAAACTTGTCGGACACCACTTTATTAGGTCACTGATGCATGTAGAAACAGGATAAAATAGTTTATAACTGACTATCAATTGCGCACTTGTAAATACCCTTGAGTGTTCATGTAATGATAAACAATATATTAGCTGATTTGCATTTTAATGGTAATATATTAACTCCTACATAATTTAAGTTTAAATACACGTTTCCAAAACATGCAACGACCTTAGGTTAAGTCAATTTTGAAAAATGCGACTTCAAACCATATTCACATCTAAGTGCATTATTTTGTTAAGTATTACACACATTAGGCCAAAATAGAATATTGTTTGTTTCCCCTCCCGCGACCCATGCTAATAAACTATGGGTCTGTAGGTCGGAAAAATATATTATTTTTATACACAATAAGTCATTTTGATTCATGTTTTCCTTATGTTTGAAATGTAACGTTATAGTATAAATTCTTAATATTTTCGTTGTAGTAGATTAATAACGTTCTGCTTATTTACGTAATACTATTGTCTAATTACCTTACAATAATTTATCAAAATAGAACAAACAATAACATACGTTAAAAATAAGAGAGTTAATAATAGAAACCTGTTAAAATTAAGGAGTAATAGCGTGACGTTGCAATTTGCCTGGCATCCAAAACAGAACGCTGTTAGCAACAGCCATAGCAACGGCGACTGTCAAACTGCGGCTAGCAGTTTGTAGCTGAAAAGCGTGTTACATGCTTAGCACGTCAAAAGTATTTAAAAGCATCAGTAAGCAATACTGTATCTGAACAACGCAAACGCTAGAGCATAAATGAATTATCATTCTATGGAAATAAAAACAAATAGGACTTGGTTCATTAATAAAATGAAAGCAACGGAATATTTTTGATAAATTAAAATAAAAAGAAAAGGCGCTGAAGTTTATTTACTTTCATTTTGACAAGGACTTTAGTTCCGCTAACGTTCATTCAAATGTTGCCCAAGCCAAAGTTTTTGCACAATTCTAATCCGTGTGCATTGATGAGTTTGAATAACACTTTCGTTAATTATTACTAGATCTAGTAATTGTATTTTTTTTAACAGTTTGTCGAGTTACATGACGTCGTAATTCATATTCTTAGTAAACGGCTACTTTCACCAAAATTCACCAACATTATGATATTTATATATAATTATTTATTTATTTACTATTTTAATTTGTAGTTATTTATTACAAACGCGGCTGTTAAAAACACGCACATCTATAACAAAACAAATACCTAACGCAAATGTGTTTCAAATGACTTGCACCTCTAACAATTATATAAGAATGAGGGCGTGATAAACTTTCTAACGACGACGCTCATTTGCATGTTGGAAATCGTATGCGTTCTCATTGGCTGACTGTTTGGCTCTTGTTAAGCTGACTCCTCCTGCGTCAAGATTGTATCGATAATGGACACTTGGTGCATAAAGGCGAGTTTGTTAATTGCCGGTGGGCGTTCTTTGTCTTTTAAAATCATGCATATGCGAGCGGAAATGGTTGCTTCCTAGAATCTGACACTGAATGTTATGGCGTCCTTTGCGTAAAAGCATGCGTCAAAATACGCCGAATTACGCGTTACCGATAACTGTCCGTTCATTTTAAAAAGTCATTTTATAAGCGTCTTTTGAAAGTAAGATTTGTACACGCTATTGGGTTCTTTTTAAGGATTCGCACCCCGCATTTTCACACACAAATAAAATAAAATATTGTTTTGTTTAGTCTATAAAAATGTTTGGGTCGCGGCGATTTTGCTCGGTCGGTCGCGGGATGGGAAACACACAATATTTTATTTTAGGCCTTACATTAGCACATGTATGAAGATAATGGCATTGTATTAAAATCAATGACATGCAAACTCAGATTGTATTGACATCATTATTCCTTATTACAACAAACATAGTTGTATTAAAAATGCATATTTGAATGTGTATTATGAACTAATCAGTTTAATAATGAATATCATCATGTATACTATAAATGCGATCTCAATATACAAAATCTTTAGACGGGCCATATTCAATGTACAAACATTTATATCTTTCAATGAACGACAACGGCATTCTAGATTATATCAGTACAGGCAAAACACATGATACTCCACTCCAATACTTAACTACTTCGAGTTAATATTCTTTAAATTTCTCACGAAATACTTTATTTTACACATTCCAGGTATGATAACAATAAACAGCGTTTCTTGTTTATACAATAAAACCTATTCGCAATAGGGAAATCTATGTGTTTACATAGATTGTGTTAAGTATAACCGATTTGTTGGCGATAGTAAGATTGCTATTTTTATATTTTCAAACTATTGATTTTCACTGGACCAATTTAAACTTTTGTCCTCTACACATTCTTACGACTTTCTGCCTTTTTATTCAAACAATAGAGCGGTTTCGGGCGGTAACATTTCCCCTGAATCTGTCTATTAGTTTACACTGAGAAAGATTGCCCTTGTTGTATTATGTTTTGTAAGTATCGCTTTGATAACTCCCTATTTAACATAATTATAATTCAGCAATTTGGACATTGTAAAAATGTATTGTTCGTTGGCTATACTTATGTTTAAATGTTAGTAAGCTTTTGTTTTCTTTAGGGCATCCAAATACAGGTTATGACAGTCTTCACGAATATATAATGAAATTAGTGGACTGTCGGTCCACTACGCCAGCTAAAAATACTGGACCGGACCATAGTTTGTAGCTTTTCTGCCACTCTTGTGTGTTGGAATATGCTGCAGAGAACAAAAGTAAACATGTATCACCTGTGGTAGAGGTTACCAAGGTTCTTGTTAGTTTAACTGTGTGTAGAAATCAGGATTTGCTGTAATATAAGTTCAAATAATAAAAATAAAGTTTTTGTTTCACTAAAATATAAATCTTGATGATTTAATAAGTTTGTAAATTGTTATTTGTGTATATGTAAGTGCCATTCTAAATAGCCAATTTGCGCGTTTTATACCTAATAGTATTTGACTAATATAGATAAATATACGCAAATCCAGGTTATAAGTCAGTTAGTTTTATTTTGCACTTATTGGCGAGTTTGCGTGTGTAAGTGCATTAGTGATTTGTAGGGGTCTTCCATTAATTTGCGATAGGGATATACAGCTAATGTAATTTCATATGACACTAAATCTTGTTAGTGATATGATCTAATTAACAACAATTTATGTTAATTTCGATTTATTTCGTTAATGCATTACAAGCACAAGTCTCACAAAAATGTCATTATATTTATCTGACGTCTAATGGATCGTCTTGTTTTGACAGCAACATTTATAAATATCAAATGAATAGACAAAACACACGCGCCTTCACGCCAACTTAGGATGACGCCCATAATATGGACGGCTATGAAACTTTTAAGGGACTATGTCATCGAAAAGGGCATCAAAGGGGCAATTTCTAAAAGATAATCTGCTATTTAGATGTTAATACTGGCATATAATAATGGGTAAAACAGGGTATATACAATGGGAAATGAGTTGTATAATCATAGTTTACAAACGACTCCTTACCATGCATGATAATGCAGTTGGTTAAGCGTTGTCTTCTGTCATTTCTTCGTATGGCTCCTAAGTCGTGAGTTCGATGCCCGCTTGGTGTTTTAATTTTTCAGGCTTTTTTGCTAATTTGTTTTTATCAAATAACTTATTGTGTATTATATTATTTTTATTTATTTAATGGACATGTCTTGGTAAAACGCATTTTTATCAAAATATATCATTTACAGCTCTTTTATGTTTTTGTTACAACTGTATTATTGTATTTGTAAAATATGTTTTTGGAACCCACTTTGAAAGATAAAAATAAAAGATGCAGCATTTTTCAGAACTACAAGAAAATTACCTTTCACACCTTCCACTTTGTTCACCTAAACATAAGACAAATAAGATTAAGCCACATATATGTATAAGGATACTTCGTGCTAGCCAAGCCAAGTCAATCCAATAATGCCGTATTAATTTTTGCGTATTTGCAGATGTATTTGTGTACATTAACGTCACAAACCCGGACTAAGAGCTAAAATAATGTTGCATAATGCAAGTACCATCTGATAGATATTAGTACACGTATGTACATAGGTTTAAAATATTTCACGAAAGACAGCTGTATTAGCTGTCATAATACAAGCGGACCAGTTCGTTGTTTACCAGAATATAAGCAGAGTCGCAGTAACACATCCCATATAGATATGTGAACCCATCACACTGGCGACCATGTTTCTTGTTAACAACCAACGCGAATGTGGTAGAGGGTCACTCTAAAACATTTTTCAAACATATGTTGAACATAGAACTACTAGTTAAGAGATCTTCAAAGTGTTTAATATAACTATATAAACAACAAGCCGTTGTCCCTCTCAACATCAGGGTTTTTTTAAACGAAAAAAACAATATTTTAAGGAAATTGGTGGAGGGTAAGCAAAGGAACATTTCTGTGAAAGTATTTTGGTATCCAGCCAGTACTTCCAGTCACTGAGATATTTAAATTGTTCGATATAACCATAAAACGAAAACTGCCCCGCACAAATGGTATATGGACTAGATCTGTAACTATTTTGAAATCAGTCCGTCAAGTAAATAATCGACCATAACGCGTTGACCATCTATGAAGTAAAACATATCACATTTGTTATAAAGCATATTGCAGTTTTAAAAGAATACAATAAATGTATGCACGTGTTATGGTATTCAAGACCGTATTTGTGATAAAAGAAGCTGTCGCTGCGTAAGAACAAAAATGTCACATAAGAATAGCGTAACAATAATTTCCTTAAATGAATCAGCAAACAGCGGCATCTAGTGATTATAACATTTATTATATGAACATGTAAGTAACTATAAACATGTTTTGCAAAATGCATGCCTTTATTAATATTTAAGAGTTTTCATGCATTTTAAATGTCATTATAGTTTTCAAAACTTTTGCGACTGAAACTGATTTGTTGCTTGCTTATTACAAGGTATAAATGGACGCCAATACATGTTGAAATTTACATAATAATTTTTGGTTTTCTAAATTTCAGTCAGTTGCAAAGATTTTGAAACTATAAACATGATTCAGTTGTTATGTTCAATATACAAAAGACAAATAAATATTTCAGTTTTTAATATAGTATTATGTTTACTATAATTATTATTGTTATTTGCGTATACGTGCGATTTTTGTACATTGTTTGAAAGCTCGACAATGGTTTAAATACAAAGAAGGATTTTTTCATTATATATTGAATACAATTTCGAATCACATACCTTCTTTCTTCCTGTGAAAAGTGTGTGATCAATCTTATAAAAGAAAATCCCATTGATGTGATGTCGTGTGCTGACTTTAGAATTGTGCTAAAATGCCTAGCGAATCCTTACCTACCTAGAAAGCAGCTCGCATGTTATTTCACCGCATCATATTTCACGTTGGATTGGAAGCACTGCCCAATTAAACGCCAATAGCACTCACTTTGAACTTTTAAATAATGCTTTTAAGATCGTAGACACAAATGACAGGCTACACGTAAGGCCAACAACAATTAAAGCATCATGTGCGGGACTTGTGTCTGTAATGTGCTTAAACGAATGTCAGAATTATTTATCAGTAAGAATCAATCAGCATGAAAGGCCCATTTATCAGATAAAATATACGTTAAACTATATGTAGTATTATTTAAAACTTCACGTAATTCATCCACAAATCACTATAAAATGGCGATTGTGATTATAAACATAGTATTGGTACACTTTAACACGCAAACACTTAATTACAGATTTGTTTGACTTTTAGAAACAATATCATTAACATAGTTGTCTCATAAGCAACACATCTAGACTAATTAAATCATAGTCATTGGATAACGTATGGAACACAAGTAAATCACTTAAGTCCTATTTTCTAGTCTATTTATATTGATTAATGTACAACCTGGCGTATTATTTACTCTTTGAAAGTGGAACATGTGATTTCAAAATAAATGACTACAACATTAAAAAATGAAAAACAAAAACAAAATAAATAAATAAATAAAGTAAACATAACAACTCAAGGATTTTACGTTGTCCACGTTTTTATCATGTGCTTGTCCACGATTTTATTTGGCGCCAAGTGTTTGCCTATGGTCACGTGGAACTTCGTGCCGGCAGGAATGTAAACCAGCTATGCTGAGCCACAGTTAAATCTCTGCGCGGAGGTTGGTCACCACGAGTTAAAAACTTCCAGATTTGGAAATTAAGGGGAGATTGCTGTGAGATGGTTGAAGATTTTTTTATGCGGAACATTTGTATTATATACTTAATATTGTATAACAGTCCCACAGAAATGTAGCATTATTGGTCCAGTTAATATGTTATGAGTTAAAATGAAAACCAAAAAGAGATAAATAACAAGTATTCATTACAACGCAAGGATTTTACGGTGTCCATGTGTTTTTACTGCCACGATTTTAATTCGCGCCATTTGATCTGACTTTGGTCACGTGGAACTTCATGCCTGCAGGGATTTAAAATCGTAACCAGTAAAATATTTGCGCGGAGATTGTCGAAGAAGATCAGTCTACCGGTGAATAGTGAATTTTGCAAGACCGTGAACACATTAAAGGGACTTGATTACAGATATCTCGTATTAAAAAAAAATGTCGTTAAAAGTCTTCACTGCAAAAACAGCAGCATCTGGAATAATCTTAATCAAATATCTTATAAAGAAAAAAAAGTTAATTTAACATTTTGCCTTTGCCGGGACTCGAACCCGGGACATTTGAGATCAAAATTGTCTTGCGCTAACCACTCGGCCATTCGGACTTATACATTTGGTTGTGTATTTTTAACGCTATACAAGTGATAAACGTGTTTTCCAAATTACCGATGAAAAGCTTTAGAAACGCTTTATATTGTATCCATTTAGATGATTATCCATAAACGAAACGATATTTCCAATATATTTCTTAGTAATAAGTGTTATTTCGATTGTTTGTATATAATGTACAATTTCTTTCTGGAATCTATGACAAATATGTGGAAAGTGTCAATATACCAATCTGTGAACAGATCCCTTTAAGATATACTGGACAACCTGGGAATTTGCGCATGCGCAGTGCAATGTAAATACTGCCGTGAGAAACTTATGACGGCTTTCGGCTTAATCATCAAGTATTCATTATAATTGTTATTAATTTAAGGTGTTAACTGCAAAATACCGAACAAAATACACTAATAAAATACCTCGGCGATGCGATTAAATGATAATTCTTACACGACACGCGGCTTGTTTTCCGTAGCAGGGGGCAAACACCTCGCAGCGGTTACTTTCCCCTTTGTACTCTTCAGTAACCACTGCCACCACGACAAACTCATCGCAGCGATTTCTTCTCATACGATATTTATCTATCACATTGCAACCATCTCATAAATGTTTTTCCTAAATGTCACGTGATATCTGACATGTTTGGCATGTTTCAAGCATTTGTGTCGTGTCAGAATTTGGCGCTGTCGAATGTGGAAGCTTATCGTGCAATAATTAGCATGCATATAAATTAAAACTTAATTTCAAATTACAGCACGCTACTTGTTGCACGATAAGCTTGCATATTAGGCTTCGCCCACCAGTTTCTGTTCTAATATCACATTTATTGAATACCGCAGAACGAAGAAACTCTCTGAAATATGGTATAAGTTGTCGAATAACCCACGGTCAGGAGTAGGCTATAGCACTCGCAATTTGATTCCTAAGCATCTATACTCCTGAACGTAGGTTATTCGACAACACAATATGATAGAACAGTATTATTTCTTAAACAACTTGGTATGACGATTAACATATGGTATCATGAACCAGTGCTAAAATGTAATTTTAAAATGTATTATGCTTTTGTTGTGTCCTTTTACTGCAGCATCAGTATGAAAAATTTGAAGTTGGCAGTAGCATTAGTTAGCAGCAGAAGTAACAAAAACGTGAAGTTAGCAGAAGCGGTAGCTAGCAGTAGCAATAGCAAAAACATGAAGTTTTGTTAGTGGTTTCTTTATTATGACTAGTGGTTTCTTTATTATGACGTATGACTTCTTTATTATGATGTGTGCTTTTTTTATTATCGCTAATGGTCTCTTTATTAAGTTGTGCGCCTTCTTTATTATGTCTTGTGGTTTCTTTATTGTGATGTGTGCTTTCTTCATTATGAATTGTGAATTCTTTATTATTACGTGTGGTTCCTTTATTACGATGTGTGCATTCTTTGTTATGACTTGTGGTTTCTTTGTCGTGACGTGTGTCTTCTTTATTATGACTAGTGGTTTCTGTATTATGGTGAGTGCTTCCTTTATTATGACGAGCGTGTTCTCTACTATGATGTGTGATATCTTTATCCTGCTCGTGCTTTCTTTATTTGGATGAGTGGTTTATTTATTACGATGAGTAGTTTATTTATAACGATGAGGTCATATTATGTTCTTTCTTGAGGTGTCGTTTCATCATTGTGACGTGAATATATGATTATAATAAGGGGTTAATGATAAGTTGATGCTCGCCATTATGCACATATCAATATTTTCCTCTAGGGCGAAAGCGGTGGGTATGTACGGGACTTTAGACTGAAAGCGATTCTCGACAGGCGGGAAATTGACACGCCGAATGATTTCGGGTCCCGGGGAAAATAGACTTTGGTCGGATTTTAGATCCCGGTAATATTGGCCCCTGGGCTATTTGATACCCCTGTAGCATCTCCCACTGAGAAGATTTAGACAAAAATGCTTGGCTCTAGTTGGGGAATAAGACCCCCAAACATATAATTAGTCAAATTCTTCTGGGTCAGTCCACGGATCCCCCCCCCACATGGGGGCAAAATATTGAAAGGTGCAGTATGCGAGAATCACCTACGGCCCTCAGGCCAGTATGGACATAAAGGCGAGCAGCAACTAATCATTAACGTCTTTTTAAAATATTTGTTAAAAAATGAAAGGAACTATCTTGTTTTGTAAAACGCTTCAATGATACGAACAAAAAACAATATCGCAAGAAACACAATTTTCATAAATCGCAAAAATTTGACACTTGGTTCTACGTGCACATTTATGACGTCATTTAATAGTTCTCATCCGACAAATTAAAGCGACGTTTATAGCAAAAAAATGTGTTTCTTCACTAGCGGTTTAACTTAAGTTTCTCTGCAACCCGTAGACCAATTTGAATTGAATTTTCAACATATTATCCAAAATGTCAAAGCGCATATAACTATGATATATGTTTCTTTTTTATTTAATGGGATATACGAATTTATTAGGAATTAATCTACCTGTTGTTCTAGCGAAAATCTGCTGTTTAATTAACAACTTCGGCCACACCAACTTAAATACTTAATAATGTATTTTTTTTTCGAAAAACTGTGGAGCGAGCGAGCGCAAAATATTTTTTATATCAATTTTGATTATTTTGGTGGGAGCGCATACATTTCGCGAATTTATAGAAATAAAAATAAGTATTTTTGCTTTGAAAATGAGAATTTTGAGTAATAAATGTATAAAATAATGAATTATGAGAAAAAAAGACCTAACATAAGATATCGATCTCCTAATACCGAAAGTGTTTAAAGTTTAAAACATATCAATGAACAATTCATTCATGTGTTTATGTATGAACTTGTTCAGAATTTAAATGAAACATGAAAGTATTGTGTCAAATTGTCATGTTTTGGATAAGAGAAAATAAACCATTTTGAAACGTAAAATATATTCAAGATAAAAAAAATAAACAAAAACAATATGACATTTTATTGTTAGAAGTCTTGTTTGGTAGCGATTGGTTTACCCTTAGGATATAATAATCGTGAACATTTGCCGTAGGTTTTTGTTTATATTCCTACAATTTGGAAAACGTGTTATTTTAATGCAGATCATGACGAGAAAGTAGTTTAACATATTCGCCCTTATATCTATTACTGTGAAATGTCCATATACTAGGCATGTTTAATTTAATAGTGAAATAAAATCATATACTAGACTGCGTAAATTTAATACATTTATTAGTATACGTATCGATTTTGATGATTTGTATTTTAAAACAAATAAACGGCATGGATATTGAACAAAAATTTACACACTGAATTATCAGTGTTCAACATTTTCAAAAACAACAGGTATTATGTAAATAACCAACATTTTTTTTTAAAATTAGTATGAAGCTCAACACTTTCAATAAAGTGTGTATAGTATACTGCCAGTATACTAATAGTATACTTTCAATTGTAAGCGTACTAAGCGTAAATTATGTATTACCCGACCCAGAATGTTGTAGGCAGGTAGATGTGTAGGGATTGTATTTTTTTAATACACTAATTGTGTACATTCAGGGGTTTTCATGAAAAAAAAAGACTCCTGAAAGGCCGAAAATAAAGTTGAGTAGCTGGGATTTTCGTGAGTAGGTCTGGTAACTCCAAACAAAAACCGTTAATCGGTCAGCCTAACCAGTGTGTAAAATGCGAATCTTATAAATAGAGTATAATATAATATTAAATAATGATATGTATTGCCAGTCATTCAAATTGCTTGCATATTAATCACATAATAACTGTTTATCAAATAAAGCTTGAAACAAAACTAAGTAAGACTTCATTTTTGTTTATGTACAAACTTAAATTAAAATACATTATGTAAATAATTAAATAAATATAATAAAAACATAGATAACAATAAGTGATTTTTTTCTAGGGCCCCATTCACAAAGCAAAAATTACCCTTTTTTCATTTTTTTTTTAAATCCAAAATTCACAATTGCTACCAAGTTTGCGTTTAACATTTTGTCTGCTTTATTTTTATTCCATGCAAAGGTTTTCTACTAGATTGATTAAGAAATTTACATCAAAAGCCATATATAATATGTTTACATTAAATTAAAATTGTGTAATTTAGCCATTACAAAATAATTTCATACGTAAAGGGTTGAATGTTATTTTCACAAAATATGGTATTACGGCGCTTGTTTGCACAATTCAAAGGGCCAAACAAGCACTGAACAATATCAAAGTGTAATAGATCTATCCAATTAACACATTATACATGTACATATGCAAAATATACGAGTGATCTCGCGCACGTACAGCTACTACACGTCATTCCGTGGTCAGCTACCGGTGGCTTACAAGATGGCGCAGGAGAGACTTCTCGAGTCGCTATCAAAACGTCTGTTAGATTTAGACGCTAATATTAATGCTAACACAACTAAAAATGAAGCGTCTACAATAACTAGTAACCTCTAAATCCATGTATGTCTAATGATGAATTTATTCTCAAGAACATAAAGACTAAAAAATTGACAGCTTGAATGTTCTTAAAAATGTTTATCAACTGTCCATCCAGACATCCTTCCACGTCCCACCTTCCAATAATGTTCATTTCTATACATTTTTTTTATTTTCTATTCAAAGATTAAATACAGTCATTAAAGTAATATCAGTAATACAGTTGATCAATGTAATCAAGATATAGTATATGTGTATATTATATGTATTTAAAAGCTGTCAGAATGTTTAACATTGTCTTTTTAATAGAAGCAGGGACTGGGAGTTCCATATATTTAAATGTTGTTTATACTCTTTTATGCAATGATCTATAGTGTCCTTCACATACTAGTCTAGGATACCATTCAGCTTTATGTTGACATTTGACATTGTCATATTATCATTTTGTTGCACTGTGCATGTTTTTCAGTGTTGGTGTTACTTTTACCATTAGAACGGCGCTACCGAAGTATCTGAAATTTTTCTATCATTATGCGCTGTGTTACTCTTACATTCTTAGGTTGTTAATTTTATCAATATGCTTTATGATTATTATCAAATTGTTTATCTGGTTGTTACTGGTGATAAATATATGTTTAGAATCTATGTACAATTACCATACTGCGTACGTAAATACACTTTGGATTGTTTATCGCGTTTCGGTCAATGTACTGATTTTATTTATTTTATGGATTTTGTTTTTAACTTTTAGCTGGTATTTTTTTATATTAAATTTACCAGTCAAAAGCATTGGCAAACGTTGATCAATTATAAAATAGCTTTATTATAGTAGACTAACATCTGAATGGCCGTGGAATCTATATGGCTTTGAACGTTTCATATATTGACCCACATCCTAACATAAACTATGATCTGAAATATAAATACAATGACAAACGTGGGAAAATCTTCCACATGTCCTTACTATTATATTGTGATTATGTGTTGTCCGGTTCAAAAAATGAATATCAGTCTTAACTAGAAAGAAGTGGATCGTAGACTGAGTTCAGCAAATGTGTTCTAGGTCCAGCAAAATTAGTATGTTAACTGGACCGTTGGTCGATTAATTTAAAGTCCCTCGGTTATTATGAAAACCGATGCCCTTAAAAAACAAAATAAGTATTTTTCAGCTATTGATCCACCATTGGTATTTACTTTGCATCTTTAGAACAAAATGATTTTCAATTTACTGAGATAATAAAGTCTAAAAACCATGATTGTTTGTAATTAATGGATATAACAGAAACAACAGAGTGAAAGAAAATCTACAAACTATGGTCCACTAAATTGTTGTCTGGTCTAGTATGTTTAGCTGCCCTGGTGGACCATCGGTCCACTGATTTTAAAATTTATATGTGAAGACTGGAATATATATTCCTTGTGGTGACCCTAAAATGACAGGACACGCTTGTTTTTTTATTTCGTAATTACGAAATGTATTTCGTAAAAACGTAATACTTTTTCGTAATTACGCAATGTTATTGCGTATTAATGTAATAATAGTTCGTTTAAACATAATATAATTTCGTAATTACGAATGTATTTCGTACAAACGTAATATTATTTCGTAATTACGAAATAATATAAGTTTATTGCGTTTTAACGAGATACAATTCGTATTAACAAAATAACATTACGTTTAAACCAAATAATGTTGCGTTTTAAGTAAATAATTTTACGTTTTTACGAACAAATATTACGTTTAAACAAAATGATATTACGTTTTTACCAAATTTTTACGAAAAACACTTCATTTCTACGAAATAGATTTCCTAATTACGTAACAAGCAAATATTGATATGTTCATAAATAAAAGTGTATATTGTCCCTTTTGGGGCACCGTAGATTCTATATTTCAATAAAATATATAGTTTTAAACATTATTTGATAGTTTGTTATACAAATCGTGATGCTTTTACCTATGTTTTACCGCTAAGGCATAACTACAAAAACGGACATTATTTGCCCATCTGGAGTTCAATATCTTTAAGTAATTCACGTGTTTTCAATAGCTATAATGAAACAAAACCAGAAGCAGTGTCAATTGTTCCATCGTTTTGTGTGACAAACGATTTATTATTGTATCCACCATTTAACAGGCGATTACTCATTAAAGAAACGGTATTTACAGTATGATTCTTTGACAATAGTGTTACTCCTTTATTTACACTACTCTTTTATTTTTTGGAATCAGTCAATTCGTCAATCTGTGAACAGGTCCCTTTAAAAAATCCCTGTAATTTCGCATTGTTCGTGTCAATTGTTTTGTTAATAATAAGTGAGATATATTGTTCAATCCTTCTATTATTTATACCTTAGCTAAAATAAAATCAACAGAAAGAATTGTTCAACTAATAATAAGCACAAACGCATCTTAAAATACAAACATACATCACAAGTAAATTATTGTAACATTCTGGTAGTATTACTTTAGTTGTTTGACCATTTTTAAATCACTTTGATACTTGTAAAAACGTACACCTTTAGAAGCAAAGAACTTGAAGTCCCATTAAATGAAATATATATTACCTAATGCAATGTGTAAGTATTCTCTTTACCAATACTTGTCCAATCGCGGCTGGTGTGAAATAAAGAATTTTATTTATTTTGATGTTTTAGCAAAAATAGTTATAGTGTGTTAATTATATAGATGACGTATGAACACATTTGTGGTAAAACGACATCACATAGGGATGCATGCTTTTGATTAAAATACATGATTAAAACTAAGCATATAATTGTTTGATTATTTTCAAAACACGTCGATGCCAGAAACTGATATGTTGATCACTGCATAAGTGAGCTTTAATGTCGTTGTTGTTGAAACAATCCCGATAACTGTGCTTTTATTGAAAGTGCAAATTGCAATTTTAACAAGTACTGTATTATTGGTACTTGATATTGAGCGGCACTTTAAGACTATATTCCATGGCCCTGTTTTGCGACTGCGTTGTCCGACTGCATCCGTCAGCTTTACGGATGATAACATAGAACAAGGGACAATTCCATGTAGCCGACTGCGCTGTCTGTCATTGTGATGTACGCTAAATATCAATCCATGTGGCGTGTTATGGCGGACATTAGGACCAGCGAATGACAGAATAATGAATTTACATGATGGAGACAAGTAATCAATTATATAAGAAAATGTCTTGCCGAAAAAAAAGAAAAAATAACACAAACAACAATAAACAACAACACTACAGTGGCACTGAAAATGACAATTATTCTTGGCTCGGCATTCTTGAGGATCTCGGTTAAAAATAGAAATTTGTTTGATACTGTAATTACAGATTTGTTCAAGCATTTAATTGTTGGCTATAAATTGTATCAATTTATTTTAGTGTTATTGGAATTAAATGATATTGTTTGTGCCTTTGTAAACGTTTTACATGTATGTGCACTCACCAAAATTGAAATGTTGAATATTGAGACCCACGTGTGAGCATCCTAGTAAGACCAACATGGCTTTTTGTGTTTTCGTAACACAAATATACACAATTATTGTATAGTAGTGAAAATAAGTATGTCATCATCATCGCCAGGTGAATTTATATTAAACGCGATATTGGATCTACCTGAATTCTGGATATCGATACAGGAAACTAACTATAAATGACTGTAGGCACCTTTCCAGACGATTTTGTTGTAAATGATGCATCATTAAGAAAATACAATGATACGTTTATTGAACACACACATAACTTACGATAAAATGTCAATTAAAATACGATTGCCAGTAGGAATCGGATACATATAATAGTGTTTATATATATTTGTCTAATATTGCAATTTTCCTTGGTAATGATCTGGAGTAATGAATACACTATATCAACTATATCACACATCTTTTCAGATATGGCCTCCTTTCCATCGGTGTGTTGCACCTTCGTGATGATCCTTTTAGAGTTATACTTGCTGCCCAACAATATACACGCTGAAAGCGAAGTCGGAAACAAGTCAACGGAAATGACGACTAATCGAGATGTTTTACCAACAATGCATCTGTTGCTAACGTTAAATCAAAGTATGTGTAATTGTTTAGAAACACATTATACAGAAACACACTGTAAGGAGATATGTTTAAAGACGAATATAACACAAGAAGACATATTCAATTCTATTTTAAACATTTTTGAAATGTAGGTGTACATGTTTGTAGTAAGAAACTATTATTTTTATATTACCAATATACCTGGTTTTATAACAAATCCAATGACAATCTTCGTGAGTGTGCAATTAAAACCTTTCCAAACAACTACTATGTACATTGTGATACTTAGCGTTAACGATTTACTGGTTAATACTTTCCGGTTTACGTTTCAATATCTTGATAGCAAAGGACAATCATGGTAATACATACGGATGTAGTTTATTCCAATATATGGTTAGTTCGACACAGGTTTACTCAAATTATATTCTTGTATGTTGGACTATCGAAAGATTATGCGCAGTGTGCTATCCACTCCAATCGCATGTGTGGTTTACAATGAATAGGGTAAAAGAGTTTCTTATTATTTTATTAGCTCTCTGCTTAATCTTAAATGTCCCTTATTTAACAGAGATATCAGCTATTCCGTCTATGTTTTCCTCTAGGGCAGTGTGTAATATATCACATTTCATGTCTACGGGTTGGTTTTATAGTGAAATAGTATATTACATTATACTACCAATTCTCGTTGTTGTAATATGTAACATTACAATAATCGTGCGTTTATCAAAACAGACACGGACACGAATACGAATGGCGTCAACGCAAAAAACCATTGATAAGAAAAAAAAACGATCAAACAAAACTTTCCAATACACTAATAGCTGTTTCCATGGTATTTATTTTTCTTCATATACATTACACCTTAGCGTTAATTTGGTTTGCTGTATATCATAATACAGAGATAATTCTTGCACACAGTCCTAAGGACTATGCTAATTTGTATCTATACACAGCTTTAGCTTTAGCTTTAACTGAAATTCAAAACTGGATAAACTTTTTTTTTACATTTTTTCTGGTAAAACTTACCGTGGAGCTCTCTTAAATATGTTTTGCAAATGCCGTGTTAATACAACAAAACATATTCCGTCACAACGGGTAGTCTCATTAAAGATCCCGACAAATGGTAGTCTCATTTAAGTTCCCGACAATAGTTAGTCTTCTTTAAGGTCCCGACAACGGTTAGTCTACTTTAATATCCCGACAATAGTTAATCTACGTTTAGGTCCCGACAACGGTTAGTCTACTTAAAAGTCCCGACAGAAAGTAGTCTCATTTAAGGTCCCGACAGACAGTATTCTCATTTAAAGTGCCGACACTGGTTAGTCTTATTTAAGGTCCCGACAATAGTTAGTCTACTTGAAGGTCTCGGCAATAGTTAGTTTCATTAAAGTTTCCGACATATGGTAGTCTCATATATGGCCCCGACTATGGGTAGTCTCATTTAAGGTCCCGTCAATGATCAGTCTCATTTAAGATATTGCCAATAGTTAGTCATATTAACGCTCTCGCTTTTTTACTAAAATAAATTGTTCTATTAATAAAGCCCAAAGTCAATCAACTTTGACTCTGTCGGATGTCACTAAGTGGTCAAGCCGCATACAACATACAGTCAACAAAGCATCAATAGTTGTACATGTATAATGCTGCAGAACTTTGTTGCACCGGATACTAATCGAGCTTCTTCGTGATGAACTTTTCAAAAATATTCAAAAAGATAATTATCATAATTTAAATGTCCGTTAACATTTTAAAGCGAAAACTGATTTTTCGGGTAAAAAAACGAAACAAATGAATGGAGACTCATTTTTTTGCATTTCATAGCACCTCGACTAACACAATTGTTCACGTTTTATACATTGCTTATGTCTATTGCATTAAAGTAAATGGAAATGTAGTGGTATTTCGACTGAATAATATGAATGTGGTACCCACTTTGGCTCACGCTTCCCGTTGTACCAAAGCCCTAAAAAAGCAAGCCGGGTGGCTTATCATGTGCCATTTTTAAATGCGCCATTGGAGCATTTCTACTTTTTGGATCGGTCTGAAATTGTGCAGTCATAGTACATATAGGTCAAAGTGATGTAGAAATAGTTTTCTCATGATATCGAAATGTTGCGTTTTTTTGATGGCTAAATACCAGTAAATAGTGGGGAATCCCACGTCGGTCCACTCGAAAGAAGGCCGAATATCAAATAGTTATTTTTATTTCTGCTGTCAACAGAGACATTTCGCATAACAACAACTGGTTTAAATGGTTATTTCCTGAAAAAGACGTTTTCTGAGCATTTTGATTCATCATGACACCCACTTACTTGAAATTCGAATGTTCAGCAGTTTATGTATATACAGCATGTGTCTTTGTCGAAATGTGCGAGTGCATTCTGAGTTTTTTACGGGTGACTAAAATCAAGTGAGATGAATTTTTTTTTAAAGAAGAATTACATATATGTTTTATTTTAAATTTGAAAGCAGATACAACCATCGTTTAAAAGAGGCCAGACTCGCAATATTTGAATTAAAAAAAAGTGGCGAACGACGCCATAAGATTTTGTTGTTTTACAATGACCCTAAGGGATTTTTATTTTATGGTTTCTAACATCCAGCTCGCATCTTGTATGTTAATATAGATATATGTGATACAAATAATAATTATATAATTATTTAAAGATAATATAAAAAGTATTATCATTTAAGCAAGTGTCTTAAGTACAAAAACTACTTAACTTGCTAATAGTATGGTAGTTATAATAATAATAATAATGATAATAATAATAATAATAATACATTAACTATAATAATAATAATAATAATAATAATAATTATTATTATTATTATTATTATTATTATTATTATTATTATCTATAATTATTATTATTATGTTTCATTATTTATTTTTTTATTATTATTTATCCGAGCTTTCTTCGTGTCTATAGACATTTCGTTTGAACATGTAGCGAAGATTTGGTGCATAGCTATACTTTTGCAGTTGAAAATCTGACGAAAACCAGCCTAATAATAATCTTCCTATTCTTGTTGGAACATCTAGCGAACACTTGGTGCATAGCTATACTTTGCAGTGGAAATTCCAACGAAAACCAGAATGATAATAATTTACGCCTTCTTGATTAAACATCCGACGAACACTTGGTGTATAGCTGTATTTAAGCAATTGAAGTTATAACAACAATCTGATGCATATTTATATATCTAGTCTTAACATCTGACGAACACCTAGTGAATAGCTGCACTTTTGCAGTTGTAGATTTGGCAAACACCTGAAGCATATATTCACATTGTACTTTAAACATCTGACGAACACCTAGTGTACAGCTGCGCTAAGGGATTCGAACATTTGGCGAAAACCTTAGGTAGTTGTATTCATTGTGTTTTGAACCCCAGGCGAACACCTCATGCATAACTGTAATTTCACAACTGAACTTCTGGCGAAAACCTGAACGCATAGCACTATTTATGCTTTTGAACATCTGACAAACATATTGTACTTTTGCAATTTACATCCAAACCAGAGGACTACTGAGCAGGGTCTTTTCTTTTAATCCCACTACTTTACGTGTGCCCTATCCCCATCGGTAGTTTTATTATGTCGGATCAGTAGGAATCTCGTTAAATCACTCATGCCCGTTACTAAGTTTGAACATCGAGCAAATTCCTGATGCGTTGCTATCAACATCTGTGGTGTACACCTTTGCCTTTAAACATCTGACGAACACAATGTACGCAGTTATGCATTTGCATATACACATCTGTAGAACAGCTAGTGCATAGCTGTAATTCCGCTTTTTAAGCCCTGGCGAAAAACTAATGCTAGTTCAAACAGCGGATGAACATTTGGATTATAATTATACCTTAGCATTTGAACACATATCTGTGCATTCTGTTTAGAACATCTGACGAACAGATGGTGTATATCTATACTTTCGCATTTAACATCCAACCAAGAGTCATGAGTCATTCTGAAAGGGGTATTCGTGTAGTTCACGCGGGCCAGATTTGTGTCGGCGGTTTCATTGAATAGTAACTAGGACTTGTTTGGAATCTCTCTAAATATTCATGCCTGTCATTAATGTTAAACATATGTTTAATACCTGGTGCGTAGCTGTACTGTCACAGGTGAACATCTTGCGAAAAGATCATGTATAGCTATACATTCTGGTTTGCACTTCTAGGGCACACTTGGTGCATTGCTATGCATATGCAGTATGTTTTAAACATTTAAAGAACACCTTGTGGATAGCTGTATTTCCGTAATTGAACATTTGGCAAAAACCTGGTGCATTGTTAATCCATCTGCTTGGAACTTGTAGTATACACCCGGTGTATAGTTTTTGCCTTTGAAAATCTGACGAACACTGAGTGCATATATGAAAAAAAACTTCATATAAGCCATGCATTATGAGAATAAATAATATTCGCTGAAAAACTGGCTATATAGAAAGTCTACCACAACAAAAAAGCAGTGACGTTCTAAATAGTTGACTTGCAATCAGATTTGAGATACTATAGTTAAACATCCTTGCATTTTGTACCAAAATAATAATTAAACAAATACACGAAACGTTCAAAATATATCAATGTCTGACCACTATAGCAACTGTAAGTGTACACCCTTGGTCAATATAAACAGTGCATACTTTTAAATACTACATATGTTTATTACACTATAGAGAGTAGTTTTCACAAAAAAGGCATGACATAAAATGTGAAAACTATTTGCTAGGTATGACTTGTCGTAAATAAAACATAAATACATTTCTGAATGATTCTAAAAAAAATATGCAGTGAATAAAATATTGGATACAAATACCCAATACATAATTATCCTTTTTAAGTGTTAGAACAAATCATTCGCTTGCTAGATAAACAACTGTTTTTTAGTAAAATTATTTTACTTTTTCAACATGTTCAATTGTATGATTACATTTAAATTGTGTATCTCTGTTTTATTTGTAAAGAATAGTGAAATTTGCAAAATCTTATAATGGTGTATATTTTGTATATACCTCTCTGCAGGATAAAATGCAAATGATTCCCCCCATACTATACTCTTATATTTATACAAGAGAGCAGAGAGGGGATCTTTGGTTTTAGTTCAAAACAAAAGTATTTCAGAACAATCTTGAGTGCAAGTTATGAAAGCGAAAATACCCAAGATTATTTGAAATACTTAATGCTAGTTATTTAACTTGTATAAACACATGATAGGATACTTAATTACAAAAGGGGTTTAATCTGTTTTGTATATTTTGGTTAGTATATATCTAATGTACTCGACTAAAAAATGTATCGCGAGTTACACAATGCTTGAACAATGTTGTTAGAAGTAATAGTCAATCTCCATGTACATATATCTAACACAATTAGATCAAACACATAAAACAAACATTGTGTTAATGTATACTCTTTAAATGTAAGATAGCACATATGACTAATAACTAAGTATTAACCCCTTTTTAAATCGATTACATACAACAGTCATGAAGTTATATCTTACTAGTACATGTTACATATGTATTGTACAAATATTTTACAGTAAAATCGGCTTCCATGTATTCAAAAGAATTATGATTTTTAATGCAGACATGCTTTTCTGCTTTATCAAATAAAACACAGATAATGTCATACTGTAAATAATGTAAATCATTGTGTCTATATTATTGCTTATAGTATATTCACTTTAGTCTATAGAAATATTGCACTTTATAGCTACACCGTACAATTTATTTTAAACGTACACTACTTGAATAGCCTTTCTGCATATATGAGCATGTTTTAATCATAGGTGCTGTTATCTAATTTTATCAAAAAAATATAATGCGCATCTTTTTTTGTTCAGTGAATAATTTAAATTACAGCAAAACCCCTCTGGTTTAGCTATTCGCTAATGTCACGTCCCAATATTTGCGAATAATAGTTACCAAATAGCAATGACTTCAACAATGTGTCATGCTTTATAAAATTTATTCAGTAAAAATTAAGCTTTGAAGTACAGTACTTATGAAGGTACACATAACGGTTAATTTGTTATAACACTGTCTAAATCTAGTTGTTGGTTTCATAGTGTTCAAAAACAAAAAGGAGTACAACAGGATATTATACAGACACGCAAACAACACCAACTTTTATTCAAAATATTATTATGAAATCAAACAACATTTATTTATATATTTATTTATTTATTTATTTTAAAATGAGTGTTTACTTGATCTTTAACGCATTACAATTGTCCCATGTAGTTATAGCCACGGCAAGTCAATCCATGCTTGATAATCTTCATACCAAACTGCTTGAATCTTTCCAGCTTTGTCTTTATATGGAATAGTGCCGTTAACCGATCAAGCGTCTTGCACTTCGTAACTCATTTTCTTTTTGACACACACGAGGACGTGAAAATTCAGGCGAGTTAAATCTTCATTGATAAATACCCCTGTATATATGTCTAGTGTTCATAACTTCTTCTCATTTTGTGGAATTTCAAAATTTGGAAAAGCCTGATATTCTGCATTTCCTTCTTGTACATGTTATGTCACATAGCGTAGCTTAAATTACTGTACTGTGCTTAAATTATTTATTCTGAGTAGCTGCATTCAATTTCCAGTCATAATGATTAAACAATCCAGAGGCTAAATTTTATACCCTGAAGAGTGAATACCACACTTGAGTTTTACAACTATAGAAAACGTTTTCACAAGGAAATGAATACATAAATCCTTGCTAATTTATCAACAAGAATACTTCCAGGTGCCAGATGAACCACTTGGCTGCACGGTGTGAAATTTCTAATATAACACGTAACTATCTAGCAATTAACTGGACTGACTCATTATGGGAATCATACAAGTGGTCATACTATTGGCTTGGAGCAACTTCAATTGCAATCATAATACTATCAATTGGGTAGTCCCGGGTCACTAACGGCAAAGCCACTCTCTTCATTTTAAATGTACTTTAAATCACGTAGACCAAAATATACTTTGGAGGACAGATATCTCAGCTTCAATATGCGTGTGTGAAACATTTGGTAACATTATGTATTAATGTTAACAATTTTGTTGAACTGTATGCACTGATTGAGGGGGTTCCGAATCAATTACGTGTGTTCCGGGTCACTTGACACTTCTGCTATAGTTTCCTTTAATATTAGTTTTAAAAGCAGTTTCTAACTGCCATTCTGACTTAGTAGTTGTCGGACAACACCACTAGGAAGATATATTCATTTCTGGAAACCGAACAACAAATAATCACAACGATTGTCCCACGTGTATTTATATTTCATGTATGATGTGGGTCAATATATGAACAGGTACACAGCCATATAGCTTACATTGTTATTCAGATGTTAGACTGCAACAATACATTCATCTTATAATTTATCAACGTTTGTCAATGCCTTTGACTGTAAACATTATACATAAAAATACCAGCTCAAATAATTAAAATAATCAACGAAATAAATGAAATCTGTACATAAACCGGAATGCGATAAACAATCGAAAATGCATTCACGCACGCAATGTGTTAATGATACACAGTTTCTAAACTTACATGTATCACCAGTAACAACCAGATCAACAATTGATAGCACTTATAAGCATATTGATAAAATTAACAACCTAAGAATGTAAGAGTAACACAACACATAATGATAGCATAAGATATACCGGTAGCGCCATTCCAATGGTAACTTTAACACTCTGAAACACATACATACTATAGCAAAATGATGATATGTCATATGTAAACATAAAGCTGAACGGTACTCTCGACTATTATATGGATGACAGTATAGGTCATTGTATATAAAAGTATAAAACATATTATAAATATGGAACTCACAGTCTCTCTTCTACTAAAAAGATAGTATTTAACAATCTGACATCTTTTGGAAAAATACATAAATCATATAACATACACGTATACTTTACTTGCTTACATGGATCAACTGTAATAATAATATTAATGAGATAAACTATCTGAATACATTAAAACCTTGAATGGTCTTCTTTCTTCGCCCAATGGCTAGCACCAGTCTTCAGTTTTAAATACCACGAAAAGCTATTATGTTATTTATTACTAATTGAAGGGTAAATCAAACCTATGAGAAGCATACCTATAATAGATACCCTTACTTGTGTAACAAATAATTAATAGTGGTCAATAAATAATTGTCTTAAATGGTGCATGAGTATACTAACCCATGGAGATATTCCATAAACCATATACATAAGAAATTGCTTGACATATCCCCCATAAACAATGATGTGCGACCCGAAACACCCCAAAACACATGTGTTGATATAACCGTTGTGTTCTGCAAATTTGGAAGGCAGGTGTTTTCTTATGTATACATTACACGGAATATACATTTATTTACCAATTGATACCATAAATATGCCCATTTACCGGGCATTTTCGATCTTTTATTGCGATGAATAAACCGTAGCCTAGTTTCCTGAACCGGTGTTCAGGTAGATTTTTCGTTTCGGTTTATTGATCAGCATACAGAGTTGAAACTTTGGTGATTTACTGCAAATGTATTACTGTTCAAACACCAGTTAATAAAAATCGAAATGGGAGGTTTGCAATTATTATCAGAACCATTGATCTTAAAGTGATCCGGCACTACCAGCGATTCGGAATTCCTTCAATGACTGTTATAAACAAAGTTGTGCCAAATAGCATTTTTTCAAATGTATGGATATAAAACAGCAGTTTATCACTGCATTGAAGTGTTCGCAGTCGGTGTGTTTGAAAGAATTTACTGAGTGTATTAATTAAACGTTCACAAAATATTCTTGTTTAGAGACTTTGAATTATAATGAAATCCTATATTATAATAGTATGATTCAAAACAACAAATATTCTGTATTATTATCCCTCACTTCGTGTTCACATTGTAAAATCCCATATACTCATCACTGCATAATTTTAATATGTCATGGCGGGGTATAATTTTTTTTATATACCACGCGCGTGACTAAAATACACCCCGAACGTGGCCTAAAAATAGCTTTTCCTAGAAATTCGTATTAGCTAATTATCAGTAGGCGCTTATTAAAATGTATTTAAAAAATAATGCCGATGAGCGCTTCATTTTTCAACTATAAACTTTAGTTTACAATGTATGATTAGTTTGTTTTTTCAATTACAATATTTTTGTTCGGTATAATCAAATAAATATCACAGGCATGTTGAAGGGTAGGATTAATATTCCCCCTCCCCATTGAAGAGTAATGTCAACCTCGCCTTCGGCCTCGGTTAACATCACTCTCCCGGGGTACAATATTTACTATACCCCTCAAATGCCAGTGATATTTATATATTATCCGACTAGTCCTGCTCTCTTGCTGCAACATGTGTCTCTGTTTACAAACTGACTTCTCTTATCACCCATCACTGTCTAATAAGCCCAGCCCAAATGTAAGTTAATAGCTTTACCACCGCTAAATCAGAGAAGTGGACACCGGCGTTTAAACCAAATTTTCGTTCGCAATAAAAAAAAAGAAAATTACAACACAATACTATATACATTATTGGTATTTTTAAATATTATTATTATTATTAGAAGTAGTAGTATCATTATTGTTATTTGTATTATGCCCGCCTTCGAAGAAGTGGGGGTATATTGCTTTGCACATGTCTGTTTGTCGGTCGGTCGGTCGGATGATCGGTCTGTCCGTAGACCATTTCGTTTCCGCACGATATATAGAGAACACTTTGACCTACGATCATTTCATTTGGTATGCTGGTTACTTGGGAGGAAAGGAAGACGCCTATAGATTTTGAGGTCAACAGGTCAAAGGTCAAGGTCGACGTTGCTGAAAATAGAAAAAAAGATCTTCTCAATAACCTGAGAACGCATCGAGATATTTTAATGAAAATTCATAAATAGATACCTTATATTGAGACCTCGCTTGCAATTGCATATAAGGTAGTTGGGGTCAAGGTCAATGTCACTTTTACTAAAAACAGAAAAGCTGTTTCCGCTCAATTACTTTAGAACGCATCGAGATATTTTAATGGAACTTCATGCATAAATATAATTATGTTGAGTCCTCGCTTGAAATTGCATATGAGGTGGGTGGGGTCAAGGTCAAGGTCACCGTTACTAAAAATAGAAAAACGGTCTCCGCTCAATAACTTGAGAAAGCATCGAGATATTTTAATGAAACTTCATACATTGATACCTTATATTAAGACTTCGCTTGGGATTGCATATGGGGTGGGTGGAGTCATGGTCAAGGTCACTGTTGCCAAAAATAGAAAAAATGGTTTCCGCTTAATAACTTGAGAAAGTATCGAGATATTTTATGAAACTTCATACATATATACCTTATATCGAGACAGCGCTTGAAATTGCATATCAGGTGGGTGGGGTCAAGGTCAAAGTCACCGTTAGTAAAAATAGAAAAACGGTCTCCGCTCAATAACTTGAGAAAGTATCGAGATATTTTAATGAAACTTCATACATTGATACCTTATATTGAGACTTTGCTTGGGATTGCATATGGGGTGGGTGGAGTCAAGGTCAAGGTCACTGTTACTAAAAATGGTTTCCGCTCAATAACTTGAGAACGCATCGAGATCGTTTGATAAAACTTCATAAATATATACGTTATATCGAGACCGCTTGGGATTGCATATGGGGTTGGTGGAGTCAAGGTCAACGTTACTAAAAATAGAAAAACACTTTCCGCTCAATAACTTTAGAATCCATAAAGATATTTTAATGAAACTTCATACGTAGATACCATATATCGTGACCTCGCTTGGGATTGCATATGGGCTGGGTGTGGTCAAGGTCATGGTGACAGTTATTAAAAATAGAAAATGGTTTCCGCTTAATAACTTGAGAACGAATCAATATATTTTAATGAAACTTCATATATAGATATCTTATATTGAGACTTCTATTGGTATTGCATATGTGGTGGGTGGGGTAAAGGTCAAGGTCACCTTTACTAAAAATAGAAAAACGGTTGGCCTATTTGATGTTAAAATCAGACAGAAAACAGGTATCCTTGTATAATAGACTGTACAAATAAATCCATAATTATACTTTATCTTTCTTTCAGCTTTATATTTACTTTCTAAAGCATCAACTTTAATTTCCTCCCAATGTGTTAATGTGCACATACAATATTAAAATAAAATTCTTAACAATTGCACATATCCTAGACTTGGCTGCAAGTCGGGGGGCATACATGTTTTACAAACATCTCTTGTTATTATTTATTAATAACACATTCCTTCGTATTTCAAAAATAAAATTATAAACTGTTATAATGTAACATGCATTACTGTAAAATATATGTTCCTTTGTTGTATGTATAAACGACTCTGTTAATGGTTAAAATTATATGTCTTGGTGACATATATCTTTGTGAAAAATATGTGATTTTTGATATTATGGCAACAAAATAACTTAATAAACTAAAACTATCAACTACTCGTTTGGTTGCCTTTGATATCTGTCACAAATTGGCCTGTTCTGCATTGGTGTACATGAAGGATAGGCATCGATACCCGTATTTGAAACCAGCGTATTCTACGGCTGAGAAGTTTTATCAGGACGGGAATCCGGATGTACGTGTAGTATAAAATATGTACAGAAATGACACCATGTAACAGTGACTGTTCGGCAAATGCATGCGTTTCTTATACAATACACAAAACAAGCTAATCGATATGACTATTCGATAACGATTCAGATAATTGTTTTAATGCACTTTCTTTCAAATCAAAGCACTTTTCAGGTATGTCCGACTTTTAGATATAATTATTGAAGCCATTATTAAAGTTCATTCAAAAGGCAACATATAAATAGCACGGTGCTTGCAACGTGCCGTGAACTTGTCGTATTTTTGTTAAGAGGTTTAATTGTATACCTGACCTGCTAGTGTATATCAGAACATGATATGAACATTAAATGTATTTTGAACATCAGACCTAGTCACATGAAAAATCAACACTGTGTGTAGAACATTACGTCGCAAACATTTAATGAATTGGGGCTTACAAGACACTAACAACACAAGCATCAACATATATCAGCAAAATGAACTAACCGAATACAATACCTTATATAACTTTGTATACGGTTCGTTATAATACTTAGTTTTGCACCCGTTTCTTCGCAAGACTTTGCGAATGACTTCGGAGTACTATTCTTTAATGTCTGTTAACTCCATATTGACATGGCGTGGTCTATGAAGTCATAACTGAAATGAATGAAGTGCACCTGCGAATAATGTAAGAACAAGTGGTCACGAATTCATACACTTTTGCCTCATAAATGTCATAAATTGGTTGTCGTTTATCTGCGTGTGTTGTTTCGATGCACAACATCATATTTTTTAAAATCTTTCACACTGTATATTCGATTAAAAATGTTTAAAGTTTAAATGTCCTACTGAGTTGACTAAAGAGCGAGAGAGAGAGAGAGTGAGAGGGAGGGAGGGAGGGAGAGAGAGAGAGGGAGGGAGGGAGGGAGGGAGGGAGGGAGAGAGAGAGAGAGAGGGGGGAGAGAGAGGGAGAGAGAGGGAGAGAGAGAGAGAGAGAAACACACAGAGACACATGTAATATCTAGCAATAGATTGATAAGTTCTACACATACCAGGGTTTCCCGCAGGCCTGTATCGCTTGTCGGGCCCGACATGCCTTCAAAGCAGTTAGTCATTTGCCGACATGCTTATATAGCGCCCACAACGATCTCATTAACCAATAAAATACGGCGATTTTAGGGCGGAGTTCATACCTTACTAACAATTAAATGATATTAGCGTAGCTGAAAAAAGTGAACAGGCATTTCAAAACATGTGATTATTATATTTATCGTTTTATTTTATCGCAGTAATTTTCTTATCCGTTTAACAAATTGACAATCAAATATATGCAAACGAATAATGAAATATAGAGCCTAATTTTAGAACACGATTGAACGTCGTCAAACTTAATTTTGTTCACATAAACACTGCAATTAGGCACGTGACCAACCAGTACACGCACGTTTTTCATGGGGCATCCGTGACCTTGTGCATGGCATCATATTTTTCGCACGCTTTTGTAGAAAAACACGCTTTTTACATGGAGATACAGAACCGTATTTTATGTCGATTAAGAACCGCATATTGCAGTATTTAAAAACAACGGTGATTTGTTCGGCTTTTAATGTCCGCATTTGGTATAACTCAAATTAACGATTGATTTCTTTCGCATCCGAAAAAAAATTATGAAATAAAAAAAATGTTTGAATAAACAAGCGGTCATGACAGAATTTCAAGGCGGAAAAAACAGCTAGGCTTTTCAACGAATCTGAATGCGATGTATGATTAAACATTATTTCAATAAAAAATGCAGCCTAGCAGCCTAGTATGGAGATGTACATTGCCTCCAACGGAGTTTTTATTCAAATAAGAAAACCGCGATTATTGCGATTTTAGTAGGATAAATAATTGTTATAGTTTCAGTTGTATAAAAGTAAGAATTTCCTAATTAAAGAGAATGCACAGAGAGGTGCTGGTCGAGCAAAAGGCTAGGCAGTTTAAGCGGTAACGGGCGGTAGTTAAAGCGGTACAGTCGATTTGATCGCCGCCTACTACTACTACTACTACTACTATTACTACATTTTCTACTTCTTCTTCTTCTTCTACTACTACTACTACTACTACTACTACTACTACTACTACTACTACTACTACTACTACTACTACTACTACTACTACTACTACTACTACTACTACTACTACTACTACTACTACTACAACTACCACTACTAATAATACTTCTACTACTACTACTACTACTACTACTACCACTACTTCTACTACTACTACTATGCTACTACTACTATTACTACTACTGCTACTAACACTACTACTACTACTACTACTACTACTACTACTACTTCTTCTTCTTCTTCTTCTACTACTACTACTACTACAACTACTACTACTTCTTCTTCTACTACTACTACTACAACTACTACTACTACTACTACCACTATTACTACTACTACTACCATTACTACTACTAACACTACTACTATTATTACTACTACTGCTGCTGCTGCTGCTGCGGCCGTCGCCACCACCACCATCACCACCAATACTACTACAACAACTACTAATAATAATACTTGATTGATAAGTTAATACAAACCGCCAGGGGGAGTAACCGCTGCGATGATAATGGATTATTGTGTATATAAAACTTTTAAATACTTGTTGCTAAAATATGTACAATCCCTCGCGCATTTCGCTCTGGTCGCGCAACCCGTTGAAAAAAACTGGCATTTAACTCTAAGTAAATCATGTAATTGTTATCGATATATGCTGCGTTGATCGGAGTATGTGATGGTTTACTGTTGAAAACTATTATATTTCTAAACGATTTTGAGTGATTCTAGAATAACCACATTACATAAACAAGAGGGCCAAATGGCCCTGGGTCGCGCACCAGAGTTTCATTAGTCGAACAATTTTCCATGTGTTAGATATTTATACGGATATGAATATACTGAAACGGACTGATGGAAATGCGGCCTTAATCATCATGGTTTGAAAAACTTAAGTGACAACAGACATTCAGAATTTTTAAGCAAATTTTGAAATTGAAGCTTTTTCTTCAATTTGACCTAGTGACCTAGTTTTTGACCCCACATGACCAAGATTCAGACTCGGCCGAGATACCATTAAAAAAATGTTCTGACCAAGTTTCATGAAGATTGGACCAAAAATGTGACTTCTAGTGTTAACAAGCTTTTTCTACAATTTGATCTAGTGACCTAGTTTTTGAACCCACATAGCCCAGATTCGAACTTAATCGAGATATCATTGAGACAGATGTTCTGACCAAGTTTCATGAAGATTGCACAAACAATGTGACTTCGAGAGTGTTAACAAGCTTTGTCTTGAATTTGACCTTATAAACTAGTTTTTGACCCCACATGACCCAGATTCAAACTCCGCCGATATATTATTGGAACAAATGTTCTTGAAAATTGGGCAAAGAAATTGACTTCTAGAGTGTTAACAACCTTTGACCTAGTGACTAATTTTTGACCCCACATGACCCAGATTCGAACTCGGTTGAGATATTCTTGGGAAAAATGTGTTTCATGTTAATTGGGCCAAAAATGTGATTGCTAGAGTGTTCACAAGCTTTTCCTATAGCCATATAAGGAAACCTGACCCCACCCCCTTGCGGCTAAGTTTTTCAACGGCCCGGAATCATTTTCGAACTCGGCGGAGATATCATAAGAACACATGTTTTGAGCATGTTTCATGTTGATTAGGCAAAATATATGACTTCTAGAGTGTTCACAAGCTTTTCCTATAGCCATATAAGGAAAATTGCCCCGCCCCCTGTCGGCCATGTTTTTCAACGGATCGGAACCATCGAACTCGGCCAAGATAACATTAGAACAAATGTTTTGAGCAAGTTTTATGTTGATTGGGCAAAAATGTGACTTCTAGAGTGTTCACAAGCTTTTTCTTCAATTTGACCTAGTGACCTAGTTTTTGTCCCCACATGATCCAGTTTCGAACTTAGCCAAAATATCATTAGAATACATGTTCTGACCAAGTTTCATGAAGATTGGCCAATAAATGTGGCCTCTAGAGTGTTCACAAGGTCAATGTTGACGACGAACGATTCACGACGGACGACGGACGACGGACAAAAGGCGATCACAAAAGCTGAAAATGAGAACGTTGTGCTTAGGTGAGCTAAAATGGAAAATAATATTATAATAGCTTTTTTATCTTGTGTTGAATCGTTAAAACTCGTAAGTAACGTTCATCATCGTTAGGTTACGTAAAGTTGTAAAATTGAGTTCTTTCCCTTGAAAAAGAATTACAAAATGCATTTTTTACGAAAATGCATTTGTTGATTGTTATGTACGTTCACTTTGGTATACGCATGCCACAATGCATTAAAGACAAGGTAAAATAAAAACAAAAGATACATGAAATGCAGAATTCAGCAACATACTTGTAATGTAAAACGTAAGTTGGAAGAGAAGGAAGAATTACAAGAATATCAAGAATAGCAACATTTGGAAGAGAAGGAACAAGCGGAAGAATGTAAATATTAGGAACATTTGGAAGAGAAGAAAACATGGAAGAAAGGGAACATTTCGAAGAGAAGGAAGAAGAACAATGATGTCAAGAAGAAGAGCATGATGAAGAGAAGGAAGAAGGGTAGAATGGCAAGAAGTAGGGCAATAATTTAACGAATGGAAAACGTCAGAATGCATCATGTAATTGTTAACCTAATAGTGTTCCATATTAAACGAACGTGTGTTTATAATTTTTGAAATAAGTGCAAATGAACACAGTTGAAAATGGTATGCGCTTTGAACTAATTATTTTCATGAAACACTCAACAGTTATGTTAATCTAGGCAGCCCCGCTCATCATACTAATTTATATTTGACTATAATTCCTTTTTGTTTTATCAAATTTTGATGTATACAACAACAAGTAGTTTGCGATATTTTCACATTAACTAGTGTCACGAAAATATTCTATAAATAGTTATATTGTCAACCTTTTTTTCAGGAATAATGTTTTCGTCTTCAGCAGTCAAATCAGTTTTCATAGTACAAACTATGCAAACCGTACGGTTCCAAAAAGCACGAGGTTATTCGACAGGTGAGCTGAATTTTTTTGATACCGTTACACTAGAGGTTTCAGGTGATTTATAAATAACCGTACAATGCTAAAGTAAATAAAATAGTTAAAAAAGCCTCTTTTCTAGAGCGATTTGCTTTTTTTGGTCACAAAAATCCTATTGTGGACTGAGATATGTCTGATTTTTTGTATCGACAATTGGAGCGATAAGTTACAAAAATACTGTGTATGCATGTTATAAAAATAGCTCCAAAATGTGCTTATTTTGCACAAAATATATAAGTTTTTCTAGAATAAATTCATTAAATATTGGCATATTTCTTAAAATGATGTATTAAATTGTTCGTTAATTATTTGCCTCAATAAGGTAAAACATATAAATGTAAAGAAAACAAAATGCCCTACAAAATTCAAAATGCCCGCCATGACGTACTGGAACAAAAGCTAGCATTATACTTAGTTTACATTGATATAACGAGAATATTACTAGAAAATTACTTATACGTAATTAAACTTAATGCAACTGAGAATACATTACGGTCAAACAGAGGGTTACGTTTTCTTTGATACGTTTGAATACTAACTAGTGATTCAACATTGCCGTATTACATCAAGATGGCCGCCAAACTGTTTAATTAATTTGTCTTGATAAAGTATAGATTGTAGTACATCATTTTAAAGGAATTTTGAAGCAGAAAACCGATATTTTAATTGACAAACATGTGTTTTTAAAGAGATCAAATTATGTTAGCTACAAAAACATTTTAGTATCACTACAACCTCCCGCCCCCCTTTGCAACCCATACATTCATATAAATGCCACAGGTAGTTCTTTGTCCAACAACCTCCACATGTCCATATTTGCAAGGATGTCTATTGAATAAAACCATATTTGCACATTTTCAGGAAGAATAATTACAAAGAAATAGCGACTTGCAGTTAGAAAGAAAGCATTAGTAAGCATGTAATTTGTTATAACACAGTTAAAACATACACATATGTAAGCTTCAACCAGTTGATGTGTAATATAAAGTAATTCAACAGCTACCTAAAATGAACCATTAATTAATATTTTTTGTTATTAACTTTAACTTTTAAAATAGATTAACATTAACAGCTAGGAGATATTTGATTAAAAACAATATTTGTCCTTATTTTTTATGTGACCCATTACATTATATACACATCAATACGTTTTACCTGAAATAAATCTATGTACTCACAATAGATCATGGCGATGACTGTGTGGGGATTCCTGTATGTTGAAAATTAGTAAATATAAATGAAGGAATGCAGTACAAAACTTAATATAAATATATGATACATGAAAATCTTTGTTGAAACACAAGCTTATCAAACTATATGAAAATCAACATAAAAAATATCAGCTTTGCTAATAACAATGAAACAGAAGTTCTAAGTAATGATGCATATGAGGTGCACCAGCTTGTACACACGAGGGAAGCAGGTCCTCAGCACTGTCACTTAACATTTTCTGTAGCACTTTATTGGGACAAAATCACAGGTGCCTGTGCAGGATCCTGCCTCTGTACTTGTCTGTAAATAATTTTAACTAAAGCTTCACAAAGCTGAATCAATATAAAAGGTAAAAAATAAATTTCATAAAAATAGGTTCATAAAATAAATGCAGTTAATCATTATCTAAGACTATAGAGAATGTTTAATTATTTCTAAGACCATCTTATACATTATACATAAATTAAATAAAAGATTCAATCATTTTTTAATTTGATAAATATAAATTGTTTCAGTCTGCTGATCTTTGCACACATGTATTTATTAGCTGTTACATAAACATGAGCTATTTATTAAAACCTCACCATGTGACATGACATACTGCCATAATACTGCAGCATATGTTTGGTGCTACAAGCTTGAAGTCAAACAATGCTTTAACATAGACTAAAACAAGAAATTTCAACTTCATCTTAAAATCTGTAAGTACTGAGCTTGAAACAAGAACAAGTTGGTAACAATGTAACAATGAAACGTCAAACAAATGCATGCAAATAACTTTAGCATACAAACCACAATTTGAAATGAACTGTTGAACAGTCAGTGTACCTCATCATGTACATCTGGTGTTTGAATCTAGCATATTCACGCCGGAGGAGATCAACAGAGTCGATATCTGGTGGAGACCTTCTGACGTGACCCTTAAAGACATCCTCCCTCTCGGCATCATACTGCGTGATCAGGGTCTCTATGGCCTCCTGAGAAAGAGTTTATTTAAACACTTATAACTAGTTTAAACCTATTTATTTTAGCTTGATTCATTGCAGGGCATTTCAGCTCAATGCTTATTCAATATTGAGACACTCGAGTCCGTGTCCTGGTTAGAACCGGTACTTGGTGTCTTCGAGGGATATCTTGAGAACGCTCTCAAAGTGGCTGTTGTGAAATATAGTAAATGAGCACAATATACAGGTTAAGATTTTCATTAACAACAATCTAATAACAGTCGAAATGTAATAATTTGTTATTTAATTTATAAACTTATCTATAATGATAGGGAATTTTAACCGAAAACAACACTTTTAATCAATTTTTATTTTTTATACAGACATATAGTACTGCAATATCAGAATAATATTTGGAATGAGTGTCGATCATATATTAATAGCCTTCCCATGGACAGGCAAATGCTCAAGTGCCTCTGGCAACTCACGAAGATCAAACGCTTTGAAGGCTTTGAATACCGGATGGCATACAAATGCATCGGTGATCTCCTTAATGAGAATGTCGATAAACGGCAGTGTCTGCTGTTGAATGAAGTCATCCGGATTCAGGAAGTTCTCGTTTCGGTGACGTCTGCGGAGGTCCGTACGATCGGTAAGTTCATCCAGGATGTTGTCACATTTAGTAAAAGAAATATCATGGCCTTCATGCCTGGCCAATACCTTGTTTTTAAGTTCGTTAAGTTCACTGACTGTTGCATTTACCTTCGCTTCAACATCCATAAAGCTAACATCTGCCTTTTGCAACTCAAAATGTTTACTGGTCGAAGAACATCACATAGCAACATCATCATAAGGACCGTGTTCTTGTTGGTAATAGATGTCCTTAGACCGAGTACTTCAGGCTCCCTTTTGGCACTGTATATTTCGTCCAGTGCATCCAGACAAGCTGCATAGCGGTCGATGAACCTGACACTCGCAGTAGCCACCTAGTTGTTGCTGCCCTGATAAGATGGATTTTCTTCTGGCCATACACCATCTGTACGTTGTTGAACACTGCAAACCTTTGGGGCGAATAGTGGAAGAGTTTCCAAATTGCAAGCAGTGCTTCGTCTGCATCTAATAAACATGGATATTATTTTAGTAAATGTTTTAGACACAGTGCCAATCTGTGATTCCTGCAGTTAGTGTACAAGAACAGAGGCGATGCATGCCGGATGCGACGCTGAAGACCTGAAATGCAAACAGTTAAGAATTTGATGGCTCATGCACACAAACACTTCCTGTATTAAATGTCTGTATAATTTGCCTGTATAATATAATAATAATATTCCCAATCATGTTTAGTCAGTTGATATATACAAGCCTTATATTACATACAGATGTTGATTTCTTACTATTTTTTGTTAGATAAACCATTACTATTACTAATTTGCCCCATCGAAGCCCACAAATCTACATTTGCGTATGGCCAGCCCCTTGCCTGTGCAGAAGACCTAAATAGTTTCCAATAGTGATTCTGCATTAGTTCTTTCCACATTTACTATTCCAACAAAATGAGCTTCATTGTTATGTGCTGCCGGCCACATTACGAAGACTGTTAATTGTTCTCTATTTTGTTCGTCCGTACTTTCATCTGCTAAGATGGTAAAAAAATCAGCTTTCCTGACTGAGCTTAACAGTTTATTTACAATGTGATGTCCTATTATGTTGATCATTTCGCTTGCAACTGAATCAGAAAAATATGTGGCACAGCTTGGCGCATTGTCAATATGGTGCTCAAAATCCGAAACCCCCATTTGTGCCATGAAACTCACTAAATCCCCATAAGAAGTGTGTGACCAATGTTTGCGACAAATGAAGCAAATTACCCTGAACATTTTCTTAAGCACTGATCGATTTTGAGCTTTCTCATCTGATGCCTGATTCTTCAACTGTTCATAGACTGATGACCCTTTTTTCTTAGATTTCAGGACATAACTTTCATGTGCATTTTTATATTGTTGGGTAGATTCTTTTATGATTTTCACTTTGCTGATGTTTTTCCAGCCGACGTGTGGGGTTTTCCTTTAAATTCATACCTTGTTCGCCCCACTTTGAGTTACCTTTTACCGACAGCAGAGGAAACAGCTCACAGTGTTTACACATATACACCTGTTTATTGACATTATAGTAAAGCCAGTTGTATGCACGTTCATATTTGGCTGAATCAAACACTCGACGGTCAGGTTTTTTTTGGCAGGTTCATTCAAGTTGTCTTGTTCAACTGCATTACTAATTGGTGGGGGTGTAAAACTAACAGTCTCAGGTTTCAACATTTATAGTCCGTGGAGACATAGGGTCGGGTGCATTTAAACACTTGTCTGGTTCGACAACATTTACTGCCGGTCCAGACGTAACAGGATCCTCATTTGAGAAAGAATATTCAATACATGTATTGCTGACGTAATAGGCTCAGACTGAGAACTACAAGTACTAAAGTACTATTTTTTAACATCGATACGATCGATCGGGAGCCTTTTGCATCTTTTTGTTTTAATTTTCCACGATAATATGTGCCGCTGTGCAATATGTTTGTTCATTCAACGAGTGCTCTCCCCTTATTATACAACGTCAACGATAAAATTCGAGAACATTCAAATGAACTCTCGATGTATATTTACCGTCTCATTTGTACCCAATCCCGTACTTACCAGTATATCGTACGCTCAAAATATTGACAGATCGATTTTTTTACCAGACTGGGAATTTTGTTGTCAGAACTGGGAAAAAACATTCATATTTGGCATTGGGAACGGGTCCGATTACCGGACCCGTGAGAACAGTAGAAAAGGCCTGGTTGGATATAACTTTTTGAATTCTTCTGCGAGATTATTTAATGAGTCATTTCCCTATTCTTTCATGCGTTTCAAAAACTCAATGATTTCATTCACTTGAACACCCACTTTTCTTTGTCAGAAAAAAATATCATTTATCCAAAACCATTCTAATTTAAGTTAGTTGGTAGTCACCGCTATAAAAAGAGGATATAAATTGTGGATATAAGATGTAATTTCGCAAAAAGTGTATGAACAAGAAGTAAAGTCATGAATAAGAACGAGTTAGTTTCCTTTGCAACCAGTTCATCAAGATATAAGCCGGACCGGCTAGCTCAGTTGGTAGAGAGCAGGACTATCAATCAGGGGTTCGTGAGATCACTCCGCGGCCCGGCTACATAACTTGTGTGGGGATTGGTCATCAAATAATTTCTACGGCTATTCTCCCCGTACTTCAAGTATGGATGTTGTCAGTAACTGCTATAAGTATGTGTACTTAATACTGGTTAACCGCTTATATCGGCTAAGCTTGCCCCGGAAAAGCGTAAGTAGGTTAACTGACTGAAATACTGTTAAATACGGCGAAAAATCCAAAGAAACAAAATCACCATAATTAGAATTGCAAGTCACATGGGCGGATTATTCAATCTGAATGCAGCGTTTACATTAAAATACAAAAAGTTGTAATTATTCTGTTTTAAGGTAAATCATTAACAATTACAGTTGCAAAAAATCCTTTATAACGTTTATACACAAAACTTTAAAGCACCTGAACTATAATAACATTTATGTGTGCAACTAACACTGAAATCTTTAACAACAACAAGTTAATACTATATCGATATGGTACAAAACTGACTAAAAATGACTCTTACTGTCACGCATAGCGTCACATTGAAATGAATGTTTAGACAGCTTTGTACCACATCGACAGAATTCTGGAATATCAATAGAGGAGGGAGATGGCTGGCTCCTTAGCGATTTCTCTACATCACCAGCGCAATCCGGGGAAGCAGCTGGTTTGTAAAGATTAGGCCTTACATTTTCTGGTTGTGGTCAAAGGTCAGTTGAGGTATATCTACGAAGAAGTGAGAAAAGAACTGAAGTATAGGATAGGAATAAGCTTAGGGTTAAAAAAAAACCGGGACCAGAATAGGAACGACGCCCAACAAACACATTTGAATCATAAAAAGAAATAGTATCATCTATCTGAGAAGGCGGGCAAGTAGCAGAATAATTTGAAAAAGAATGCTTATATGCGATTGGTAAAACAGTGGGATATAGACAAGGAAGACATGGTTTTTGGTGGGCGATGAGGAGAAGTAACAACAGAAAACTGCATTGCGGTCACCTGCCAATGCGATGCAAACATTACCGATTCTGTAAACGGTCTGTGTAACTCTACGTGTCTGTAAATGTTTACCACAACCAGTGGTCCACAATCGATATTATCTATATTGAGTCGCTACTTTGAGTTTAAAATGTATACATATATGAAACACACCTTTCACTTCATTACAAACATGCCAGATTTGATAACAAATCCTTTGACAATGCTTATTATTTCTAAAATGAGGCCATTTCGCAATACATAACTGTACATTTTAATTTGAGGCGCCATTGAGTTCTAAGTTAACATAATGCTTTTCACAAATCAATATTTGCACACGATTGAGTTTTACTGGAATGATTCAAATTGTTGCGCTGTACAATTTCTAGCGACCTTTTTGCCTCTGTACTCGAACTTTATTTTAGTTTGCTTGACGTTTATAATGGTTTAGTGCGGTAGTATTTCCTTTTAAACTCTCCGCTTGGTTAACACTGCGAAAAGTATAGATTACTATGTTTGCTTTATTGTAAATAAGTATTGCACTGACGAGTCTATATTTACTTGAAGTATATGCTAACGACTCATGCATTTCAGGTCATAGAAGTGCGCTCCAACACAACTTGTATTACCATGGTTTATAGCAGAAACTTGTATTTATGTTGTTTTTTTAGTCATAACTGTAAAATTACTATAGTTACGCGTCTGTTCCCAATTGCTAGAACTAAAATGAAAATGACAACTAAACAAATGGCACTTGATAGAATCAAACCGACCAATTGAAAATAACAAACACCTTGACTTGTGCCGCTCCCCTATGTATCGTTCTTCACGTCCCGTATACGTTGACTTTAATCTGATACTATCTTTATCCAGAGCCAGAAGTCATCCTTCAGAAGAGTGCACATCATTACATACGATCTGTACTGTATTCGTCTCTTGGATTGACGATTATAGAATTTTACAACAATGTGAACCTTTTGTTTATGTAATCGTAAATTTCATCGCACACTTGTGCATCTCTTTATGCGATGGCGAACGTTGAAACAAAATGTATCCGAAATACATCTGCATACACATACGACAAATATAAATACACTGTAGGTATTTCTAGACTTCATACACATATATTACATAGAGTATTACAGGCGCGTACCTGTCCGTATATAATTTAACACACACAGTAACCAAACAGTCACCCCGAAAAATGCCTTTTTTTTTTTAAAGATATGTAACACATATATTTTTTTATGTTAATTAATTTAATATTGGGAAGGCTCACAGAAACGGGTGGTAGAAATTAATTGAAATTTCTAGGATAACACTTGCCACCGAAATGTTTTGAGAAGATATTTTGAATGTATAAGTTGACATTTCAAGGCCTTGTCCATATCGACAACAGTGTGTTCAACTATTGATAGGAACGTTTGTTATTAATGATAAATTGGTAATACATAGGGAATGGTTTAATGTTCTATCTGTGACGCCATGACAATGTCAAATTTCCGCGTTTATATAAATATTAAAAAACAACAACAGTACAAGTTCAGTGTGTGTTTGTTGTTGTGTAAGTTTCCTAATCTTGTTAATTTACAAATGTGTACCAATTCACTACCTTTGTGAAAACAGAAGTAAAATGAAACGTAGAATGGTTTAAGGTTTAACGAAAACAGTTACATTTTACATTTAGTGTAATGTATATGTAAAACTGCAAATAAGATTCATTTAAACTATTGCATCTGTGTTTATTTATTGTATAATGTTCATGTATAGAAATACATTTTGTGTACTTTTAGTTCGTTAAACCAATGTGTGTGTAGTTGTTGTGTTATACAGTATAATTATGCAGTAATGTCAAAATAAATGTGAATAATGGTTAATACTTATTTTATAGCGTTCTATGTTTGTGTACGATTCAACTGCACATCAGTACGTAGTCGTAGAGCGCACAAAACCACCACTCGTTCTCCCCCAAAAACTAATTCAATTTATGCAGTTGCGTGCGAATGAAAGTTATGAATTGACAACCCCTGATAACTTTTAAATAATTGATAACAGAATTATGTGAAGTGAGAAGCAGGTGTGTTTTGCCTGGCAAAATTGTGGAAGCACGATAAAAGTATATTCGAAATTATCTTGTCGTCATTATAATAAAATTATGCATTTTATTATTCAGGCTGCTGTTGTGCATATTACGTTTCATTATTACAGTTTTATATGTTTAAATTGATCGTTTTTGTAAAGTTAACGATATTTTAAATCAGTTTTGTATACAAAGTCATTTGTATCAAAGATCATACCAGAATCACTAGTAATGCTGGCCAATTGTTCATAGTTTTGTCCAATAACTAGATAATAAATAACCCTTGAACATCTTTGAAATACAAAAGTATATGTTTGTTGATGTGACGTAAAACAAAATGTGGTTAAGGAATAGCAAACAAGATAGGCTGATGATGAATGTTCTCCGATGGTTTATTATAACCAAATGAATGTCGATTGCCTTGTTCAGTTGTGTTTATTACCAATGAAACACGAGAACGTTTTCTTGCCATTGCCTCGAATTGAAGCGACATCAAGATATTTGGCTTAATGATTGAACACTTGGTGAATAACCGAAATGACTCTAGGTGTTATAGGATAGTTTTGCAAGACAACTCACCAAGAGACGAATCGATATGTATTCACATTTGTTTAGACATATGTAATTAAAAAATTACATGTTTATTGTATTTTTAACATTATAGTGTGCATGTCATAATATTATTTAAATATGCATATATAAATTGAACTGATTCAAAATAATCATTGTTCATTTAACTAAACCAATGTATTTAAATACAGGCATTTAACTGCTGAATGTATATAATGATTTTCCGATTATCACCTCTGCGTGGAAGATGCTAAAGCAAGTCACATCTGCCGGTAATAAACATTTCCGATACAGCGTCTCTAGTACCACATCTGGTTCTATGTCCCAGCCCTCAACCTCGTCGATTAACATAGTTGGCACCAATATATGCATATCGGTGTTATTACACGGAAGGCTTGAACAGTCTAAAACAATAACTGATGCATTTGAGAAATGTAATGTATTTATGAACGATTTAAGTATCAACCATAGTCGCAATTTTAAGGCAATAAACACAGAACTAATTTAACATTTACATGTTAAAATGAATAAAGTCAAGAAAAATATATAAACATACCCAGAAATAAACAAATTAGTTAAGGGCCAGAATAAACAGACTAAGGGTTTATATTATGATAATAAACATTGCACCACATATAGAACAAAAAATGATTTGGTAACACGATATAAATTAAATATTATATTATGTTGATGTCAACAAAGGACTGGGTATATGTTCGGTTTACTATTAATGTTTATTAAGTTTGTATTAGTATCGTCATAGTATGGTATTTTATTAATCAAAGTTTGCGTAATGTTACATTTTAAAACCCTTCTTTTTACTCTATAAATCATGCAGAATTGTATTTCATTTTTACGTAACTAAACAACTCATGTTTTATTAATTATTGCATACCTCTGTATACCTTTCAAAAGAATAGACTTTCATTCAACTGTTGTTGATCCTTCTTTCTTTACTGAAAACCATATTTCACATGTCGTTTTATGCATAAAAAGAAATATATTCATTTTAATCCATATTTTTAGGACATGAGCAAAAACTAATCGTATATGTAACTTGTTTCTCTGTGTTTTGTATGCACAAACTCCAAGCACTCGCAAATTTTTTTCTACATTTACTAGTTGAACAATGTATTTTGTAAGTTATTGTGATTAGCTTATTTTTCTGTATGCATACACGATTTTTTAAATTGTACATGATATATAAAAATGAACTGTAAAATACGCTTGTAATAATCAACACTGAGTTTTGTTGTGTTCTGTTAGTCATAAAATACATGTTGGTGTGTGTTATTTACTGTGCATTGGTTTGTATTTACAAAATCTATTGCATTTGGTTTAAATACATATAAGTACTTCTCGACATGGTCTCACGACTATTAACACACCCACAACGATATACATTCTCTAAACAACACAATAGTAGTTTACGAATTTAAAGTTTAAAATATTAAAGTAAGCACATACATTTTTATTTGTTCAATCTATATAATGTTTGGGGTATACACAAAAAGTACAACACATTTATACATATGCAGTCGGTGATAAGAGTGCGTAGTAACACAACATAATACTTTTGTGGCAATAATTATTATGGTAAAGATATGGATACTAATAATAAGGAGTATCTTTATAATGATGATGATGATGATGATGATGATGATGATGTTGATGATGATGATGATGACGATGATGATGATGATACTGATGATGATGATGATGATGATGATGATGATGATGATGATGATGATGATGATGATGATGATGATGATGATACTAGTAATAGTAATTATATCAATAGATAATAAATAATAAAATGGCATGTATGCCCTAATGGGTTGAAAAAGAGAGTAAATAAAAGTGTACATACATGGAACAGGAGTTGGGACAACCAAATTCAATACAATTGTTAAGAAATTAAGAATTATACTGTTATAAATAGATCTTTTTCACAGAAGATATACGATATACATATATTGCAAAAATATTCACCTCACGTGTAAGCACATTTATGTTTAAATAAATTATATTATGTCAAGATATATGATACTGTCTTTTCATAATTTTATTACCATACTGCAAATCGTGTTGCGTAATAATGAACAAAATGGTTGTGGAGGTATAAATATACATGTGGATGTATAAATATACATGCAGTTGCAAAATATAGACATTTGAAGCATACATGTGTTCCCATAGCGCCCATTAGTGAAAACGAAAAAATAGGTGCCATCAAGGAACAACAACAGCAAACTGTACATAGTTAAAACAAATCATATTTCTTCCCTTTAGAGTAGCGATTATTTCAGAAAACGAAAACAATAGATGCTATCAGAGAACATATAGTATATAAATATCATAGGCAGTTGAGGGGTACAGTAAATATTGTACGCCGAGGAGAGTGATGGCCGAGGTTGACATTACTCTTCGATGGGGGGGGGGGAGGCAATATTTACATTACCCTTCAACATGCCTTTAATATTTATTTTATTACACTGAACGAAAAGAATGTAATTCCAAAAACAAACTAGTCGTAAAATGTAAACTAAAGTTTATTGTTTGAAAATCAAGCGCTCGTGGACATTTTTTTAAAAATGCATTTTAATAAGCGCCTACTGATCATTAGTTAATACGGATTTCTCGGAAAACCCGAATTTCTATGTTTAGGCCCACTCGCGGAGTACATTTTAGTCACGCGCGGGGTATATTAAAAATTAAATACCCCGCTCGATTTATATTACTTTCCGAAGCCAACATATTAAAATTATGCAGGGATGGGTATATGGGATTTTACAATGTGGAAACGAAGTGAGGTATAGTAATACAAAATATACATGGTTTGAACCCAAATAAAATATAATAAAAGCAAAGCAAGAGAATGTTTTGAAAGATCAATGTAAATAATTTAACATGGCTTCATATTGTAAATATATTTTATGAAAATTGTAGTGAAAATTCATCTCTTTTTCTCAATGCACAGTATAAATGCTTAGCTAAATTTCTGACTAATTTCTTGAATGTTTAGATCCGATAAGGTTATAGTAATCAATCTAATTGCTATTAGCTAGATATCTACTAGGGATATATTGGACATGCCATAACAAGCGGAATTCGGCTTCAATAAGTGTTTCACAATACAAACATGTTCTAAATTCTTTGGAAATATTGTAATATCTTCCAGTCTCATTTAGATATTGACAGGAGCTTCTAAAATACGATAGGCAACTGCTATGTTTAGTATTGTATAGTTCAACAATATAATGTTTACGTCCAAAATAATTCTTAAAGTGAATATTATGATACAGCTTTGTATTGTCTTGACAATTAGAAGACCAATATAATTGTCTATTCTGATGAGTTAATCTTTGGAAATATTGTGATAAGAAACTGTTTGGATTATCAACATTTTGATTTTCCCAAATACAACCAAAACCATTACCATACGATGATTGGTTTACATTTGATCCCCAAATTTTATGTCAAATACTGTCATAGTGAACAAGCATCTAATAACACAATCGGATATACCGATCACGACCTGTGTTGAGTAATCGTAACCAATATTTTTTTTACAACGCTTTGCTGTCGTTATATTTAAAGGAATTTGACCTGTGTCGCCTACTACTGTATCATTGCAAGCTTTTTGGCGTACTTTAAGAAATCGCTTACAAGCATATATTTGCAAATTTTCTAAACAATTAATATTTTATAGACCCCAGAGCTCAGAGCCGTATAGTAATACTGAACAAACCTTAGAATCAAAGACTTTGAAGAATGATTTATCAGGGACATATGACAAGTTAGTAAAGGCATTAAGCAATTAAACAATAATAATTTCTCCTTTAATAGCCATGGCTTCTGCCCTCTTTGTACATTGACAATCTGTTGGTAAAATTCAAACCCACATATGTGAATGTGTTAACACATTCTATTTTATTATGACTGTAAAGCCATTTTTCAGCTAAAGCTATTGGGCCTCCTCGTTTGAAAACTAGAACTTTGCTTTTGTCAACATTAACTGTTAGTTTATATGCTTCGCTAAAGTTTGATACAATGTTATGTTTGTCATCCGACTATAGTATCCGATATAAGTGCAATATCATTAGCAAACATGAGCAAGAATATTTGCACGTAGTTTGGGAACATTTGTATACCCCGCGTGTTGTTATTTTCTAGTGATATGTATAATTAGTTAATGAACAAGGAAAACAATATTGGGCTAAAGGTATAGCCTTGACGTAAACCAACTGGACATTCAAACGACAGTGTAATTCCCTATTTGGATCGGACACGAGCCTTTACCTCCTGATACATCGAAAATATAGCCTTATATAAATGACCTTTAATACCATTTTTTTCTTTATATTTCAAAACGTATGCTTGGATTTACTGAGACAAATACCTTTTGAAAATCTATGAAAGCTACATAGGTTGGCCTTCGTTTATAATTTAGATACTTATTTACAATGCACAATCGAGTACAACACAAAGACATTATCTATTGAGGAATCTCCAGATCGAAACCCAGCTTGACATTCAGCGATCTTGTTATAAGCATCTACATAAAATGGTATTATATGTGTAGGTATTGAAAAATATATTTTGCATACAATATATAACAGTACAAAGCCTCTGTAATTATTAGGATCATTTGTATTTCCTTTTTTATGTAGAGGAACAATAATAAACTCAACCCATGCAGAAGGAAATTCGCCATTCGAAAAAGGTTTGTTAAAGAGTGTATGTAAAACAGGTACTAACACATTTGAACCATAGACAATATGCTGAGGTATAAGATTACAACCACTTGATTTATTAATGTTCAGCATGTTAATAGTGTCTAGTATTTCTTTCTCGGTTATGTCTGAATTAAAACATATACATACAACACTGTTATTAACTATTACCGTTGTCCATTTTGTTCATGCTTCGCGCCCATTTCGACTGATCAAGTTATCAGAACACAACACTAGCACTAAAGCACATACGTATGTATGGTGCATTTGTTTTATCAGAAGGATCGCCTATGCATGATATACACAGTGATACAAATGAATGTTCGTACATATTCAAATTTTAAAGAAGGTTCCATTTCCCATGATGATTTGTTTTGGCTGTGAACGAAACAAACAATAACCCCTGTGTTGCAAGGAACCACTTAATCGCGTGATTATGAACACGCGCGTTCATTCAGATGCTCATATAGACAATGACGTACTGATGGTATTGAACAGCGCGGCGAAGATATGTTACTATGTAAAATAATATCTTAACGTTAGAACTGTTAGGTTTGTATCCTGAGTATATTTTCCACAAAGCATTGCGTTCCGAGAAACAGAAAAAGCGGCAGGCTCGGGTTACCGGCAAAGGAAGATAGGCAACTCATTATAGGTGGATGACCTCTAAAACTAGGTGGATTGGAAAGTCATATTGATTAAGTGCAGTCAAATTTTATGGCAAAATAGCCCGAGAAAAATTGTATATATATGTATTCTGTTATTGATAATCGTCTGATAGTGATAGGCAATAATTATCATAACATTATTAACCAGAGAAGCTTTTACAAAATATGCATATATAATGGTTATCTTTTTTTTATTTGAGCATCATCGGCACGCTACAAAATACCGTTTGATAGGTTCCAGTAAATATTTTGATAAACTAGTTTGCCTCATCAAACAGATACCAAGTTTTGGAACTTGATAGTTTATTTATGCTGCGTTTTTGTTTTAAACATGTTACATGTAAATGGAAGTTTGTTTAAGCAAAACCGATAGTATAAACTAATGGGTAAACCGCTGTTATTTTATTTTCACGTCGTCGAAATAATAGGGTTACACATAAAAGTGTGCCCACATCCCAGCTTTAACGCATTGCAGCTAAGCCAGAGGTTGAGCATGTATAAGTTAGCATATTATGGATTACCTGTCCCTATCACTTCGTTAATGGGTCAGGCACAAATAAACAGCGCGGCGGTGGTGATGGAGTGTGACATACATAAGTTTTTGCGAGACAGTGTATTAATTGAGCGTCTAAACGTAGTCCATACGGACAGTGAGGGCATGGTGGTAAATGAATTTGAAAGATAAATGTTACATGCTATTAAGGTAAACAGATATTTATATCCATGAAAATTTTAGTAGTTATACAGTTATTTGGACAATCAGCAATAACGAGAAATTTCCGACATAACTTATTTAAATGAGATTGGTTAATCAGACAGCCTGTTATTCACTTCCTAATTACAATAAGCTTGTATTATTATTAATGTCTGTCCTATTCCGTTAAGTATGATGTATAAAAATGAGTAATATTATAATACATGCATCCTAGTATGAGTATTCTTGTTTTTAGATACAAGTTAATTGCCCATACATGTAACATTATTTTACTGCATTGTTTTTTTACAGATCGGAAATAAATGTCTGGATTTTTACCCAAACCAGATTTTGATAGATGAAACACAGACCATTCTATTACTGAAATATTCTGTATTACCTTTGCAACAAGAATATGTGATGTCGACAGCTAATTTTTAATAAGAAGTTCACAGTTGTTGTGCAAGTTATATCATTCTATATTAATGCTTGTCTTAAACATTATGTCATTATTTTGTTTGCACAAAGAAATGTTTTGAAGTAATTTTTATAGAGGGTGTATCTGTGTAACATGATTAAATTTTGCACAGATCTCCCGAGTTACAGAAGAAAATGTCAAACAAATTGTCGATCCAATTTATGGCTTCTTGAGTTAATGTCAAATAATTTCTTAATAGTAAAAACATTAATTTTCTATCCAATAAAGTTTAATTGAGTGGTTATATTTGTTATGTAATACCAAATTGTGTATTGAAACTACATATCAATTATTGGGTCTGAATAACTATGTCAACAATAATGCAATTTCAACGGATTTGCTTTGACACATGGTAATTAGGCATAGGAGTTTTCAACTGGAAGTCTTGTCCGACTATCTGTATTTAAAGAAAAAAAATATATTTAATGAAATCGGCAAACAAGATGGAGGCATATGTACTCGGTGGCTTTAAGTTTACTTTATTTGTAGAGCATGTAAAGACTTCTAGGATATTCCATGTCACTCTAACAAAATGTGAATACTGAAATAAACATGCGATGTTTCATTAAGCATATACGTTTCAAACATTTAAATAATATTGTTTTGCCATTGTGGCGAATATATCTTAATTTTACACAGCTTGTATTGAAACAAGTCATTTATCCGAAATCCCAACTGGACTGTTATGCCCGAAATACACTTCACTTGCGTTCTCCACTGTTTTAGCATAAACATCTCGCGAAATACACAAACGCTTTATTATTTGAAATCTAACATATATTTGCTTTAACAAGGCCGTGTCATTTCTAAATGGACTCATTTTTGTCAAAATTGCATAACTGCAGACACGCCATCACAGTCCGACATCATTTGGTTTGTGCCCGGCGTACTATCTTAGTACGAACCAGGAACCATGCTAATTGTCCTGGCAATATAAAGCGATGATCGCGCTTCAACGTTTCGATAACTATATGTCAGCCCGGTTTAACCACCTATTACGTCATCAAAATCATAATCGAGTACTACCCAAATCTATTTCCGAAAGTGAATCCCAGATCAAGTCATATTTTAAAGTCCAAGGGGTTTTGTTTCAAAAGAACATGTGATGGAATTTCACTTTTTAGCTTACCTATTCAACAAATATGTATTATAATATATGTTTATATTCATTGTTCGTATGATAAATAGCTTGGGTGGGATTATACATGCTCAGTATCCGGCTTTACTCCAAACATGCCCTCATACAGCGCTATATTTAAAGCATGGATGAGGGCACACTATTTTCGTTAGGCCTTTGGCTTACACATGTATAATTTAGCATCTTTAAGGAAACAAAACACCTTCCCAAAGTACACATAATCATGTTAAACAAAGTGTTTTTCTATTAACCATTTATTTCCATCTTTACATAATAGTGTGTTGATAGATATACACTTCACTTGTGTTTTCCTTTGTTTTAGCATTAACGTGTAGCGCATTGCACAAAAGCCTTATACTTTGTAATATAACATAAATTTTCTTCAACAATGGAATTATATGGACTCATGTTAATCAAACTTGCATAACTACAGACAAACCATTACAGCCGACATTTGTTTGGTTTGTGCCAGGTGTACTATTTTAGTACAAACCGGGAACCAGGCTAATTGATAAGATGATAACATGCGACATTATATGACCCAAGGCAATTAGAGTAGCATTTACATTGCATGTAGAACAAACGTCGATCAGGGCTATTAATAGAACATAACATATTTGTAACATAATAAGTAGGAGATAAAACGATAATTAGAAATAAAAACGTAGTAAGTATGCAGTGTTTTCAACGTGAAATTTATGTTTCAATTAAATAAAGTCCGCAATTGAACAGTTTGTTACGACAATGGGTATAAAATATTGAATTTGAGAGATGATAGTGTTTCTACGATAACTGAGGTATTTTTTGCGAACCATCTGAATCAGAGCTAGATCCATATTTAAAGAATCATCTAAATAGAATGAACAGCGAATACCCTGCTGTCTTAAATATGAATAGACAGATTTTAAAATGTTTGTGAAAACAAACGGAGCTGACTTCAGTCCAAATAATAAAAAGTGAATTTATATAATTTACCTTTCCAAATAAATTTTAAATATGTTTCATCATTTTCATCCATTGGAGCGTGCAAATATGTATGTTCAATTTCAACCTTTGTTAACAAATCCCGTTCTTGTAGAAGCTAAAGAACCATGTTAATGGTTTTCTGTTTAAAATAATCATAATACACACATTTATTTAGTTTCAATAAATATAAAACAGGGCTGTATTTCGAGTTTACGATTGGGTTCTCTGAGCTGCGTCATGCTCCTCTCTTAAAAGATGGTCTGCATCGAAAGCGCCGTGTTATGTAATGTGAGCTAGGGCGCTGCGGAACCGACTGATTTTGCGGATGATAACGACCTTGTCCCCGTCTCATCGGCCGTCCCCTTGAGCCACATCCTTGTCCTATGCCAATAAAACTCTGTGAGTCGCATGCCTTGATATCTGTTGTCACCGAATAACTTAGTAGTTATTGACATGGACAGTGCACACATTCACAAATCAAAGTATTTTCTGTTAATGTTATTATAGCTCCTTCTAACCGACAAATGGAATTGTACTTCAAAGAAAGAGCATCAGAGACAAACACCTTTGCTTCTTTTTTATAAGTGAATAGTTCGTCATTGTCTTTGCCAGATTAATGATAGGCATCATAACAGATACTAACAGATATTGTGTATCCTGTACTGCCTCATCTTGTGTCCGTTTGTTAAAATATGTCCAGATCTCTGTCTTTACTAGTGGGGAACACCACACATCCACATTTTCCGGTATCTAGAACTTAGACACAATGGAATCGGTGTCGCAAGCTGTTGTACGTGCTTGACTTATCAAGTTTGCAAGGGAAGGTACAATAGGTTTATTCCTTTCCACATTCCGGGTTTTAAGATGAGCCCAATTCTTATCCGAATCCGATCCAAGTAATTTTGTAAATTATCAACAAATGCTGTGTCTAACTGATCATCAGAAATGTGTCATTTCTGTCAATTTCGATTCTAAAATTTGGACGATTATGAGCTTGATGGGGCAATGTAATCGTCATAAATGTTTCATTATAGTCATATTTGACATGTAACACATTTAACACATTGGTGTCACTAAAAGCCAGATCCTTCAAATTAATATTTGACCTAATGCTACTTGTACTAGGTCCTTTTTTTCTATTTTTTTTGGTGCTACACTTGATTTTATTCTCGTCTTTCCCTTTACTGGGCTTTCCCTTTTGACTTTTTTGTTTTGCGAAGTTGTACCAATTCCAATTTCTTTTGCCACCGACGCGGCATGCTCAAATCAATCTCGAACCCGAAAATTTCGATTCGGAATCTGCGACTGGCTGAGCTCATATTTATAACGTTGTGTCAAATTCCACGAAATCAAGTATTTCGAACAAAATGCATAGAATTCAGCACAAAATTGAAATAAAGTTCTGGGTGCAAGGTGAAGGTCATGAAATATTGACCTTGGCCTAGCAATCCAAAGCGAGGTCTTGGAAAAAGGTATCTACATATGAAGTAAAATATCTGAATTATTTTTCAAGTTATTGAGTGGAAACCGTTTTTAGTTTTAGTAATGGTGACCTTGACCTTGACCCCACTCACCCCATATGCAATGTCTAGATATAATATATTTACCCATACAGTTTTATTCAAATATCTCAATTCGTTCTCTTAGTATTGAGCGTAAAGTGTTTGTCTATTGTTAGTTATGGTGACCTTGACACCATCCACCCAATATGCAATGCCAAGCGAAGTCTCAATATGAGGTATCTATATATGAAGTTGCATTAAAATATCCCAATGTGTTCTCAATAAATTATGTTTCTTTTTTCAGCAACGCCGACCATGACCCTGACCATACCCACTCCATATGCAATTCCAAGCGATGTCTCGATATAAGGCATCTATGTATGAAGTTTCATTAAACTATCTCTATGCATTTTAAAGTTATTGAGCGGAGACCGTTTTTCTAATTTTAGCAACGTTGAACTTGACCTTGACCCTACCAACCCAATATCCAATCCCAAGTGAGGTCTCTTCGAAAAATGTGGTTAATAAAATTCGGACAGCGTCCTGGGACGCTCTAGTTTATTAAGTTAAACGTTCACTTACCACGTGCTACTGTATGCGTTTCCATTGAAGATGTATGTTTTTACTCTTCGATGCCAGAACAAAATTTGACTTGATCTGGGATTCACTTCCGGAAATCGATTACGGTAGTACTAGATTATGATTTTGATTACATTATAGGTCGTTATACCGGGTTTACATAATTATATTTATCGAAACTATGACGCGCGATCGTTGCTTCATATTGCCAGGACAATATACTAAATTATACATGTGAAAGCCAAAGACTTTACGAAAATAAAGTACATAATAGTTGCGATTTTATACATGTTCACTCGGGGTAACATCAACATGATGTTGCTAATAGGCAAACGTTTATGATATACATAAAAAAAACAGTTTAGCAATCGATTGAATGACGTCAGTGTTAGTCCATACTTAAGCAAGATCAAACATCTGGAATTTCAAAGCAAAATTAAAAAGTAACATTTAACAGCTCGTCTTTAGTGAGCTATTTGGAAAAATAACACGTATTTTCATACATAAACGCAGATAATCATAATATTAGTTATAGGCCAAATTTGATGATGCATATTAATCCATGCTACTAGTTACTGTTTTACATGTGTTTTGGGTAGAATTAACATGCAATTACATATCACGGTAATATCAACGCTGAACAAAAGAATGACAGGTGAAACAAACCCTGAATTCCATAACAATGGTAGCATACAATATTGTAAAAGCAAATGTTGGCAACCAATCACATTTGGAAATAAAAACGGTTGTTCAACACATTCTTAATAACTAGCAAATATCGTTCCGAAATTTGCACATACATTAAAATGTTTTAACATGTAACTAAATATATCGTCGAGTTGTAACATATCATCGTATATAGCTTAGAAGGATTGACCTAACAGCATTACTTAATTGCTTTACCAGCGTTCAGTCAGTTTCATACATGCCTACATGTAATTTGTACAAATTCAGAAGGGGCCACTTGAAAGTATCATTTTTTGTATTAAACATAAGTATAACAAGAGTAATTAATTGCCCAATAAAATATCAATTACATAAACACTATTTTAATAGCATTGCTTGATTAATAAAGAATATATATGCTGTATTTTACCATGAGTATTCTAAACTTTATACGAATCTATAAACAATCCTAAAAATAGTTTCAACACTGTGGAACAACATTCGCATTTTAATTGCAGAATAATTTTCAGATCAATTAAAAATCAAAATAATTTTGCCATTCTTGTTATAAAACATTAAATATTGAAGCATAAGGAAAAACTCTTTTTCTTTTTAATTTCATTAATAAGGCAGTTGGACCATATTTTATTAAACGGGTTCAGGAATTTTGTTAGTAAGCGAGCCTTGGGACGAATTTAATAAAATATGGTATAAAAAGACAACGAATGTCAGATCTTTTTTATCACATGCTTTAAAACGCAAAAATTACGTCTAATTTTACCAAACGAGTTGATCAATCCTAAATGTTGTGTATTGGCATGACGACATTTCATGCTGACGACGACATTTCACCAAAATAACTTCATGCAATTGGTCAGTCAAAGAATATCTAGCCAATAAAAACGTTCAGAATGTTATCTTACACATGTGTAAGATAGAAGTATTCGTAATTGTTGTATTACACGGGATACAAGGTATAGCACGTGGTAAAATATGTATATTTGTAAAAGTCTAATTTAGAAACATAAAACAAACTTTTTTTTTAAATAGTATCCTTGTATTTAGAGTCACTAAAAATAATTATTTTACCGGATTTAAGTGGTTACCCAACATTAAGTGTTTCACACCTGATGTGGAGTAATTACGGCATAAGCGATTCCACTTGATTTATACCATCACTCGCGGCAAAATCATTAACAAACGCACAAACAATGTACGACTGACATCTTGCTTGTCGTAGGCTTGACACAAAGAGGATTAGCGACTTCTTAGGACAGTCTAACATCTTTCTTGCAAAGTACGGCTTTCACACAGCCATCTTTAGGCCGCGGTGTGAATGCATTGCATTAATATCCGTACGTGCAAGCCGCAGACAGTGTGCGGCCCATGAAACTGCCATACAAGAATCTTACCACTGCCTTGCAGTATATACGACATGTGCTGACATGTTGCGATTTTGTCTGCTGCGACCCGAGTTTGCGCAATTGTACAACCAAATATCGTACGGCTAATGTTAATTAATCCTTAGGCTGAGTGTGTCGGTCGTTCATTGAAGATCCCTATTACCGCTTTGTAAACACGGGTTTGTACGGCATAAGACATGCATCCACTGATTATTCATTTTGACTAGATGTTTGTAAAGCGTCAACTACGTTTGACACATTTTGTTTCCTAAAATCAATTGTGTAAATTAAGCGGTTGCATGTGAAAACGTAGCTGACTATATGTTAAATTATAGCAATCGCCCTTTTGATGCTAAATTATGATTAGAGTATTATCTTGTAATAATGTTCTATTTAATTGAACGTGCGTTTTAATGTGATAAAATGTTTCCTTTAATCATGATTTATGCTCATTGTCAAATACATCTTAGACATCATTTAAGCACATTACATAAGCAAGTCACGTAAATTGTGCATATATTGTCGTATGGAATTACGTGTATCTTGTAATGTATGCCCACGTATCTAACTAAAAAGCACTACTTAAAAGTTTGACAGTGCACGTTATTAATTACACAGAGCAAACAATCCGGTATGAAATAAGTATTGGTGAAATAATAATTTGTATTATCTACTTTACTATATAAATGGTAATGAAGCGCTTTTAACTGTTTACCACTCTGTAAAACAAGCTCCTCCCAACAGGCAACATTGCGTGAAGTTTAAAGGCTTTAGTTTAGTTTAAACCGATTTATTTTAGCTCGATCGCATCGAAAGCCTAAGGCTTATAGAAACACTCTCGAGTCCGTTTCCTGGGTAGGACCAATACTTGTTGTCTTTGGAGGAGATCTTGAGTACGCTCCCAGAGTGGGGATCGAACCCGGACACTCCCGATCGCTAGGCGGACACCATATCCACTACGCCACCGCGACTTTAAAGGCTTTGATTCGTTATGTTGCCCTCATCATTATTTAAAGGGAAGCAGCCTGCGCAGAACGTTGCGCAATATAACTTTATGATAACGTGTTAACGCGGACTGAATCGCCTGCTACATGCAGAAGCCAGGTTAATGATTGTTCGATTTTGTAGTCGTTATGTTAGGATTTCCGGGAAAATATAACAATTAAATGTTTTATTTTATTTATTATTGGAATAAGGTAACAAAACATATATTTCATACTCATTTGGGAACTGTCAAATTGTTTTCCTTCAGTATCAGATTCAACATTTTCAAATGTTGCCCTCGGCCTAACGGCCTCCGGGAAACAGTTCAAAAGTTGCCCCCTTCAGTAATTATAATCTGACAGCAATCTTTTATTTTGCAGTATCTATAGAATATTGCCGTCTCTAACTGCGTGTATGTCAGATTCGCTATTATACCAATTTCGCACAAATAACTTTATGCTTTACAAAATCAGAAGCCTGAAAAGAGATTTAACAGTTATAATTAACAAAAATATGTATAACCACTATCAAGTCGGTTCACTGGTTTTAAATACTTTGCATTTTATCACATCTAAATTGTTTACGTATTTGCACATTTTAAACATGTTTATATGTTTTTAAATGTATGAGGCAACAAACAATAAGATTATATGCTATAATGTTTTTAATGTTACTAAGATGATGTTTGGGTTCGTTTAAAAACCTATAGGGCATAACATACCGTAGTCATATTTTATTAGCTACTCTGTATCATTCAAATGTTTACATGGTGTGTGAAGTAAGCTACGTATAATATATATCGTATTTGTAAAAGATAGTAGCTTTTGTTTGTTAGGACAGTTTGTAAAAAGCCGAGGCTAGTTATTAAATGATGTATATATACACTTAAACCTTATGTGAATCACATCCGTTTTGTATCTGATGTAAATCAAACACAGTTGCTTTTTGTGTGGCGCATTTTCCACACAAAATAACTTATAAACATTGTAAAGACGGCATAACGTTTGCATTGCAAAAGCCTCACGATGCAAACCATAACACCACATCACACATGCATGCAATTGTGTTACAGACCACTTACGTACATGCTATTAATATCGTGAAGAGGCTACTGCTAAAATGTTTTTAGTCGCTAGTGGCCTAAAGGTGTTTCGTAAAGAAACTCGTGAACTGGACTATAACCGGGTACACTTTTTCACGCACGACTAGTGGTTGCCCTGAATATTTCTAATATTTGAGTATTGAACAACTGTTGTTAAATATTGGCTAATTTTTGTTGATGCAAAGCTTTCTAAAAATACATCAACTCTGCAGACTTGGATTGGCCATTTGTAAATGAATACTGGTAATGAAAAAAATAAACATAAAACTATATATGTAAAACAAAACAAATTGTATTTGTACTATGATAAGCAATTGATTTCAAGATTTTTTGAGTTGTAAATGCACTTTGACAGATTTGCACAAAAACGAACCCAGTAAATTGACATTACTAATGAAATTACATTGCATAATTAAGGTTATGCAATGCAAAATAATCTCTCAAAATAAAAAGCTTTGCACAGCACCTCATGATCCATGAGTAGTGCAATTTGTATATGTTATTTTGTGTGGAATGTGCGGCACACAAAAAGCAGCTGTGTTTGATTTACATCAGATACAAAACGGATGTGATTCACATACGTTTTAAGTGTATATATGCATCATTTAATTGAGGCGAATGATACAAGCGCTATTTTGTCTAGTTGCTTCATCTAAATTTCGTAGAATATGATGTACTTCCACAGGCGCAGGCGTTGCCGTATGTATGGCAAGAGGTATATCAAGTAATCGCTATATTTTGTTGAACATATACCCAAATTGTGGCAAAATGTTAATATAGTTACAATGTCCCGCCTTTTAGCATATGCTATCTTTTGTAGTCTTGACATGTGTACAAACATTAATAATGCGAAGCAACTGTTACAAACTACATCCTTCACATGGGATCTGGTCAAAACGTACCATAACCAAAACGTACATGGTCAAAACGTACCAAATTATGGTCAAAACGTAGAATGTCTATGGTCAAAACGTACATAAAAATCGTCAAAACGTACATTTGATTATCACATTTTTCTCCTTATGTTAGATCTCAAAACGCATATTTTTAAACAAATGCTAATAAGCTATTAAGCCTTATGGTCAAAAGCAAGACTTTACGGAGAAAAAAATAACATTTAAATAAATGTTTTGAACAATAACTTTATTTTGGCTAGATGTGTTTAACTACTTTCAAACCGTATCATATCACTAGAGAAAATATGTTAATGTTGAAAAATATGTTGAAAAGTAAATATTGTTCAATGCTTAAGTATGAGCTGGTTACGTGTAATAAACAGACCGCTAATGATTAACAAAAATAATGAACACAAATAATAATGAAATAACACAAAAAACATGTGACATTTTTGTATCGATATTTTTTAGCAAAGAAACCATCAAAAACACAACCTGATTTTTATTAAACATTATACGATATGAATAGATATATACTTTACTAATCTCATCGTTTATACATAGCCAACATTAAAGTAACAAAAATAAATTGTTGCATGGCAATTTGTATAAGAATTACCAGAGGATATACGCATACTTTACATACTTTAAAACACATATGTATTGTATAAATGCAAATTAAACGTATAGAATATCTTACATCACATGCACTAAAATGGCTTGTAAAAAAAAATAAGCATATTTTTTAATTTATACAAAGTTGTGTGTTAAAATGCATATATATTATGATACCTCAAAAGGCGTGTATAAACACGTCTGGACCCATCATGCGTGATTGAGAAGTAAACTCGGGGTCATTCTCTCGAATTGGAGACCATATCTACAATTGATTAATACGTTAATTGGTATGTATTTGACACTGTGTGTTGACAATAAGTGCGATTTTATCCAAATACTGCGGTAATTAGACGTAATCTATGGACTCTTTAGTTATATTGTCTAAGGAACATAATCCATGATATTGGCATATGTATTAAAAGTATACAATATGAACCAGTATGAAAATATTAATTTTAAATTGAAGGTAACATGATGAGATACAAAAGTGTGCTCATATTTACGGATTGCTAGGCCAAGGTCAATATTTCATGACCTTCACCTTGCACCCAGAACTTTATTTCAATTTTGTGCTGAATTCTATGCATTTTGTTCGAAATACTTGATTTCGTGGAATTTCCACGTTTCTTGTTCTTTGTCTGTTGACACAACGTTATAAACATGAGCTCAGTCAGTCGCAGATTCCGAATCGAAATTTTCGGGTTTCGAGATTGATTTGAGCACGCCGCGTCGGTGGCAAATGAATAATATATCTCAAATACAATGAACAAGTGCAGTAAGACAATCTTCAATAATTTTATTTTGTTTTATTTGTCGAAATATAAAACCAAAATCTGAAAAATGCGCTCCCATAATCAAAATTGCACAAATTAAAAACACCGTATTTACATTTAACTTACCGAATCAACATACTTACCATCCTTAATTAGAAAATATTTATTTGCCCTTAAATATATCACATTATATTATGCTTAACCATATTGTATGTTTTGACTTATATGTGTGTACGTTTTGACCATTTTTTGGTTTGACGAAGAAAGACATGATACGTTTTGCCCAATTCTATTGGCATTCAATTTTCCCGCTGCATAATTATCGCAAGAAATCTAGGTCAAAATTGATCTTAGACAGCTACGCCGAAAAAAACAACAACATAAGATATAAAGGGGCGAAAATGACACTGCTGACAAAAATATATTTTGTATAGTATATCACTATATGAATAAACATCAGACGAAATAGCAAAAAGTGTAAAACGTTTTTAGACTGGTGGCGGAAGCCAACGGTCTTTTGAGAGGGTAATTTCCAGAGCAGGTATCACGGGGAACTACTATTGCAGGCTACGAGTCAGTTAACCGAAACCTGAACGGGTTCTTTTTCCACACAGTCGCACCTTCCTACCTGTTTGATTATCTTTTAAGTATTTAAGGTAATGTAAGTCATATGTGTTATAATGTGTATATCATGTTATTTATAACAATGACATTGTTTTTTAATGTCAATTTATTTAAAATGTTACTTCAAAACTAATGACACCCCTACTTTCGCTATTTGCATGCTGTGTGTAACCGAAATATTCACCTTAGTGCTCTGGAATAAGACCACTAAATAATGAGCTACATATGTTATTTTTTACAACAACTACTACGCTTTATCAGTTATTCTGCATGGCCCGTTGCAGATTGACTTGTCAACTGGCATGTATATAATTCCGTCTTCATTGTATAACTAGCTTGAAAAAAAATTATTTGTTTGTTTCTTAATAAATATTTTTACTATGATGTCGTTTACTATTGAAAAGGATGCAACATTATCAAGTTTAAAAGTGGGAAATTGAAATAATATTCAAATGATTCCATTTCAGCAAAAATGCAATCATAAATCACATGTTTTAGCTTCTTTTGTCGCCAACAGTCTTTCTTCGTTGTCAGCATATTGATTAAGCAATCGAAGCTCCTTATATGCACTTTGCAAGGAACAACTTAAAATTAAAGCACTTTAAGGATCTATATGAAACCTTATCATCAAGAAATATATTTAAAAAGATATTCGGCGTCTGTGATCATTTTTATCCGTCGTATATTTGACTCGATGAGTAGGTTACACTATACTAAAGTCATGCTTTATTCCTCCCAACATATCTTCATATAAATTTACGTTACCTGTGTGTTGGTTTTGCAAACGAAAATAAAAACTAGCTCTCTCCTGTTTCCTAAAGGTACACAAAAGGTGCTGCATGATCAGTAAAGTTATTTAAATTAAATTTCGATTTAAAAGAACCTTACAATTATTCATTTGGAAAGAAAACATACATACAATTTACATCAGATAATTTGTACATTAAGAATGTGAAATTCACTTTGTGATTATATCAGTATAGTAATTTAAATGTAATTTACATGAGCAATACATTTACCGTTTTGCAACGATGAATACATTTAATTCGTTTCGAGCTAAATAGGCGGATTTAGAGGAGGGCGGAAGCGGCGTACGACCTCTCTAAAATTGTCCAAAACAATGTTTTTAAACCGAACAATAACTGAAACATGTGCATTTCGTTACAATTACATATTATTTTCAATCAAATTATTTCAAATATAGTTTCTGTTTTGTGGTATGTTGGTTAAAATATTCCGTTTGGCGATATGCGTCGTTCCGATACATGTATCTTAACATGTAAGAGAGAACAGCAGTTAATTTGTTGTCAGTTTTGTAATATTTCCGCCACTCTAACTCAAAATCCTGGTACCTGGCCTGATATTATATTTGATATATGGAAATATAACAGGAGATGTTTGTTATGTACCAGATTAAAAACATTTAAGACAAGGGGAATATTCAATCATCAAGCCACATACTATAATTTTCACCACGAAGCTCTGTGAATGAGGCGTGTCGTGGGAAACCCGGGCTGAATGCATGTACGTAAAGTGTCGTCTAGGATCAGCCTGTGCGGTCTTTTCTAAACATAAATCCACTGTAGGCGGAAAGTGCCGTCCTGGATTGACCTGTGCGGACAGGCTGATCCGGGATGACACTTTACGCACATGCATTAAGCCCGGTTTTCCCGCGACACGCTTTGAATATGGATTCAGCGGGGTTTTTATATGAAAAATATGTGTTGGTAAAATAAAGACAAACAAGAAGGAACAAATCATTCAAACGGTATGCTAATTTAGGATTTTATTGTAAAGTTACTCGATACGTGGTTTTATTTGTAGTTGTTTATATTGATGAATATGTCGGGTTATATGTAGTGAGTTGATAAAATGCATATACAAGATCATTAAGTAGACATTGAACCTATACAGGTAGGTGACATGTCGCTTCGTCTGAAAATTGAAATACAATCACAAGATTGCCGTACCTGTTTAAATTTTAACCACACAACGAAATGGCAAAGCCTTGTGTACACCCTCTACACCACTGCATATTAATTAATGCAGCATAGATACATACTGTCTGACAAGAAAACATGTGCATTATTATCAATGGCTGAACTGACTAGACAGTCCCAATCATATTAATACGGTACAAATATATTCTGGTTGACTAGAAAAATGTCAAATCATCGATTTGAAAATTACAAATAATTTGATTAAAATGTAACAAATATGAAAATCAGAAATGTTGTTAAATCGGATGTCTCTGTCCCCTCAAATATAAACTGTGTTTTTGTTAATGAAAATTTAACAAAGAAAACTTACTAGTACTGATAGAAGAATATTTCTTAACAAAGCCAGTATTGACATCCACTTTTTTGTTAACACAAGGTAAAACTTTTTCTGCACTGCCACTTAATGATTTGCTTGTTGAAATCGAAACTTTGTCGGTAATTTTCTTGTTTTCGTCTACCACGCACAATAAATTATACAATTAATCCCTACTTTACTTGTTTCAACTTTATGAATTTCGTATTTATTTATTGATATCAACAAACACGCTGAAGGTTAGAAACAGGCTAATCAAATCTGCACAGGGTCCCATTGTAAAACAGCAAAATCTCCTGGCATCGCCACTTTTCTTCGATTCAGATATTGCGAGTATGATCTCTTTGGAAAGATGGTTCTCTCTGCTTTTCAATATTTAAAATAAACAATAGCTTTAGATTACAGCGCGCTTGACTATTCGAAGTATTTCAGTTGGTACATATTTTGGATAGTGGAAGGGGCATAAATTTGTTAAAATACAAAACTTGTAAGTGAACCCTTTATACATTTTTGGAACAAAAACTTTAACCACAAAATATATGTAAAAAGCGTGCATAACTTTGTCAAAATACAAAACATAGTTATGGGTAATGTTGCCCCTAATACTAGAGTTGATGACAAATGTTAGTTCCAAGTTTCATGTGAATAACTTATGTAGTTTTGAAGTTATAAAACTTTTGGATATAAACTTCAACCAAAAAAATCTATGTGAAAAAGGGGCATAACTCTGTCAAAAAACAAAACAGAGTTATGGGTAATTTTGCCCCTGATACAAGAGTAGATGACAAAGGTTAGTTCCAAGTTTTAGGTGAATAACTTATGTAGCTTTGAAGTTACCACACTTTTGGATATAAACTTTAAACAGAAAATCTAAGTGAAAAGGAAGCATAGCTCTGTCAATATAGAAAATAGAGTTAAAGGTAATGTTGCTCCTTATAATAGAGTTGATGACAACGGTTAGTTCCAAGTTTCCAGTGAAAAGCTTATGTAGTATAGAAGTTACAAAACTTTTGAATATAAACTTTAATCAGAAAATCTATGTGAAAAAGGGGCATAACTCTGTCAAAATACAAAAAGAGTTATGAGGAATGTTGCCCCTGATACTGAGATTGATGACAAAGGTTAGTTCCAAGTTTCAAGTGAATAACTTATGTAGTTTTGAAGTTACACAACTTTTGAATACAAACTCCAACCAGAAAATTTAAATGAAAAATGGGCATAACTCTGTCAGAATTCAAAACAGAGTAATGGGGGAGGGGAATATTGCCCCTGATACTGGAATTGATGACAATTCTGACGCCGACGCCGAAGCCAGGGGTAGTAGGATAGCTCACCTAGTCGCCCGTAAGAAACACTCGCGATTTTGACAAAAGCACATGATGCCTATACATAAACTGCTGAATATTAAAATTTCACGTAATTCGGTGAAATAACTATTGAAACCAGTTTCCGTTCTGCGAAATGTCTCTTTCTTTTGAAAGAAGAAAAAACGAACTATTTCATATACGGACATCTTCAAGAAATCACCCTGTAGGCTACTATTTACTGGTATCTAACCTTAAAACAAAACGTAATTATATACACAGATGATGACGTCATACGTCGACCGGTGGGTACACGACAAAACGTGAAATAGATCATGTTTACTAATATCCGGTCAATAGGCGCTTGTTTTCACACATTTGTTCAAGCGCCTTAATGATCAAAATTGTAGCTTATGAAAGTTGTGAGCGAAACAAAAATACGAAATTTAAAGAAAGAAAACAAAAATAATCACCGCAGATTTTGCAATAACACTTTTTGAGTGGGCGGCTTTTTTGTGGGTCGGTCGGTAAAGGGCAAACAAACTTAATTTTAAGTTAGGCCTAACTGTGTATCCTTCTTGTACTTGGATTTTGGGCAGATATTTCAAACTTTTAACTTGCTCGAATCGGATTATACTTGTCCCTGGGTTCGGACTGGTGGATTATTCCACAGACCAAATTATTATATGTAACCAAACTACATTTCTGTTTCCCTTTAATTTTATACAACAAAACATTTCAGATTGTGACAGTCGGTGAACAAACCGTGGAAGAAGAAATAGCAAGGAAAATGTAGAAATTATATCGTATTTCTTTTATCTACTGTAAATGTAACATGGCCCTTACTTCTTTTCAATATAGTGATAACTCATTGAAACAAAGAAATTATTTAATGGATAATAATGGTTATCCTCTTTATTATGTCAATCATTCGAATCGGTTTTGCTTTTTGTAATAAAAGCCAGAGGTTCACTTATATCATATGTCTTTTACCTCTAAACAAATGAAATTTGAATGTGTAGTGTAGTACGACTCTGACATAGTACAGTATGTGGAACATCTCAATTGTATTGATCATGTGATGTACATTTCAGTACTAAGTCCGCTGACGCCACCCCCTCAAGTACCTTAAAACAATCAATGCTACCATACTAAAAACCCATTAAAAACTGATTGAACAGATATAAATATAGACTATACAAATTAGCAAATCCCGTGAAAGATTATAATGGAGTTTAACGTTTGAAGCTCCTTTGTAATTGTGACATATTTATAAGTCTAAAACCAGTAAAACATTACAGTACAATTTTTGACGGACTTTAGAAAAGAATTTGTCCAAATACTAGGCACTTGTGAGCAAAATCATAATTAAGTGATAAATGTACTATATTATACTCGAGATGTTACCCATGGTTACCCTGACAGGCAATGGGACTCCTGGTGATACCCTGACAGGCAGTACTACACTTGATGATACCACGACAGCCGACGCTACATGTACCCCTAATATTAAACTGACAGGCAAGGCTACCCCTTATGATAAACTTACAGGCTGAGCACCCCTGATTTTAATAATCATTTTATTCTAACAACACTGTCGTGACCTGTACATTGTATTCTTGTTTTATTATGAATATAAACAAAGTGAAACTCCCGCTGCGTCAGCAGCGGAGAACTCGTATTAGCAGAACGAAATCTGTTTTAATGGCAAGTGATTAATACACATAACAAACCCGGAAACACACATGCATACAACTGCGGTCACCGCCTGGGAACGTTCAATGCAAAGGATCGGGGTTTTCAACCGGTTTACGGCTCCCGAACCCCACACTTGGCCCAGATTTATTCATGATACATTTAAGTGTAAATAAAGATTAACCTCATAGCATCGCAAATCGATTTAAACAGCAATAACAGATAATATGTTTCTATTTAATTACCATTTGATTACTCCACGGTTAGATGCAAACATGAAGATTAATGCATTCAAGTAGTTTGGCACAATTCTTTTATGTAGAACTGTATATAATTCAAAAAATCGACTTTACATTATTAGAATTTCTTTGGCTTTGTCGGCCACAAAAGAACATGGTGTCACTTAGCTAGAGTTTTATTGTTTGCAGACTGTCTGTGTTCAGTTTTTATGATGTCTGATATTGTAGTTATTATTATGGGTTTCCTGTTATGAATACCATTTAATAGTGTGATATGTTTTTAACGAGCATGTATTTGTTTTCAAACGTTGCACTATGTTCGGTTAAATTGCTGTATTTTGTGAAAAATGACGGGTACGGTAAACATTGTATTCTAATACTACTGTGATGCATTTTATTCTTGTTTTATGATGAAAACATATATGAATACCTTCAAGTAGTTTGGCAGAATTTTTATGTAGAACTTTATATAATTCCAAACATGTGGTTGATTAATTAAGATTTTCTTTTGCTTTGTCGGTCACACAGACTACATAAAAATTGCGATTTCTTAGCATTTATGTACTGCATATTTTGGTTATGTTTGCTTTCATTCAATGGTTATTGCTACATGCAAGCTTACGTCATACCTTAATTTTCATCCTTCACTGGTGATTTTAACAATCGCAGAAATTAAGCAGTTTTAATGCATAATTACATTTCATACAATTGCAAATAATGTTATCTTATAAATACGCCTGCATTGACGAAATAACACCCCGTTGGATACACATGCATGTAGCTGTGGAATACATCAAGTGCTATATAATGACGTCATTTTATTGATTTTGAAATACTTTTAATCCAAATTAAAATATTTAATTTTCAGAGCGTGAGTTAAGTAAATCTCGTCAAACTGAATACTGATCAGTTAAGACGTTGAACTACTTTTTGATTGGCTGTGAAATTAAACTTGGTGGGCAAGTACAAAGAATTTCATCCTTGTTTTTGTTTCTATATATAACATGGCAGTTGTTCTTTTTTTTGCTTAAAATGAGTGTTCTAAAAACGGAAATATTGTGTTATTATATGGATTTGGAAAATGTATCTTTGTAAAGTAGAGATTTCTCCCATCTAACATTAAATGAGTGCTAGTGATTTATTCAATATATCGTTATATAAGCATGTAGAAGTTGTGTAAACTCTTCAAGTTAACATTTGAACCTAACACGGATTCTCGTTGACAATATAACTTAGTACAAATCAGTATCTACGATGTAGACGGACTCCTGTGGTTTTCAGTGGAGGCGACAATGAATTGTTAACACTTTATGAGAGACTCATTTACTCCTCTTGGAAACGTAAATCTAGACCAAAGTGAATTAAGTTTTCAAGGAATTTGCAAAAACAAGAATTGTCATGAGTTACCGAAGCAAAGGGGGAGTTCAAAGAAAAAAATACAAACAGTTGCACGAATCAGGAATAAGTACCGAACAAATTAAAGAGGAACACAACAATATGGAGGAAACTTTGGATACCGGCATAGGGATTACCAACCAAGATGGCGACTCCAATAAAATAGAACGTAGAGGCTCAGTTTCCGAAGAGGGATACGACGGAAGGACATTAGAGTCAATAAAAGATGAAATTGAAAGTTTAAAACAACATCAGATTACATTTTGAAGACAAGAAGAATGTTTGGCAACCAAAAAGGAACTAAAAAACAGGGGGAAGAAGTTCAATCTCTAAATAGTTAATTAAACATTTCTAAAAAAAAAGTAAACAATTAATTACAAACATTAGTGCTAGTGCTAGTAAAACAAATATCTGACAGGCATCTCATTTACCTAAGGATGAAGACCACTCGACTTTAATGATTTACGAAAAGAAATTTCATCCTTAGGTGTGCTAAGTGAATAAGATTTTGACAGCAATGACAGTTCATACACTGATTCAAAACATGAGGACAATCAAGTAACAATTATGTGTCAAGCTCAAGTTCCAAATCATCTTATGCCGGAAAAGTTCAAAAATCCAAATAAAAAAAGACAAAAAAGTCAGGTATTGCTGTTTGATCCCATGATAAAGTTAGACATTCGCAAAGATACCCTCATTCATATCTCAGCAAAAACATCACGTGGGAAAATTTGTATTTAAATATGTTTATTGCTGGCGATTTGGAGATCATTTCCGATCTAAAAACTAAGTCTGTAGAATGAAAAGGCAGATTAGAATTACTCAAAAGAATCATGCACTTGAGTTTATCATACGAGTTTAAACGATTGAAATCTTACTATGCTGTAGTGCTGAGAGAAATTAAATTTGGCAAAAAAACATGCAACGACGAATTTCAATATTTGGAAATAGCCACATTAAATAAGTTCGGACTGAAGAATACCAGAGGCTGTAAAAAAATCAACTTCTATGAATTCAACAATCTTACAACCAGATACAGTCAAATGAAAAGGATGAAACATGTGTATGTTTTTTTTGCATCTTATACCAAAGAAATAAATGTCAGCACAAAGGAGACCACACAGCAGTAGTTGAATGAGGTATGTCTTGCATATTTGCGCTACATGCTGGCAGAAGGATAAATCAAAATAACAGCATCTAGAATGTTTACAAGATTGCCCTAGTAGCATCAAGTGACTCAAAAATATTTCCAAACAATTCCAGACAGACAATAATGTGGAATACATATTTATTCCTAAATTGCGTTTCCAGTCCAAAGAAAAAAAAAAGATAAAAACATGTAAACATATTTGTTCACACTCGTTCTTATGTACTATTTGCAAACTTACAAAAGGATATAATTATGATATAAGGTATTAATTCATGAAGAGGTCAAATGCTCAGGAGCACCCAATTTTAAAGGATGTAGAATTCTATATAATTTATATAATTTATATAATTATAAATAAAACTGATTGACATAGAATTGAAATAAATATTGTTACAAGATTATGATGATCTAGAGGTTTGTGACTTGTTAACATATGGGTTCCCCGTTTGAGTTACTGATTATGACAACAATCTAGAAAATATTTGTCAAGTTTGGAAATATTTTTATCATACAGGATCAAATAATGTTCCTGAAGAAATGTTGAAGTATTGAACAAAGGAAAAGGGAAACATTGCTTTACTGGGCCCATTTAAATCTAACCCTTTCAAGAGTAACATTAACAAATTATCCTTCAAATAAATTCAGTGCCTAAGAACCACAGTTCAGAAAGAAGAATTATTGGACTAACGTTTCCAACCAGGTGCGTCATTGGATGAATTTATAAGTAAGTCCGAATACCTTGGATAAGTGATAAATCTAGTATTTCCAAAAATTGATGATGTGTGCGATTTCATACAAGTCACATAACAGGGTTGCTTATTATTTAAAAAATGATTTAAAGCGGGCATATAGACAGATAAATATTTTCCCGGGAGATTATAATTAAGTCTATTTTGTTTATAAAAAACATATATACTGTTACACTGTACATCCAATGGGTCTCAGATCTGCTGCTCACATTTGTTAAAGAGTCACAAATGCCTTAAGATATATATTGCTTCGATTCGGTGTGTACCTATTTGTGTTTAGGAAAGTTACTAAGTAAATGTGGGTTTAAAGAAGTTAAAGACAAATCTATCAAACCTTGCACCAAAATGTTTTTTTTAGGTGTTTTATGTGACACTATAAAAATGATGATGGAAATTACTTCAGAGAGACTGCGGGAGATCTTCTTATTGATATGAACATGGTTATTAAAAGAAGAGGCAACGTTGAAGGAAATTCAAAAGTTACTTGGTAAAGTTAATTTTGTTGGAGCCTATGTCAAACCTAGCCGTATTTTCATAAACAGAGTACTTAATTGGCTTCGAGAGATTTACAGTATAACCCATGCTAAACCGTACTAATACCAGTACAAGTCAAACAAGACTTGCATTGGTGGAAAATTGTTTTACCATTATATAATGGTGTTTCAATTATTTCAGTGGAAGAACGGCATCTTTTCTAGTGATGCCTGTATGAAAGGACATTACTTTCACGCTATTTTGCCTGCTTTTATACAAGACATCAAGTATCGTCTATAGTAGTGTGTTTGCATTTGTGCGGTATGACATTTGATGGACATATAGCATCTCCCGCAGACGGGATTTAGACAAATATGCTTGGCTCTAAGGTGGGGAATTAGACCCCACAAAATAAAATTTGTCTAATTCCCTGGGTCAGCCCGCCGCCCTCCCCCCCCCTCCCGGGGGAAAATATTGATGCATAATTCTGCTAAATCAAGATGTAAATTAATTCAAAAGTGCTTGCGAGAAATCTGTTTTATTGTATCACTGAATGAGTTCGAAATCAACGCAGTACATTTTTCAAGTATTGATAATAGGCTGTCAGATCACTTGTCCTGATGGTATGTAAATGACACTCATAAACATAAATTCTTAGAGTTGACAAAGGACTTGTTTAAGCATGTTGTACATGAAAAAGACTTTGAATTCATGAATTCGTCGCGAATTTCTTGTGATTTTAGTTAAACAGATGCGCTTGCTAAATGACGACTTAAAAAGCATCCAATAGAAGAGCTTACGCAGAGGGATCCAGGAAAATTTGAAAATCCAGTGGGAACCATTCCTTTTGTCTTGCTGCCATTTCGGGTTCGTTTTCCTTCCAGCTCCTACTCTTACTCTGAAAATATATATCCAGTTTTTAAGTATATCTTTCAAATCAATCGAATCCATTCGTAATTACGGGAGTGAAGTTCGCATCAATTGTTGGGATTTTTCTTGGGGAATATATATAAGTTTTTATTAAACTTTACTTTAAAAGGTTTATCTAGAGTCGAATGTCATCATGTTAAACAAGCTTTACCTATTACTCCTGAATTATTATTACAAATGCATTCAGTTTTAGACAAATCAGATTTAAATGCTGGTGCGTATTGGTGTGTTTATTTCTATTTGCCTTTTTTCAGCTGGCGAGAAAATCTCATTTGTTCCAACTAAAAGAATTGAAAGCTCCGAAAATATTTGTTATGAAAAGATGTTACTGTTAACAATAGCTATCTACTTGTTCATATGAAATGAACTAAAACAACTCAATGTTATCTTTTGTGCCCAGTAGCAGCTTATGCTAACGTGTTTTAAAATGTTCCCGCTGTACCTGAATCCCCACTTTGTGTATAAACATTTGGAAAACCAGTCACTATGATAAGTATATGAAATCGTCGATAAATTATACGCAAATACGAAGTAGATCCATATGCATACTCCTCTCATTCGTTCAGAAGAGGTTACCCATCTTTAGCCTATATACTAAACCTTTCAGCTGACAAGATTTAACTTTTAGGTGACTGGTTTTCAGATCCATATAAAAAGTATCTGCGTATGTCATAAGAAGATACAATTGTCAGTTGTGTAGCTGGAAACTTGTACATTTATTTGTATATATATATATATATATACTCCTAAATTCGACTGTCGGGTAACAGTATCGGATAATACAACCTTTGGGAGACAGTGGCGTAAAATGTTCACAATTACTGATTTTAATAGTTTTATTTGATATTTTATCATAATTTATTTATAGTATACATGTTAACTTATTTTTTCTGCGAACAAATATTCATTGAAGAATATACATATTTTGCTTGTCTCCTAAAGGTTAAGATCATTGTGATCATGACAAAATAGCACTGTTAAGTGACATTATAGTGACACCGAAAGGTTGCGTGTGTCTTTGATCGGATATATAAATTCGTTTTTGATGTAGTAAAATGGAAGCCGCTGTTAATGACAGAAAATGTTGAGTGTATATGTCTTCTTGAATACAATACTTGTTGAAGTCTGCACCAATATGCATCCGATCTATTTATTGTCATATTTTAAAGAGTTTCACTTTATATTTATTCGCTGGCAGAGGAAGTATTCATCTTTTTAATATATCTCTGTCTATATTAACACGAATGTGAATCTTGTTATTCAAACTCGACTTGTGTATTACATCACCCAATGTTCGCCATCGTTCATTTCATTTTCATTATATGTCGAACAGTAGAGTATTAAGATACTATTATTGTTGCCGCTGTTGTGCTATCATTATCATCATCATTATCATTATTAGCTTTCGCAACAACAATAACCACAGCGACATAAGATTAAAATGCATTAATTAATTGGTGCGGATTCATAGTTTGGTAATAAAGTATGTTTTATGTAATTATTCATGATGAAAATGGCGATAATTATGTTGTTGTTGTTGTTGTTTTGTTGTTGTTAGTAGTAGTAGTAGTAGTAGTAGTAGTAGTAGTAGTAGTAGTAGTAGTAGTAGTATTAGTAGTAGTAGTAGTACCAGTAGTGGTGGTGGTGGTTGTAGTAGGAAGTAGTAGTAGTAGTACAATGAATAATGGTTTATCCCATACTGTTTTATTTGTTATGGTACTTCATGTGTAAAGCCTATGTAAGAAGTAGATTTAATCATCGTTTTGATTTTTACATTGCAGTTTAACTGTTACTAATATTGCGACTGCTTGCAATGCTATTATTTCTCCGCTGTGAGACATTCGTTGCTGTTGTCTAATGAGTTGTAGTAATCATTTAATTTATAGGTCCGTTGACACATACACAAACTTGTCCCTAAACACGTTAAATTGAACACAAAAAACAAAGGGTCAACATAATTTAATAAGCATACTATAGAATACAGCATGCATATACAAAATCACTGGATGAAACAGAGATAACATTGGAGATGTGCATGGACGCCAGATGCTAATGAAAGTGTTAAACCGCAAACGATACGCATACGATTAATTAGCAACATATTTAACTGTAAACATCAGTTCGTGACTGTCGTGACAAATATTGTGTATTGGCGTTTAGCTCGCCGTTTAATATTATATTTGTATATTCAAATAATACATTTATTTGTTTTGTCAAAAGATACAATTTACTTATCAACAATTTAACAAAAAAATAACAATTAAGTGCGATGCAAAACAACAATCTAATACATCAGGCAAAATTCAATTGGGAATGTCAGTACATCTGTTGATGCAATAAATGTCTATTTATTAAAACAGATCTATAGATTCACAATTAGTCGGAAGATAACGAAAGTAAACATCGATGAACATTCGGAAAAAGCAAAGTCGCACAATGCTAATTTATATTTATTAAAAGACATAGCGAAGAATATTCAAGTGCAGTTATAGGTGACAGTTAGATAATGGCAGCCAATATTGATGTCCTTATAAATACCAAAAGCTGTTAGGGGAAGTGCGCTCGACTGTTCAAAGTATTTCAGTTGTCACATTTGCTCCAAGTGGACAGGAGAAAGAAATCAGGAAACATATACATGTGTATAAATAAAGGTAGTACACCTTCAATTGTGGTACCCTAGTAAAATTTATACCTAAAGTAGAATATACAAGTATATTTGTTAAGCCACAACTGTGTCAAAATACAAAACTAAGTTCTCGGAAATGTGGCACTTTGGAGTTGATGACAAAGGTATATTTAAGTTTCAATTGAGTAACGTGGAATTTTTTTTAAAAATTACCAACCTTTTGAATGTAATATTTAGCCTGTGATATATGTAAAAAGCGACATAACCGTGTCAAAATACAAAACTGAGCTATGTGAAATGAGGGACTTGATGCTGGGGTTGATGACAAAGATATATTGAAGTTTGGAGTGAACAAGACATGTGTCCGTAGGACACAGATGCCCCCACATTCCACTGTTGTATCAAAACTCCGCTAATGTCGAAAAATGCACTGAAATGCCCAGGTGCACAAATTCAAATGCTGATTAATATGTATAAAAAGATTCATCACTCTAGAAGTAATACTTTTCGAGTTATTTGCGACACAAGTCAAAAAATGTCATTTTTTGCTAAAACAAGAGCCATAACTCCGCTGATGTCGGAAAAAACTGCTCTAAAATACCCAGGTGAAAAGGTTCACATGCTGATTAATATTTTTTTAAAGTTTCATCACTCTAGCCTTAATACCTTTTGAGTTACATGCGACACCAGTCAACAAATGCCATTTTTTGCGAAAAAAGGGCCATAACTCCGCTTATGTCGGAAATAAACTGCACCAAAATACCCATGTACACAAGTTCACATGCTGAGTAATATGTTTGTAAAGTTTCATCACTCTAGCAATAACAGTTTTTGAGTTACACGCGACACAAGTCCACAAATGTCTTTTTTTTTTGCAAAAAAGGGCCATAACTCCGCTTATGTCGAAATAAATAACAAGGTGCACAAGTTTACATGCTGATTAATATGTATATAAAGTTTCATGACTCTAGCAGCAATACCTTTTGAGTTACACGCGACACAAGTTCAAAAATGTCATTTAAAATAATGGGCTATAACTCCACTGACGTCGGAAGAAACTGCACCAAAATAGCCAGGTGCGCAAGCCCCCATGCCGATGAATATGCTTATAAAGTTTCATCACTCTAGCAATTATACTTTTTGAGTTATGCGCGACACAAAAATTCGACGGACGGACGGACAAAAGCAAATCTATATGCCCCCCCCCCCCAAAGTTTTGGTGAGTGTAGCATGTGATATTGGATTTGATGACGAATGAATACTCTAAGTTTTAAGTGAATAACTTACGTAGTATTGAACTTAAAAGAAGTTGTGAATATAAACTTTAACCTAAAAAATCTATGTAAAAATACAATAAAAAGAGAAATGGGGATTGTTAATACTGCTCCTTGAGTTGATGACCAAGATATAATCCAAGATATATTTCAAGTTTCAAAATAACAACTTATGTGGTTTGGAAGTTACAATACTTTTGAATAAAAACTTCAACCAATTCAGACGCGGACGCCAACGCCAGTGCAAGTAGGAAAAGTCACGTGCATAGAAAAACCCAGCCACGTGCAAAGATAAACTAGTGCACAAGAATTGTATTCCCATAAGATACTTAAATTGACACTCGAAATCTTTTGTGCAACGTAAAACAACGCTGAAATGATACTGAAATTATACGAATAATAAACACAAACAGAAACGTTAATTTATCATCAGTTCATTAATAAATTCCTCAATCAATTGATCGAGATCGAGTGTTCAAATGTGGTCGTTTGTTAATTCATTTTATAATCATTCCTTTGTGAATAACTTCGATCTAAAATACATTTTTTTAACAGAGCTCTAGAATCAATGAATATGATGAGGAATGTACATTTACTGAATGGTTTTAGAGTTATAAACATAAGAAACACACTCACATGCCACTTTGACATCATTGTCATATCGTCATAATAATGAGGAGTTATGCTCCGGATGAAGTAAATATAATTTTTTATTAGCGAACATAACACCATAATCAAAATATTAACATAGGTTTTATTTGAATTGTTAGTATTCAATAAATATAATTAAAAAAATATTCAAATATTACTATACCATAAGCGAAGATTTTATTAAATATTAAACAGACTTTGATTACTACAGACTTCGCTTACTAGCATGATACGTAAGTCACATACCGACCACGAACATTGGGTTTTCTGAAATTACATTGTCCACGGGCTTCAAGAAGTCTTAATCAGTACGTCAGACGTCTTTATTATGTTCCTGCTCGTTTGATAGCATGTGCTTATAACTTCATATCTGCATTTTTCATTGGTGTAAGGTATGTTTATTTTAATTGAAGCTTTCCGGCGTTGGGTCCATTTCTGAAGTGATAGCAATTTACGGCGTATATATAAATAGCTTCAAGAATTGGAGGCGCGTTTCGCTCACGATTTTATATGTTCGTACTACTATTATATAATGTTTCGAAGTCGGACGTGTAATTATGTCAAGTTATCAAAATCTATGCAGATTATAAAAAATCTGAATCATTTGTTGTTACAGTAGGAACCAGATAGCGTTTCGATTGTTTGATTGATGGAAAGAAACATTATTCTTATTTCAGTATTCAGTATTGCTTTTATTAACATTATATAACATAAAAGTGTTGTCCATATTCGGGCGTCGATAATGAACTACTTTCTACCAAAAATATAATTGTAATTGGTGTTATCCTAATCTGATCATAAAAATACGTTCGTACCTTATATACTTAATTCAAGCGCGTTAAAAATCATATAAAACTGCTTAATGGGAAAACAATATGTTCTGCGCAAAAGCAAAACGATCACATTAAATTATTACAGAAGAAGTTCTTTTTACATTTCGATGTCTATGTTAATCTGGGTTAAAGCTATGTTTGTAATTCATTCATATTCTATAACTTGACACATAGTTGGGCAGACAAATACATTTTACACAATCGGAATTATCACTAATAGTGATTAGTAAAAGCCAGCTTAAAATTTACCAAAACATATTTTTGAAAATTAAGTGGTACAATGACAGTAAAAATATGTTTTATAAAATGTATTAATAGAAGAATGAACGTATATTTTTCAGGATAGCGGTGCGCGGGAAATTTTCCTCCCATGCCTACACTTCAAGGTTTTCATTTAGCGAAGTTCATATTTGAATATCGAAGATACTTATTAACCCATTTAATCAATTGTCAAAACAACTATAGTTACATCATAAGGATACATCGCTGCCGTGCCAAGCTGAAAGCCAACACATATTGGCATCTTGTGCGATGATGTATGCTTAATTTCATTTGAGTCCCCTTCAGTGTTTAATACGGTCATACCAAACGCTCTTCTACATAATTAGCCTTACATATAATTTTTTGACCGAGCGAAAGAGTGAATGACAAAATGACTCCTATATAGATCTACCTCTACGAAACGGCAGATTATATATCATAATGTCATAAAAACCAGGCAAACATTTCCATACACACTTCAGAGTGTTCACGCTTTTGCCGACATCTAAATGTTATTTTTACTTCCAAAGCACTGCGACTAGGCGCCAGAAGGATTCACATAATGTATTATCCGCAAAAACTGTTTTAATTTCCATGATCAGGGGAATTCTTGTCCAACATTTTCGACATTCTTTCTTTTGCCCGTCTTTGCGCAGCATTTTGCTCGTTCATTATTTTAGTACGTAAAAGTTTAACGGTAAATCTACACCCATTTTTTGTTACGTACTCTTCTAAATCATTCTTACCTGAAAACAAAACAACAGAACGGGTAATTGATGATAATAAAATGTTTATCATCAATAATCATTCCATATAAACAGCCAAAAGACAGACAAATAGCCTTTTGTTTTTCTAAGAGAACCTACAAATGTAGGAAATACATAGACATTGTACCGTAGTCATTTATCAACAGTTAGCATGTATAATAATGTTCATCGATGTCACAATTAACAAAACTGGACTTCAATTCAAGTAAGTACTCCTGCTTTACATGACTTCATGTAAATAATGAAAATTAGTTAACGAAACAGAAGTAATACCAAATGAAGGCCTGATTATATTGTAAACAATCAGGCACATGTCTAAATCACAATGTGTAAGCCACTCAATACAATATTTATATTATTGTTTCTTACTTGGAAGCTTATTTCCCTCAGGCATATATATCCAACAGTGAAAATCCCTTTGAACTGTCGCCGTCTCTGCGTCTGTCCATTTAAAATATGTTCTCTGTGCTGAAAGATGAGCATATAATAATAGTAATACTAATTCCTTGATTTTTAAAAGAAGGTAACTTAAACTAGTCAAAATCGCAAAACCAATTCTCTATATAACGAGTATAGGCCCTATATGATCCATTTACATTTAGGTTTGAAGCATGTAATACATATAGCAACCAAATACAATTTTATTTCAATTTGATAAACATCTGTTTATTCAAAAAAATCAATGTTGAAAACTACTGACAATTCTGTTTCATTTAGAACGCAACATTCAAGACTTGACACCAGAGCACATTCAATTTTTCACTCCGCGACGAGTCAAATTAACAGGGATTCACAATAAATTGCATGCTATTTGTTTAACTACGTATCGAAAGTGCTTGCGAAAGCGGAAATATTCCCAAATACTACTACTACTACTACTACTACTACTACTACTACTAATAATAATAATAATAATAATAATTATTATTATTATTATTGTTTTTTTTTTTTTTATTATTATCATTATTATTATTATTATTATTATAGCGACAAGCCTACAAAACAAAATATCTCGTCTATGGGATTTTGAATCCCGCTACTGTTATAAAAAGCCATTGCAATGAAAAAGTAGGAAAAAGTGAGAAGAAGCTTACGGATGTATTCGGGTGCTACCCTGGAACTGTCCGCCTGTATATGACTTAAATATTTTAACCAATCATATCAAGTCAACTTACTTTCTCCTTTAGATCTTTTGGCGTTTTAAGGTGTATCTTTTCCCCATGAGGTCAGAAGATGAACCTGTTCCTTTGCTTCTGGAGTGTAAAACATAAATAAATACATATTAAGTATGTTCCTCTGTATGGTGGCATAAAACCGCCTTACGATAACTACCTAAGGTTCGCGAAAATGTTCGTGTTACCAATTTAGTTTCTTGTTATTTATCTTATATCTTAATAGCGTTTGCGAATTTTGTCGACGAAAGTTATTAAATTTGCGTAATGAAAAACAGGCCTGAAACTTCCCAGAATTGACACAGATCTCTATTTAAGTCAGTAAAATGTATGTGCTATCACAAATATTAACTAGTTAAAATTTGCGCTGTAAGATAATTATTGTAACAAAATTCATGTAAGATAACTGGCAACACGGACTCGCTTGAGATTACATTTGCGTTACATGTAAATATTAACTAGATACTATTTTTGTTGTAAGATAATTATCATGATAATATTTGTATACGTTAACTGGCAAAGAGAATTTATTTGCGAATAGGGTTGCGATGCTTGAAAATTACTAGTAGGTGGTACCACAACTATTAACGTGTTAAGAATTGCGTTGTCAGATACGTATTATGATAACATTCATATACTAGTAAGCAAGATAATGCGGAAGACCTCGTGCACAAATATTTTTGTATCAAACGAATATTTATGTGTTCAGCTTTGCGTGGTCAGATAATTATCACGAGTCGAGAACAAATTATATCGAGCACAAATTAAGTGGTATAAAAAGTATAAACGTGTTATGATTTGCGCTGTCAAATAATTATAACGATAATGTTCATGTTAGATAACAGGCAACACGCATTGGTTTGCAGTCCTATAAAATTAAAAGGTTTCAGCGTGAAAATGTGCGTTGTCAAATACTTGTCTTGATAATATTCGTGTTAGTAAGATAATTCGGAAGACCTCGCAACCACAAGAAATGTATCTAATGTCAGTTCGCTTTAAGGCTATTAAGTATAGTATTAAACTATCTTGCAGAAAAATATTCGCAAAGCGCTAACTTAATATCCAGATAAATATGAAAATTAATAAGTGGTAACAAGAATGGTTTCGCAAACCTTAAGTAGTTATCGTAAGACCGTTATATGTCACTATACCTATGCACATATTTCCATAAACGACAGCCTACTACCGCATTTTAACTGCCAATAAATAAGACACTAAATAGTACACTGAATTAGTGGAGACAAGATATTATGGCCCGAGGACACTAAAGAGTATTTCAGAAAAGCTTACATATACTGATGCAATTCCATATTCATACACATGGACGTTAAGACACAAAATGCAAACTTATCGAACAAGCTTTAAAGTTCCACTTCGTTGTCCGAAACAAAAAAAAGGAATAGCTATATCTTTGATAAATAGTCTTAATACAAACATAGGGAACGATTTGCCAAGTTGATCACACCTTCTATGGATTCTTCATCTGTGTTCTGAATGCCGCATATTGTCACCGTATTCTCGTCTGGTCGGGTTGTGCCTATTCGTCATATAAAGTGTTTTGTTAATATTTAACCAAAAAAATATTTACATTACAATAAAAAGTTTTCTACAAGACAATTGATAACAATTAAGTGCTCAAATACAAATTGCTTTTATTGTGTTGCCATTTGTTGGTTTACCTTCTGGGTAGCATATGTTTTCTATAGTTGCTTTATTTCATTTTCTAGGATATAGCAAGAATATCATAGCAAAGCAGAAGATCGCACATCACCGTGCACATTTTTTAAACTTAACAATCGAAATTTTGAAGCGTTTGATTTTTGATTTGTTTTCTGGTAGAAAATAATAAACAAATTATAATGATGACACGTTAGGCAGTCATACAGAGGCCCATATAAGGCACGTACACGCGTAAATGAAACACACACATGGGAGATACGCAGAGAAAATTAAATTTGGTTGTGCGCGTACATAAGCGCATTGCACTACATAAGTGATGTTGATTGTAATGATGTACCAAACCTTCTTGGTTTGAATCATCTATTACTTCGTCACTTGTTACAGTCGCTGGAATGGTACCTCTTCGTGTTGCTCCTAGAATGTTTATAATAACAAATATAATGTCTATTTGTTCTAATGTATGTAAATGTATGTAAAATAATTCCATTTCTAGAACTGTTTAACATGAGTAAAATCAAAGTCTACGAAAATGCTTTAAATGTATACCACATGTTTTAAGTGCACTAATTCGAAACACAATACATTAAGTCGAAGCCATGTAAAAAAAAAACTAACATTTGGACAAACTAAGCGATTTAACATATAGACAAAATCAGTTTTTTGCACATACATGTGTACCATTTACAGTGTCCTAATAATTTTAACACATTAGTGTCGGATGAATGTCTTGTAAAACAAGGTTCTGTTTACAAACGGATATATAGTTTCTACCTTTGTCGATATCTTGCAGGTGTCGACCCACTTTAAGGACCTCCATTATTGGTAGAGGGTACTGGTATGTTCCCAGATTGACGTCCTTGGAATGGCCCATGTGCTTGTATAAATATTGGCGTTCTGTTTCCGGGACCTGCAGAGCGCTGTATATCGTTGAGATTCTGTGCCTCTGTTTGCTAGCCGTCAGTTTTTCCGGATGTCTTATATTTGCGTTTAAACACATTTTTATGAATGCACGACCACCCAGTAACGTGATCTAGTGATAGTGAAGTGTTAGCAAATATAAAATCATTTGTCTGGAGAACGTCCACACTGTTACGGACTTCTGGATCGCACAACATATCCAATCCTCGAACACAGTCCTGAGGAATGAGGACTGGTACGAGATGGTTACCTTTGCCTGGCTGGTAACCAACAAGCATTTCAGAAAAAAGTTTCTTGTCGCATTCTGAAAGTTGCTCCACGTTGTCGCTATCGATCCGCGTACCATCCTTCGCAGATTGATACTGCGGTATTTTCAAGCGACTTGGCTCACCACCACGTCTGGCATTAAACAACGTTAGCCTACTACATAGACTGTTCCGTAGGAGAACAAATTCCCGTCGGTCAAGTGTATTCGCATGATGTTTCTTGGATGGTTTGCTTTATGTGAAGGCCTAATTTTTGTACATCCTCCTCGTCGGCTTGTTGTTTCGGCACCCTTAATTTTTCTTGACGACTAAGGTTTATATCGTACGTGGCATCGGCGAATGTTCTACCTTCATGAAGTTTCAAGACGTTCCGAAATCTCTCGTACGAACTAATCATTGCCTCATCTTCTTTTTTTGAGTGAAAGCCAATCATTTTTTCTTGAGCCATGTGAATAAGGTATTTGATGGACATTTTAAAACCGTACTTGATTTTATTGTCTTTTTCTGTAGTGATCGACTCTATTGCCCTTTCAAGGCTATCGAAATTTCTCACGACAAACATATCTTCGATTGTCCTGCTGGAGGGTACATACTCTTTGAAGGCTATGTATAGTCTAACAAGAGACCTCATATCCGACATAACCGACTTTTTGACTTCCATTGCCTTTCCTACCTTGCCCTTCTGTTCTTGGAACAGGGACTTGCCGATGAACATCAAAGCTTCACTCGAGCGACATACTTCACCGATGTCCGTTTCATGAAATCTACAAATTCGCCATCAACATCCATTGAAGTGCTACTCAAGAGTGAAGTTTTTGTTCTTTTTGGAACGTCGATTCCATCCCCTGTACACAGTTCCTTGTGCCGGTAAAACAAGCGATTTCCGAAGAAACCATTGCATTTGGAGCATTTTACATCCGCGTGTCCTTTTCTTTCCGACATGTATTCTGGTTCTGGAAGAGCGGCTTGCCCTTTGTTGTATTTGTATATACCTTCTTTTCGTATTATATCAAAAGCTTTATCTTTTTCTTTTGAACCATCAGGATGTGTCACGGCTTCCTGCACCAGGACTTCGTCTTTGTGTTTCATCATCAAGTGCCGTCTTAGTTGGCTTTGATCAGATTTACAGAATGGGCATGGTCGCTTTGGTTTTTTGTATTTTTTCTCTGAAATACAACATACATATACATATATCGTAATAATTATTATAATTAATATCCCAAGCCAATATATATTTTTAATTGCGCATACAAAATAATGTTTCTTGTCTATGGTGTTAAATTTAAAATGGGTGTTTGCATTGTTAATGTATACCGACTTCTGTACGTAAATCGAAATAAATTCACCACGGTTTGAAATCAGTAAATTAATTCACACGAATTTAAACAAAGTCAAGTATACTAAATTCAAATCTTGTGTGCAATATTTGACACACTTACATGTAAGGACTGATCTAACATATAAATGCATGTGCATTTTTTATTTTTTGACTTAAACTGTTTAAGTTTAAATATTTAGGGCAAAACAATAAGGCCACACAATTAATGTCACCCAAAGGTTGATATGTGTCCGAAAGGTCGTATTAATTTATTGCTCAGTCCTCAGGAAAACCCAGGATAAATTGGGGTTATACGTACAATGCAGTTATATATTTATATTAAAATTTTATATTTCAGTTTTGATTAAATATAACAATAAAACCTACGGGTATTTCAATATTTTATCTCATATAAATTTGTCTCTATATAACCAATTGTTCTTTAAAGCAATTCGTTAAGGCGTTTTATTTGACCCCTACCCCCCACCGAATCCCGGGTGTTGCACCCTTGTTTATTTGCACACTGCTGTGGTCACGGTGTGGTGACCCATAGCATCTAAGAATCAGTACACTTTTGCGGTAATGGGTAACTGAACTACCATTTAAGGTTAACTTTAAGGAGTTTATAGAGTTCACTTGTTGGATACATTTCAATTAAAATAATGAAAAACTTGCATAATTTTAACTTTTTATTGAGGAGGGCTAATAAATAAAATAAATAATATAAATAATAATAAATAAATATATCATAAATATTATTGTTTAAGTAATATTGCAAGCAACATAAATATATTGTAACAAACATGTTTTCTTGCTTAATCGATAATTACTTACAACCATTACAAGGAAACACATATTTACTAAGTGCTACTTTCAAAACAGCGACAAGCCTTTGATATATAAGTTCTATGTAAGCGGCATCCTTAAAATCCATATGGTCCAATTCGCAGAAAATTACGGAATGTCAATACTGATATTAAGTGCGATTCACTGGTGGTGTTTCAGTACAACTGATACCATGTTATTCATATTAATATATAATTGTATTATGTTCTTTCATCGTCTGTAATAAAATATATGGAATATGTTGTAGTCTAGTAAAATAAATAAATAAGACATACAATGAACATAATAGCAAACAAAAATACCGTTACAAAATGAATGCACAATTACACATACTATTATTGTTTTTGGTAAATGAAGTCACCATCATGTTAAACATATAAAATATAAAGTTTGAAACCTTGTACACATTGGTTACAGTGGACCAATACAAGTTGTATATAGGTTCTGATATACAGAATTTAAGACACGATGTGGGGTGCCAGACATTCCGCAAACTAAGCCTTTTTAAATTCCCTAAATTTAGAGTCCTACCGTCCTAAAACTGATTGTATGAAGACCCGTTCATATATTCTGTCAATCAAGTGAATATGGGCCGTGTATGTTTAAGCCAGTCTATTTAATGCCATTGGGTCCTCGGTCGTGTGAACTTTTTCTTACATTTAGCTTTCTCTGTGTCCAATAAGTACAACTTTAGGGCGACATAGTTTATACTTCTGTTTACACATGTTACTCAAAGGTTCCTCAAGTTTAAGTGAATAAAAGTGACACTCAGGTCTTCCTTAAGGTCAATGTCAGTTTAAGATATAAGCCTATATACATTTAAATATCTGCATAATAATGCATTTATCATTAAGTCGAATAATTAACACATGCGATAGTACAGTTTATATGTGCTTGGCGAACTTTGCAAATATATATATATAATATTACCTGGGCTTTTGGCATGGCTCATAGAGTGTGTAGTGAGGGCACCTTTCTTCTTAAATACACGGAAACATGTCGAACAGGTCAGTTCTGAAAACGACAAGAGTAACTTTAGACATATGAAAATAATAAAATCAAATAACACAAAAATACTCGACGGAAATTGATATAAGAACAACTTAGAAAAAAGTTTAGCGAATGCGTTCAGAATCAGATTTAGTTATTAAAACTTAAATATATATTTCTCTTTTAAAAATGAAAATTTTGAAAATCTTAAAAGCATTGTCACTTTTTTTGCATGGCCAGGTATTCTTACACACCTTTCGATGAACACTGGGAGACTGACGATGATGTGTTAAGGTTTTCTTGCGGAAGATTTTGAACACCTTCCGAGTCGCAAGAAGCAACTCCTGTAACATATCAATAGTTATTCCCTGTTATATAAAAAGTAATTGATGCATTTTGCTTTTCATTCTAACACGGCACGAGGCTAGTTTTCTATCGACAAAGAAGGAAATCAAGTGTGGGTTATTAATAATAACAATAATTATGGGCGGAGCCTAATGATTTGAAAATAGTCCTGGAGGATTCTCAAACAAAAAACGATAAAAAAAAAATGCATAAACGCGCACTGTCAAAATAATCTATATAAATATATATAAACTCTATAATGTATTGACACAAAAACAACATATTTAAATTACAATTTAAAATCACATTTACACAAAAATTTAACGTTATTCAAATAATTTGACTTGTTTTTGAAAGCATGTTATTTTTAATGCAGAGCATCAATAAATATGACGTTATAATGGTTCTTGGATTTGTACTAATGACTCTGACGTCATTCGGGCACTTTTTATGAATGAATTTGACGTAATATTGTTTTGTTATGATTCATTGATGTCACTGAAACGCGCGTTTTAATGTACTTCGTTGAAAGATGGGCGGAGTCAAGATAAAATATAGTTTACATTTATTAGCTTTAAAATACAGATCACGATCGTGTTAGAATCGAAATTATATTTTTCTATGATAATTTGTTGTCGAATAACCCACGGGTATGAGTATAGATGCTTCGCACTCGTGATTTGATTCCTACGCATATATACCCGTGGGTTATATGACAACAAACTATGATAGAAAATTATTAGTTCTTACATAAACGAGGTAAAGCTAAGCGACAATACTGTTACGCTCTTTCTAATTATGTTTCCTTATTAGGTACAATATATAACTTAATCGAATTATGAGTGTTAATTTTGATTGTATAACCAAACCGCATGCACCAGAAACACTCTCTTGGCGTGTGCATCACATTTTCACATTCTGACTCAACGCACTATTTCTCTATGCCAAATCTTGTTATTCAACTGAAAATGGAATGTGGTTTGCATGGTTTACGTCCTGAAAAGGTTTCATGATTTCGAGATTTTACACTGTTTTAATTAAACATATACGTATAAAAAGTACCTGCAGCAACACATTCTTGGGACAAATCTAACGTCAAACTGTGTGTATCCGAATATTCGAGGCCAGACCCATCAAGTATGTCGTCAGAGGCTGAAAGGTATGCAACTCATTTTCAAAGATAGCTTGATCCACAGAGCTGTAATAACACGGCAAACTGTTTTTTTTATCGGTTGCTCTGCCTTTATTAACACAGATTAAAGCCTTCAGCTTTTAAATTATTTGCTTTTTCAGTTACTGTACGTTCTTGTATTTGATCATATAATTCGGGTGGTATTTACCGCTAGATGGTGGAAGGCATTTAATTTGTCCAGATGAATAAAATACATGACGAAATAGACTTACCGACATTTGGATAGTGTGTATCAATCTTTTGATCTTCTCTATAGTTATTTTTACTCTTCGAATTTTCGTTGGCGTCAACGTTCTTGGTGAAATATACATCTGGAAATGTAGAACAGGCACTGTAAGTAAACAACAATTGCAAACTTGCAAAGTCAATCTTTGTTATAATTTTTTTTATTTCTTATTTTAGATGTACCTAATGTACTACAGAACATTCTGTCAAAATGGAGTCAATTGTCCCCATCGTCATGTCGTTATATAAATCGTATTTAACGATACCAATTCGAATCGCATATACCGATTTTCTATACCAAATAATTGTGTCATTCAATTACAATCTTCTTCAAAAAAAGATTATATAGCCTTTTAAAATAGCATTATATACTTATATACTTATAAGATACCTGATGACTTCAAAAGCCGGGTTCCAACTTCTCTTCTGATCTGAATTGCGCTCTTGGAAATCTTTAACGGAATTCTGTCTAGATATTGTTCTGCAAACTGTTATAGCAATGATTTTAATTTATACAAGTTTATACAATCAGATGTTTGTTTATGTCGACAATGCTAAAAATATGCCTCATGGGGAATATAAATATTCCACCTAGTATGTTTACACACAGTGTTGTTACAATACTTGGTTCTTTACTTTTTGTTATTTTACAGACCATATCATAATTACATGTATTTGTTTTATTTTCTTTAAGTCAAACATTTATTATATTTATTGTCATGATTATAAAATATAAGCTAGTATAAAAACAAGTCTGACTTTGCCATTAAACTTTAACAAACATAATAATACCGTCAGTACAAATATTCCACAGGAGACACTGTCCATTTGCTTATCGTGGTCTATGGTGGACATTCTCCAAGGTCGCATAGGCCCATTGTATAATCCTTCTTCTAAACGGGTATCCAAGAAGTCACTGAAGTATACCGTATTGATTCTTTGTTGGCATTATCTTGTTTAAGTTTTAATAAAAAACAACACCATAAATACTCCTTCAACCCACTGTTTTTTCAAGAACATTATTGATTGTATGCGTTGTATACAGACCATATTATAAACTAGCCATTCACTTTTCATCAAAAACAAAAATAATACCCTAATGCGGCATTATATTACATGTAATAGTATCTTACGTGTAGTCGTAGTTCTTCCCTTTCAAATGAAGATATTTTCGCATTTATAATGTAAATACTTAAATAATAGTTTATTTCACTTACTACCAATTCTTGCAGTATTCTTGTAGTGCTGACTCCGTCTCCCCTAGCGAATTTATATAAATAACTTTCTGAAGTTTCCACAGGATTACCTATATGACATAAATATTGTTGATTATTATGTCCATAGCGATATTAATTAACAATATCATAAACCGCCAGTAACTGTTTCTAAATGAGTTGTTGGTGTGTCTTGTATGTATACTTTTATTTTCCTGGCATAACACATCAATTCAGAAAATCATTTATTAATACACCAGTTACTAATTACATTATGTTTGTTTGACTGGAAATAATGCGAAGTGTATACGATTAAAGATATATATGTTATGATACAGGATACCATAGCTTAACTCTATATATTTAACTAGGCATACCGACAGTATTTGTAAATTAGCCACGTATTGTCCGATTATATTGAACTGTCACTTCAATTAAAACTTCCCCCCGCTACAGTTCTGTTATCAATAATGCGATGTGCATGGCGATACCTTATGTACGTTTCATTTATATCGACTACTAACAATGTTCTCGCACCCAGTGTCACGTTGACAACTTTTAGGATTATTAAATACAGTAACTTACTATTTGTTAATAGACCCATATGCTAGGCAGTCATTTAATAAATACTTCGTCAAATAAAATTTTATTCTTTGAAAATTCTATACCCTAATAGCTGTCAATACACCCATATAAAAAGAAATTAAACCCCGTCACACAAATACATAACAAGTAGCATCGTGATCCAGTAAAACATGCAGAACGTAGTTGTTCGCTGTGCAAGAATTAGACAGACATACCGACTAATACATAAAGAAACCACTGTGTGATTTGTTTTATGTAATTTAATTATACACGTCCGTCGGCCCATGATATATCTAATACAGTTACTATACAAGAAGCTTTACATATACAGAATACTATCATTTTGCCCTGTTGTGAGATGATCACTGCCATTTCCCCCATTTAAGGGATACTATGTTTGTGTGCCCTAAATAGTGAACGTAGTTAACGGGTATTCATACCAAAAGAACCCAGTGGTTATTGTTTTCATTGGCAACAGCAACAATTGCACCATACTTTTCTACATCTTCCTGAAACAAAAATGCGTACTCATATCTTAGTAGTCGAAAGATAACAACAAAGTAAGTTCAGTAATGGTTATAGTGTAAATCACTGCTTTCTACAATATTTATGTATGCAACTGTTTGTCAGTTAACGTGCGGTTGAAGAAAACTTAATTGCAAATAATGTACGAATTTTGTTATCCTGGTATTCATAAATCAACTACTTAATTATGCAAAACAACTAGCATAATAATTATTTGAAATAAATATTGAATAGGGTCGATTTCATAATTAATGATGATCGCGGCTGCACAGACCTTCAAAGAAATACATTCATTTTCATTTTGTCAATGTATTCTGTAGAATTTAGTCTTTATTTTGAAATAAACAAAAGACAATCACTTGGTAACACAATAAACATAAAGACAAACAAAACAGAGTGACGTCATTATAAATCGCGTGTTTGCTGTTTTCAACTAGTCTATCCCACGGGGTGTTATTTCGTCAATACAGGCATTACACGTAATGATGGGATAATATATTTAACAGGAATTAATAATTTTAATGATTTACTTCTTTCACGGAAATGATAATACAGTGTCAAAAACTTACATCTCGTAGAAGATTTGTCTTCTGAGGTCGACCATGAAATATGTTTGTAGCAGATATGGTATCTATGTACAACACATTCCTTCCTCGCAAGATCATGGTCATATACGCATGTATCAACTGCAAAGACAAAATAAAATGTTAAATGGCAGGGCAGTGTTTCTTAAGTGAGAAGGATAACGAGGAACTGACGTGCACACGTTTTATAAACTGATTGATATCTTAAAAGCAGCGACTTTTTACTGTACAATAAATATAGACCATACGGTTTCCAAAATACATGTGTTTACAATTAATATGATGACATTAAATATATATATATATATAAATAAATAAATAAATATATATATATATATATTTATTTATTTATTTAAATTTATTTAAATTTATTTATTTATTTATTTTGTATTTTTATTTATTTATTTAAAGTAATATCACAGGGTAATATTTTTTTCATATCACCTTCGCGCGGAGCTAACGGCGATTTTATATTTATATATTTATTTATTTATTTATTTAAATTTATTTATTTATTTATTTATTTATTTATTTATTTATTTATTTATTTATTTATTTATTTATTTTGTAATTTTATTTATTTATTTAAAGTAATATCACAGGGTAATATTTTTTTCATATCACCTTCGCGCGGAGCTAACAGCGATTTTATTTTTTTTAAACAAAACAAAATTGAACGACTATGCAAAATAAAATAAAATTGAACGACTATGCAAATTTTACCTCGAGAGTGCTCACGTCGATCCACCGTGTTTTTTTCCAATTAATATCCAGCTACAAACATTTGCAATTCCTTTTTACATCCACAAAGCTTAACCTGTTTATTTCTTTTTTTTTCATGTGAACCCTGCTAACCAGAAACGCGATACGATTTCGAAATCGCCATGACCGATCAGAGCCTATCTTTAAATTCGTATTTTGTCACCAAACCTGAATTACGATTATCAATATTGACGTCCAAAATAATGTGAGATGCATGGTATCTTTAATTATGTGTTAAAACACGACACAACACAATCCTATGTAATAATATCAGTCCGTTGAAAACTGGTTTGTGTCGTCACTGCACATTTTGTTTACAGATTTATTATGCCACAAAATTTACGCGTTATGTGATTTGAATATTCATTAAACACTTTCCTTCAACTGTATATTATTCCGTTTTGAATCACACGATTACGTTCACCCGTATTTCGCCATGTTTATAACCGATTTAAACTAACGCGATGTAGAAACTTCTTATCGATCACGTCATCTTTAAAATTGACACGTCTATATATAGATGTACACACTCAATGGTCATGCTGGTAAAATGTAAAGGTCATGTCTGCGAAGAATTGGAAAGTACGGAAGGCTGATTCTTCAATTTGTAACTACATAATGAGTGTACTTACGAAGCATTTATTACTAGAGTCTACATTAAAGTTATGGTGAAAAAAATCACGAAGCTTATCATTTTGAGGTGTTGTACGGATTGTTCGGTGTAATAAAATTAATAACACATAACTGAGAGGGTGATATAGATAATATATCTACCGCTTCGGTTGATATAACATTTCTCGGGTTGATATTATTTTATATCACCCTCTCAGCCATATGTTATTTACATAATATATAGTCTACCTGCGTACTTACCATTGTAGTACCTTTACATCGACCAAGAACTCCACCTCACGTTCGGCTCTGTAAATAAAAAGAAAACTAATTAAAAAAAGTAAAATGTTTTCCATAGCAGCAACTGATTTCTAAAATAACAGCAACAAATCATTTTATTTTTGTAATGTATAAATATGTATACTTCTTAACAGAGAAAATTTGATTGTTACCCGTTGCCATGTTTAACTTCAAAATATTTTATTTGATTAAACTTACTAAAATTAAACGGTATCATAAATTTAAACTTAACAATTACAATACGTACATTGTATATATTGTATTTGTGACTTTAATTTGAAGTAACCAAATTAAAATTTCTTAACTTACTGGCGTTGTTTTCACCAACTGTTTCTTGTTTCTGCTCATCGCACTTACATCCGTCCCCTGTTTAAATAAAGCCACAAATTGTGAATGTCATGGTTAAACATATCACTAAACAATCAATAACCTAACAATTTAACTCCAAACTGGTCGGGAGCGAAATAAGCCAAGGAGATGTGTTGTTTGGTTTTTGTTCGAGTAGGTTTGTTAGATGAAAATAGGCCACAGAAGACATTATTACATTTTGCTGATGACCCGTTTCACAGCAATAAAATCTAAGAATGTCAACGCAGCAATGATTCTTTATTATGAGGCGAAAAGGCTTAATGCTGCATTCGTGATGTTTGTCTTATTACTTGCAGAACCTATGAGCAGCCTTGCAGGAAAAGTACTTTCTAGTTACATACATTTCATTACTTAAAAAATTATCTTTTAAATGTATTGGCGAATTGACAATTGCCAAATATTTGTGCAAATTGCAAAATCAAAGTGATTTCAACTAATTAATCAAATTTACTGTTATTACCCTACACACTTAAAATATTTTTTTAACTATTGTATCTTGTTTTATTTAATACATTTTTTTTTTGGAGTATTTGTTTAAGATATTAAAATCTTAAATCAAAATAATTAAAAATAATGGTTGTTGGTATAACATAAGATAAATTATGTTGTTGGTGGGACGTATTTGTAATAATTGGGATGTTGAAGTAAAAATACCGTGCTCAAGTCGAGTACACAGTTTGCACCATGTTTATAGTGTTTAAATTAAATTTATGTATTTAGCTAGAGAAGAGGAGCATGTTGGATCGGGACCAGCTTGCAAACGTGATATTTAGTGGCGATTTAATGTCAAGGTTTGTAGCTCCGTGATGTGTAGGGTACGCTGTACGCTGTGAAAACTTTATAGTGTTGTACTTATATCAACAATTAAATCGATAATTTTATTACAGAAATTAATTTTAATACGATTTCTCTTTTTATTATGTAGACTCTCGATAAACGGCTTAAGATAATAGTCAGTGTAGGATTGATTAATATTAGCACATTCATACAATGGATCAGAGTGAATTAAGGTAGAAAGACCCTAATGGGACTTTTTTCTTTGAAAATTTAATATATTATGAGACTAAACTGTGAAATATAAACAAACTACAACCACACGTTTTGACAAAAATGCGATTTTTCTTTTAACCCCTCATTTTTCTACTTCAACCTAAAATTCTGATTAGGTACACTTACACAAATGACTGTCATATTGTCAAAATGTATATTATTTATTCCCGAATAGCTTTAATTTATACGTTAAAGGTGTATCTTATGAAAAAGTATAACAAACATAAGTACTAAAGTTGACCAAAAACACAATTACTATTCATTTCATATAATCACATAACGTCCGGGTATTTTCTTTAGTTTCCAGAGTAATCCTTTCGATACCGCTGATAACATCTAGCACCTGAAATGTTAAATACAATAATCACGCAAATAAAAACGCTTAGTCGTAGAAAATGATGATTTGCCTGTAGTTATAAACATTTGCCTGCCCAGTTCGAACTCTATAATGCATGTATAGAGTTCTTGATAAGAACTCTATAGATCTTGATTAAAATTAACATGCTTAATTTTGCGCCCGACGATAAATTAACATGCTTAGTTGTTATTGTTCTTCAGATTAATAGCGCACAATTGTATAGTACTTTTTCAAGCGCATGTCAATTAAGATGCTATTTGGCTTTCATTATCAAGAAAATTAACACAACTTAATATGTTGTTTTTTAATCTACTTTGACATTTGCTGCTGTGTGTCATATAAATAAAACAGTTCTGGAAGTGTGTTTACACTATGGATCAGAACGATTGTTGATATATACAATAAGGTGTTTTTAAACGTTTCCAAAAAGTAAGTGTTTGCTGAAAATATATGGTAAAACTCATCTATTTAGTTGTCTTTTTTTTTAAAGTTTTTTTAATTACTTTTATTAAATATTAGGGCATGTATTAATAATTAACTGTTAGAAAAACCACCAACGATTTAGATCGATTTACGATATAAAATTTAATGTACCTGTGAACTCATAGCGGATAGCGTAACAATAATATAATAGCGTCAGTCATCCCGAAATGTTGTGATCTTAATCGTTGGTGCGAATCAAAAGCAACATCGCGATTTTTCTGAGTTCTGCATTGCATGTACTGTAAGTTATTAATGTTTAGTTGTGATCCAGATCACTGTCTGAATCCATGATCCTGATCACCGTCTGGATCAACGATTCAGATCACCGTCTGTATCCACAATCCAGATCACCGTCTGGATCCACGATTTTAAGCAGTACATATTATGCGAGAAAGCCACATTTTCATGTATAAGTTGCACAACACATATGGTGGAATAAGCTTCATTGTTTCTCTCTAGTTGCTTGATACTTTTAAACATAGCCGAATCAAGTTTTTATCACGTAATTTTATCTTGAATTGTTGTTAAAATAATACACAATAAACGCAAACAATGTCAAGAAAACACTGTAATTCTTTTCTTTACTTAAAATACGAAAAGAAAGCATCAAAAGAAAGCAATGCATCCAATTAATAAAGGAGTTCGTAACTGTTATAGACAATACTCTTAAAAATAATTGTATTGATATGAAAGCTTTTAATTTTACCATTACAAACCATTTATTTTGGTAAAGAATGTGACAAAAAAAAATTAACATTCAGATTAAAAATATTGATAATAGGAGTAGAGTCTATATTCTAAAAATATTAGTTCGTTTCAATTTCCTAATTAACCGGACTAATATAATTGTGTGAATATGATAATTGTGTTATGTCCACAGAGGGTTGACTTCTGAACAATCAGCAATAATTATTCTAATTACAATATAAATGTATATGCGAAAAGCTACAGTTTTGCCATGTATACAAGGCAACATACATCGTGTATACTCGCGTTTACGCATAGTACGTTTTAAACGAAAACACATTAACTTTTTATAATTTAGAGTTATGTCCGAATCCAAAGCATCCCCAGTCATACACATTAATTTTTCAAAACAAGAGGCAATGTTGGATTTCTATACGTCCATTCGTCTTTCTATCCATCCATCCACCCATCCATACATCAATATGTCTGTCTGTTATGCATGTTCATATCATGGTATTGATTTATTGAGCCTGAAATGTAGGTATATCCTTACTAGTTTATCATTGTAGTTTTTAATCCAGCTAACCGTTACAATGTCAAATGTCAATACATTGATTGAGCCATCTTACCATATTATTTTCAGCGTTATTTGTAGTAATATGCTCTGTTCTTTAGATACCGTTTCTTTTAATCACACTATGAAATCGTACATCAACTGTGTTTAACGGTACTTGTTTTTAAAATATATAAATTACAAACAAATTATCAATCTTTAATTCCAAAATACAAAATATGTAAAATATATTTTCATAAACAAATGAAAGCATCTAGAACAGGTCAACCATTACGATCTCCCATAAAAATAACAAGCGTCTTTTGTATGCCGTTTCTTGTCTTTGTTTGGGTTATGACGTCATCTTAGACTGGTGTGCTTACAAACATATAAAGGAATATATTTGAATGTTAACTTTAGTGTAATACATTTAAGTTGAAGTTGGAAAAAGCGAGTTAATATCGATGGAAAAGGGGTATTAGCACTGCTGTTTAACACAAGTCCAGACTTTTTTTCCATACAAGTAGCGCATTAAAAAGAGTGAATGTGTATTGCCGTATAGCCCTAACATGATTTTGTGGCCTTATTAATTTAAAGACGATGTCTGCATAAAAATTATATATTTTCGGACAGTTACGTTACCGAACACGCAATTATTCTAGAGCATCTTGTGAAAAAAGATATCTAAGATAGAACGGTGTGTGAAAAATAGGGGATATAGGTATATAGTATAGGTGTAAGTATTAATATAAACATTACTATGACCTGTAAAATACATTCAATTTTTATTACATACAACTTTTGATGCCAAAATGTTTTTTTGTATAGTTGCAAATAACAATTTACACTTTACATTTCAAAAAATGAAAGGTGCTGAACTGATGAACGCGTGGGTTAAGTTTGTGATTAACATATCGTGTGCTTCATACAAGGTCATTAACGCTGATCGCCCGATACAATCGGTTGAACACGAAATCTTAGAAACATGCCACTCAACAGAAGAACGAATCAGTTTTCCTTTTGGACTCTTCAATGATTCATCGACAGTACCTTTTTCCAGTAAAGGGAATGGCAGTCAGTGCATGTGTGGTACCGGCACCAATCTAAGTTTAGATACCAACTGCACAGCACAGTGTGTACAGACAACTACTATTAATACTGCATCAGTATTTAAAAATCTGTATGAAATATGCAGGTATAAACTTTGGTTAAACGTTATTATTATTATTATTTCACAAACGTACCGGGCTTCGTCACTAACACTCTTACAATAGTTTTAATTCTTCAAATACAACCTTTTCAAGACCATGTCTGAAAATTATGTTTTTATCTGTCAGCGACCTTATAGTTAATGCAGTGCGGTTCACGTATGAAGTCCTGGACAACAACAACTTTGACTGGAATATTCATATGTGCCGATTTTTCCAGTACTCTACTTCTTCCACACTTTATTCCAATTTTACTTTTATATGCTGGACGTTTGAGAGGTGGCTTTTCTACTAACATTGAATGTAAGGTTATCTCCTAAAAAAGATAATAGGACTTTACTTTATTCACAACCTTGCTTGCTAGTCTTCTGATATCAACACCCTATTTAACCGACGTACAGGCCATACCGTCGGTGGTATTATCAAGATTTGTATGTACGTACACATATATTTTTTTTTACTGTTTGGTTTATTACTGAAGCCGTGTATTAAGTATTATTGCAAACAGTTGTACTTGTTGTTTGTAACACCGCAATTATTGTTCGAATGACAACACATACACAATAAATTGTAGAAAAGCAAAAACAACAACAGAAGGCAGTGTGTTGTAATCTCCGGCTTCAAATCTGATTCGTTACCTATTACTGCTGGTGTTCCCGAACGGTCCATGCTAGGGATATTTATTCTCCCATACGCCTGTTTGCATATGATACTGCTCTATACATAATTGTCGATAATCCGAAACGCACCTCAAACCCTTGAAAAATAGAATAATAAAACACAAATTGACTTTTTTCTACAAGATGTATAATTCCCGTACACCTTCTTACTTGTGCACCTTGATCCCTCATAGTATGGGAGATATAACTGTTTATCAACTTCACAATTTCGGTAATATTCGCATCATCTCATGTAAATCTCAACTTTTCTCTCGGTCCTTCTTAATGTCAACTATAAACCTATGAAACTCTCTTCCAGCTGCAGTAAGATTGGCTCCGTCCCTTTCTGCCTTCGAAGCAAATCTAAACAAAGATCAAAGGAAAGTCCCTCTACATTACTATAATGGTGATGGAATGTCTAATATTCATCATGCACAATTAAGGATGCTTTGTAGCAGCTTGAATCAGCATTTATATGGAGTGTACAGTGGAAAGCCCATTTTGTCGCTGTGGCGAGATCAAAAATACCTATAACTACTTCTTCAATTGTCCAATTTATATTGATAAAAGGCTTATTCTATTTGATAGTCTGTATGCTTTCCAACCCATCTCCTAACAACTCCTTCTCTTCGGTCTTAAAGACGAATCATATGAAAAAATTCAAATCATTTTCAAACAAAAGTCTCTACCGTTGCCCTGTCCCGCAACCGTCCTTTGTCTTTTTCCGTCAATTAATCTTGTGCTAACACGCTCTCCCTCCATCTCTCCCAAACCATATGTCAATATACCATTTAGTTTTCCTTGATAATATTAATACGTTATGATACTTTATTTATTTATTTCTTTGTACCACAATCTGTTTCATTTGCAACTCTATACTTAAAAATAATTATAGCAAGTCAAGTTAGATACTGTTCTTATCCATTTGACAATCACGTTGTAGTTTCACAGTCGTTATAGCTTACACCGTATCACCACATTATATCTGCAGCTATTTTACAACAACAGAAGAGAGACATAGTATAAGCTCAAGGCTTCCTTTTCAATTCGTCGACTTTATCCAATGACTAAGTCTTGAGCATTTTCTCAACATATGTAATCTATGATTGCAGTTTCCATTGTTTTCTTGTTAGTACATATACCGTATATACTGGCATTGATTTATTTGGTTTGCCATGTATCCAAACCCTAAGGTGATCTTTACAAATAGCCAACGACATTTTTTTAACTTTTATCTCTTTACTAATATGGCTCTGTCTGTAACGGAACTGCAATACTGGCTAAACGTTGTCTACGTTTTGTCTGAAACTAAATTATGACCTGCATTTAAAGATATAATTTGTAGACGCACGAATAAAGGTCGTAAACAAACAAACACTCCAGGAGTTACAGGAATATTTGCTATGAAATCCATTACAATGTAGAATTACTTCAGGTTAGATCGGAAGGCACACGAGTTTGTGTCAGTGTTGATCATCTATCCTTGTATGGATATCTTTGTATTTCACTCTACCTGTCTCAGAGCCAGTATAATTATTAAGTACTCAACTTTGTAATGGAAATTCAGTTTTACAGGTTGTCAGAATTTAATATTCATTTCACTATTATACCTGTATTGATAGTTTTATATACACATTTTCTCATTAAATACTTATTTTGCAATGCATGTTTTATTCAGTTATATCTTTATAATAAGCTGTATTATAACATTATATATAGCAAGCTGGAAGAAGACAGTGTACGTGCACAAACACAAACACGTGTCGATTAACAATATTACATGTTCTGCGTTCTACATCCGTAATGTTTTCTCAAAACTGATCAAATAGTGTTTCGATGAGCAAGTACACATTGAGAATCATGGTTCGTCCGTTCTGTATGTTCACTCATGCAATGACGAAACCAAATTTGATATTAAAATTTAGATGTAAACAACAGATATCAAAGTTCAAAGTCTATCTAGCTTAAATGCTTAACACAGCTACAATACTACGACACATCTAGACGTTGTCTTCATATTCCGTGCAATTTCAGCCCGTGTATTTGACCGAGCGTCCGTACATAGAGCACATAGTCTATCATCGTATGATATCCATCTCTGGTCAAATGCCAATTATGTTGGATCGGGACCAGCTTGCAAACGTGATATTTAGTGGCGATTTAATGTCAAGGTTTGTAGCTCCGTGAAGTGTAGGGTACGCTGTACGCTGTGAAAACTTTATACGATTGCCACGAAAAAAGAATATTATTATACTTCTTGTCTAGATTTCGTCATAAGATGCCACTTTATGGCGATTCTGAAAAAAAAATCGTTTCTGTATTCAATTATTGAGAGGACACAATCGTTATTGAACGAAATTCCAATAACAATTTGGCCAATCACAGTTTTAAGTCCGTAGTCAAAATCAGTAGATATGCAGTACGTGCCGCAAAGTTCGCGATATGCGACGAGCCGATTTTATCGCGATGCGCAGAGCGCTCGCTCGCGATGTCAAGAATCTTCGCTAATTCTCTCGACGAAAATTCGAGCGTATTCGCGAACTTTCGTGGCGAAGAATTTGTCCCGCCACGATTCGCGACGAGAAAGTAATTAGTAAAAATGCGCACCTGAACGCAATATTTTCTCTCAGCGGTCAATTAATAATTCGTTTTAAAAGAACTTTTCGGAATTGTTATATAAATGTAATTCTCTGAATTATCTTTTTACAGTATCATTTAAACATACATTTATGACAACACCATAACGACATTTCTGTGGAAAGAAAAATTAAGTACTATTGTAATATATCGGTTCAAAATTATAAAAATTATTAAAAGAAAAAATAATCATTCATCGTGCCCTATACATTACCAAAAACAGAAAGAGTAAAATCAAACGCAATTAAATGGAAAATTATACAGTGTTAAATGACAAACAAAAGCTGAAAGTTACAACATAAGAGGTGGTTGCTCCCTCTACATGTTCACGAACACTGCTGATCAATTAAGGAGAGCTATTGAAGATCAGTCCACGGTTTGGATATTGACACCGATTAGCGCATGAAGATTTTTTTATCTGTATCTTGTTCATTAGAAACATGCGTTTTGAACGCGAATAACAAAAGATCACATTTATAACCGGATTGCCGCCTTAACAATCGGATAACCGATTATTCGTTGTCATCCTTTAAAAATACTTATAGTATTTATATAGAGATTGGATGAACTATTACTATTTACTTTCATCTTATGAAGACTATGTGTAACTACACCAGGGTTGTGAACATTAACTAACACTGGAATATTAAATGACTATATTCGATAATCGATATCAATAAATTCTAACAACAATCCATGATTCATAATTCTAAGTGGAGTTTAATAATTTTTGTCCGAATAGTAAGTTTTAACTTAAACGTATATACGATATGAAATCATTGTGACCTGTATATGCTTTTTCTTAGACTAATACTGTTAAAAATAGTGCTTAATTATATAATAAGTATATAATATAAAAATTTGGCATAAATTAAACGTGATATTTAGGTCATAAAATTTAAATTTCTACATTTAACAGACACCTATAATACACAATGTAGAAAGACTATGAAACTGTAAAACTCGTGAAGTTGATAGTCTAGAGCAGATGCACATGTACCTGTAATTTCGTCGCTAATCGAGACGAAATTTCGTGACATATTCGTCGCAAAATCTCGCGATGGGGCCGCCCTCTATCTTTCGCGAATCGTCGCGAACTTTCGTGACGTCGCTTCGCGAATATTGATCAAAGGCTCGTAACGACAGCGCGAATTCTGCGGGATTCGCGTGGCGAGTACTGTATAACACATAAGCATTGAAACTGAAAATACTATACAAACCCAAATGTAATGCCGTTCAACACAGTCATATCAGGCTTTATACATGAGCAATGCGGTATTTGACTTACTGATAGACAGCAATTATTAACACGTTATACATGTTATACATAATCTTTTGCACATATTGACACATTATTCCGTGATTGCACATTAGCAATTATTATTCTAAACACACATACATCAACATATAATTCAGAATATAATTATGAAATGAATATTGGCACTGGAACTCGGTTCTCGCTATTTAAAGCGAATTATAACATACTAAGTCCGTTTTGGGTCCGTTAAAGAGGTGTGTTAACGAACAAAAAGCGGTGGGTTATCGTAAATGAGTGCATTATTCAGTATAGTCAAACGCCAATAACGACCGGCTTATGTTTGACACCGGGCGTCCTTGTTACTGTTGTCCATTATAAAAATCTTTCAAGCTTAAAAAACAGTATAAAGATATCATAATATTATAGTAGTTAGTAAATATGTGATACACGCTGAAATCCATGTAAAATCTAATTTTAAAATTCGAATCGAGGACAACACTGAAAAAGGCCACTAACTAGTGCGATTCCTGCTCGGCTCAATGCGGCCCTGGTAGGTAATTAATAAAATTGAAAATCATACATTAAAGAGATCGAGTTATGTTACTCTTTACTTTACAAGTGCGATTTTATAGTAAATTGCCCATTTGGTTCTATATGTATGTTTGTTATGCTATAATAGCTACAATACATATTGTCCACAATAGATTTCGTTTAAAGTAGTCGCAGAGTCGACATGCAACCATTACACAATAAAAGATGTCGTCCATAATGTCCGTTACCCTTTAGCCGGAACATATGATATTCCCCATTGTTTATAGACAAGGGTACACGTTCAAATTATATATCCTATATATCATATTTTTAACGTTGGAGTTGAGTTCTTAAAATATATTAAACAAAGGTCGTATATGATTCTGGTTGTAATAGAACGCTTAAAGATCAGTTGTTGATTCATAACAGAACTTTGTCTGCGTTGTTCTGTGTATCACCTGGTTGGGTTTTGACGAAATTTCACACTATTGATAAGTACGAAGTTGTGCATATTACTGGCATGCCGTAGTCGGTGCAATTTGAGCGGAGTTATGGCTCTTTGAAGTTTTTCACTAAGAGACCTTGTCTCCGTAACCACTGGCCAGATTCGGATGAAACTTCACAGGATTGATCATTGCCAATTGCAGGTGTGCATCTCGTCAGCATGTCGTGGTCGGTGTTTGTTTGGGTGGAGTGATGACCCTGTGAAGTTTTTCAACATACATTCCTTGCCTCTGCTTGTCAGAATGTCAAAACGTCGCGATCTGCAGATTTTTGGCGGAGTTATGGCCCTAAGAAGCTTTTGACATAACATACCTTGTGAGTGCTGTTTTCGGAACAACTGGCTGAAATTCGACACAACTTACCAAGTGTGGCTGTGCATGTCGTCGGCTCGTCTTGGCAGCTGAATTTAACAAAGAAGTAGTAATATCATCATCAACATCATCCCCTTCATCATCACCATCATTATCATCATCATCATCATCATCATCATCACCACCAGTATTACCATCATCATCATTATTGTCATCATTATCATTGTTTTATATTATTGTTACATTTATTAGTTGTATTATTTATTATGATTTTTGTATTATTATCATTTTTAATATTATTAAAAAGTCATTGTTTCATATAGGGTATAACCTTTGTTATTAGCATGTGATTTGTTTGAAGTCATTAAGATTATTTTGGCGCAATGCTATGTCATTTGCTACTGTTTGACTTTGTGACGTCATTTCCTGTCTATTTAGACGGTGTGATACAGTTGCTTTGTTACGTATGGATGTGTTGTATTTATGAAATGATGTTTTTAAGGTATTTTTGTATTATTTACTTATTTGTTTTAAATTTTGTTTTAAGAATGGTGTTTTGTATTTATTATAAATTTTTCTTGCGTTGTGATACTTGTTTCTTGACCGATTACATGTGTTATTGAACCACGGCTTTTTATGGACTGTTTTGAGTAAGATGCTCGTCTTTATACATTTTAGGTTTAATAGATCCAAATGAATCTTGAGAGCATTTAAGAAATAAGTTTCTTATTTCATTTACAATGTTGCTAACACTATTTTGATCAACTTGAGTATCATTTTGCAATAAGTCATCTAGTCTGCTTTCTATTTGTATGGCTCTTATTATATCTAAGTTCTCGCTAAATTTTTCGCTTTTGAGTTTATCCCATAATTTCGTTCTATGTTCTGTGTTAGAAGTTTGTGTTTTATTGCTATTGCGTGTTAAATATGATTTTGTTTTTATGACAAGTGATATAGGTGAGTGGACATCTAAGTAAAGGTCACAAAATCATTAATTTTGAGGTCGTTTATTTCCTTAAATACACTGGAAGGTGATAGGGCATAATCTACTGTGCTAGAATTTCTACATGAAAGTTGTGGATGGTCAAGTTCTTGACCTATTCTGCCATTAAGTATAAATAAATTGTTATATTTACAGAAGTCTATCATTTTCGTACCATAACTATTTGTCTTTGTATCGACTATATTCCTGTTAAGATGGACATTTGAATCAGTAAAATTCTTAATTATTTAAGACTGTTCGTTTTCAATGTTTTCAAGTTCAAATAGGTCTAAAATAAGCTTGTCTGTCAGGAGATACTCCTTTAAAATTCCACATCTAGAGTTGAAATCACCTAATAATAATACATCTTTGCAGTCTGGGTAGAACCTAAAAAGTTCATTTTGTATTTCAAAATAAGGATCTTCAACAGCATGTCTCGTCCCTAAAGGGGGAATATAGACAATGCCACATTTTAAATATTGTTGTCTGTCAGGTTCTCCATATAGCTCTCATGATATTGTAAAAAAATTAATTAGGTCAGAGTCACATTTTTCATCCAATTTTATGAAAGGACTTATTGTATCTCTTATAAAAATGGCTATTTCACCTGATTTATACCGTGTTAACAGATTTCTATGAAAGATATGTGTTTTAAAGCCTGGAAGCGTTACTGTGTCACTTACGCCAGTTTTGCTTTCTTGTAGACCAATAATATCATATTTGCTAATAAAAGTTACAAATTATAGGCAAATAAGTTTGGAGCATAATCCACATACATTTAGAGATAATATACGTAATGTTGAATTATGATTACAAATATTAGTCTGAATGATTAGACTCTTGTCAATGTCAGAAGCTACATGTTCTTTGCTTCCCTCGTTTCCCTAGTTTCGAGTGTCAGTAACTTGCACTTGGTGGCTATCTATATAATCATTTTGCACACTATTCTGTGGATTCTGTTGTGTGTTGTCGGTCACTAGTACAGTGTCGTTTGTATCAAGCTGGTTTTTTGCGCGCTATGGTCGTTATGACCGTCATGAGTTCTGAAATTGTCATATCTTGTTTCAGAGTATTTTGGCGTCTGTTGGACCACGCCAGACCGCGCACAATTGTCGTAAAATTTACATTCTAAAATTTACATAAAAGCGTTATTTAATAGATTCATACCAGCTATGACCTATCAGTGAATACGCTTGATGTTCACTAGTTACATTACACGATCCATATCGATTCGAATCCTTAATGGAAAACAGAATGACAATGGTAAGATGACGACAAACTAGCCATGACTTACGTTAAGTAAAATGCTAATATGGTGCCCTGCGATCTGTTATCAGTCAACCTAATTGTGGTAATAGCCCGCATACCAGGTCAATGTTGCTTAAAATGTTTTGAATTTTAAACAAAACGCGAGGTTGTGTATAAAAATAAAATAAACCAACAAACTAAAAAATAAATACAATGTTGTTCTATAGTGAACATATCAAAAACGAAAAACTGTGTTTTTATAACACAAGCATATTTTAAAGTCATCGTTATACATCTATATCATTTTACAAAAGTTTACACATATAGAAAGCAAAAACAGACAGTGCGATAATTCATATGTATAGATAGATATACATTAAGTATTATGTGATTGGCATTTACGTATTGTTATGTACTGTATTATACTAAAATCTTACACATGTGATTCAATGGACTGAAAATATTTTCGTTTCGTACATGTATCATGTTTAGATCTTAACTAAAAAAATATCCTAGTACCTACTACATTTCATGACAAATACATTTAAATAACAACCATCAATATTTGATGTAATAAATGGTGAGTAATTATAGCATGTTCAATATTTGATGTAGCATGTATATGCTGTTCTGCGATATAATTTATTATTACTTTATATCTTATATATAATATTTACTGTGTTAACACTGTATGCATACGTTGACCACTTGGGCTTTTGGCCTTCTGGATATTTTGATAAATAAACGTTTAAACTTGTAAACATAACGTAGTGATCATAGCAGTGATTGCAGGAATGGGTGCATGCAATAACCATGTGTTTAAACAAAGTTACATATGAAGTTGGCGTTATCATACCGGTACTTATAATAGGGAACAAAACAATTATAGACCAGCTAAGATACACATGTAATCAATTTTAAAAAGCTGTATGTCTCTCTCCCTCTCTGAAAACATTTAATAAAAACTGAGTCAGTTCGGAGACTTTCCTGTACAAACAACGATTATTGAAACACTTTTTAAAGTTAGCATAAAGACAGTGAAGTGTCAACACAATTTTAACACTATTATGCATTGATTAAAAGTTTAGTTTTGACTTATATAAAAATTACAACCAAATAGACACGTAAGATTGTTTCTATCTACACTGAAAGAAAACGGTTTGACGATACAATATAATATAGAATGTTTATTTGTTTTCTTCAAAATAAATTATTTTAATAAAACTCCATAGTTCACAGAACTAATTTAAATTCAATGAATACATAAAATAATTAAAACCACTATATATATATATATATATATATATATATATATATATATATATACATCAATTGTGGTCACTCACCATCGTTGTTCCTTCGTCGCCCACATATTTGACATCTATGTAGCCTATGAATGGAATGTGTCGAAACCTCTGGTTGGTTTTCAAACAAATTCTGCAGAAATATTCCTTGGGTGACTCTCTACGTAATTATTTCTTTGATTCATATAAAACATGGCCGTCATAGGGTGGATAATGTTTCCGTATTTGACCATAATGGCAATTTAGACAATATAGTAAAAAATCATTGCCACAAAGGGGTGTGACATTTTCTTTGTATATGAGTTATTGAGAATTTTGACAATCTTGTAATAAAAACCTAAAATACTGATTTCAACACAATTCACATACACGTTCCTTGGAGGACCCTTTACCGACTCCATTGAAAATATGTTGATTTCTTGCAAAAACAATACCGTCACATGGCGCGGAAGTTTGTTTATTTTGGATATAATAACACCTTTGAAAATATGTTTGTGTAACTTTTTAGATCTTATCAATTTATAACATTAACATTAAATTTTCTAGGAAAACCGTACTCTCATTCCTTTAAATCGTCAAAATTAAGTCAGATGAGCTTTCCTTGGTCCACTTTGACCCTCTTGTTTGTTTTTAGTATTATTATTTAACAATGTTATTAAACGTAACAGTTTTGAAATGTAGTTAGCTGTGCAGTTATATAAGTTATGAACCTTTCTATTCCTAAATCACTAGACACTACATGGGGTGTTAAATGTTTGTTATGTCACCCTTTGTTCGCCGTTGATAGTTAGAAGCTTTCCGTTATAACCACGAATGTACAATGTAAGGAAGACATCTTTTTTACACAGGTTGATCACTGGAATATGACCATAACGGTCAGTAGTAACGGTGTTTGTTGGTCCTTTACATCAATGTTTACATTGTATCTAAGTTTCTACAACTATGTTGTTTTATACAATGTGACGGACGATACCTTTTCTTATGTTTATTATGTATATATTTCAGCACGTTCCAAGATGATGCAGTGACTGAACGGATCGGATTGAAAATGAATTTGACTTATAACAACAATATAATGCATCTTAAATATTTCCTTGTTTTGTTTTTTATATTTCACAACGTTACACATAATACAACACATATAAAATCGCATCAGATTATTTTCATACACAATTAGAGATGCAACATGAATCAATAGTATCCGACCAAATCAAACGAGCTGAAATACAAAATGTAATCGCGGTTTCGACTTGAACCTTTGGATCGGATCCATGTTCAGGTTAATATAACCCACAGTCTCCATGTTATCGTTGAATGCATTCATTTGAATAATTGAATTCATTAAACTTGTTTACTTTTCATAGCAGCATTTACCACATATTGTTATTCATAATTAGTCATGTCGAGTAACATTAGAAACAAGTGGTCCCAAACGGGCGTTTGCAACAAGTTGCACGCGCCGGTATTACAACTAAATGCCAAAATACATGCGGATGCACGCATTATTATAAATAAGAATTGCAATAAATGTGTACCAATTTAATGCTTTAGTGTATGTATACCTACTTGAACTGTTTAAATAGTATGTTCCAATAAACCAATGAGGATTTTGTTTTAAATTTTTTCGATTTGTTTAAAAAAATAACTACCGCAGACATAAAAGATGGCCATTTTGAGACCTTACTAATGTGACAGATTTGAACCAATATAATGAAAATGTTCAAAAATGGTCTTAAATCATTTGTCTTACTGATTAGCAGTGATATTTTCTATGGTTTATTCTTACTTATAAAAACAACACACAAGGAAAAATACACACACACACACACAACAAAACAATCACAACAATGTCATAGTCATAAACAAGGTGGGACCCATGCATATTTTCGCTACCCTTATATCTATATCTTGCAGTTTTTGGACGGTAGTGTTAAATTCGAAAATATGACAATACAAAGGTCATAAGATGCCGAGTCTCTATGATTTGTTGGCGTTTTGTCACCAACAAAGGATCATATACCAGAGTTGATGACCTGAACTGGCCATTGTTTAGCGAATGCTTATGCTGAGATCATTTTGTCGTTATGCATTGGTTTCACTTTAAATGACTTGTATAGCTTTAATTTGCATTTCATATTACTTTAAACCAAAATAAGAAAGGGATTTCGGTAACTGCAAACTGAAAACAAGAGAACGCACACATATTAATCCTATCGTTATTACCGAAATCCTTTTATATAATTTACGCATAACATAACCCTTAAATAAATAAAGTGTATGCATACATTTGACTTTTAAGTGGCCTTTATAGCTTTAAAATTTAACTAAAATTTAACTTTTAACTAAAATAAAAGTGATTTCGGGGGATTTCGGTAATTACGGTATTTCGGTATTTCTACACACCGAAAAATATTGACCTTCAGGCCAAAAGTTATGCCGATAGGCCTAAATTGTACATACAGGTATAAATCGTACCTGTACGTATATTTTTAGATAGGCCTTTAGGCATACATTTAGGCCTGTAGACACAAAATTGTGCCTTTAGGCATATTTTTGTACCTGTATGTATACCAATTCATGTTTGACCCAAACGGGACTTCATACAATTACTCGCATATTTCAGCATGTATATATAGAAACATCGGTCAATTATTTTGAGGTTTGTTATTTTGGGGTTAAACTGTGTGCTGTTTTACACCTTATGAACACAATACCATTTAAATTTGCTTTAAAGATTACACTTATAACACTTTACTAAAAGTGTAAGTGCACACACATTATCAGTATAATATATTTAGCACGTGACGTCCATCTAAATGACTTTTCCCTTTTGCCGACATGTATCTTTCCAAAGAAAAACCGTATTTTTGTATATTTCGAAAAACTCGAGAAAATGTCATGGTATAACAATTTTAGAACCAATATATTAAATACTTCTTTTGAAAAAGGGACATATTAGAGAGATATTACTGATATTCATTTACAGTCGGTAAAAATGTCAATGAGTACCGTTATAAACATGGACTAATCGATATAAACCAAACGATTACAATAACAGACGATTACAGCGTGTTTATAAACAGAAAACCACGATTCCCCCTATGAATTGTGCTATTTTATTAACCTGGCACTCATGAATATTCCGTTTATTTTCGTAAATCTATTTCAAACTACTAACCCGAATAGGAGATTCATACACGAATATGTATTGATTAAATGTTTACTCTGTTAAAGTTATTACTGTAGTGCAGTGGCAAGTATGGAAAGTTTGTAAGCGTGATGTTTTGGGTTCGAATTCCAGAACAGGCACTTTAAATTTTAAGAGAAATGAATGTCGCAATTTTTTTACTGACATCATGACACGCTATCTCAATATCAACCTCGATTCTGACACTGACGCATGTTGATGTACGCTTATGTAATATGACAATAAATCCGCGCTTTACATGCCAGATTAAACATTTAACCGATACCAATAGAACAGTTGAGCGCTACCGGAGATTAATGAGTGCCAGGTTAATCAAGTCGCACAATACAATAAATGGTTGATTCCCTCATTATCAACACAATGTTTACCGAATATACAATCGCGATATATCAATAAACTCCGGAATGTTTAGTTAGATTGATTTATTTTTAAAACTCGCATTTGTCGCTAGAGTGCGCTAGTTGAAAAACTAGAAGCCAGTCGTTGCGTAATCAAAAACCACAAAACTGCGTATTCCGTTTTTTTCATAACGAACAAAAGCGTGGACACACCAATCTGACACTGACATCTGTGAAGGAATATTTTGCAAAACCTTTACGATGAATGTATTCAATAATTCAGTTAAATAGATGTGCACATGAAATTGTTCGCGCGTGTAATTGTGTTAATAGTGTTCATGAGCTTGGTCAGGTCAATATATTAAATCTATATTTGAGATGGAATGCCGCACACAAATACGAGATATGTAGTACTGCAGATTGCTTTCAATTCGCGACGACGGATCTTCGCGTTTTTGCGTTTATCTCGAGAATAATTAATGTCAAGGTCACACTTAGAGGCAAAAGGTCAAATATGAATATGTTTCTTAATACTTTCTTTCCACTTTATAACCTCTAAATGTCTGAAAGGATTTTCATAACACTTAAGATTATTATACGCCATGACCAAATGACGTGTCGGATAGCAGACAAATGCTTTTCTGTCAAAGTGCCAGGTCAGAGTTAAAGGTCAAAGGTCAAATATTTATATTGGGCATACTATGTTTGGCATCATGTATTTTCAAATTACTCAAGGCACAATACAATACACGCCACGCGAAACCCGCAATTCGGGCTATCGTTAAAAAAATGAGAGAAGAAAATTCAGAAAATGTGTAATTAGAGGAGGTCTTATACGACGTTCATACGTTAGTTTGTGGTAAACGTACAGCATAATCGTTGATACTAAGATTACTATCGATTGAGCGCATGTGTTTAACTGAAAAACGGACACGAGTTGTAGTGACCACTTTCATCGAGTAATTAATTTACTCTCGCACTGGATAAATTTGCACTGTCACTTGTTTTCGTGGCTGGTATTTAGTCATGGCAGAGGGTTCACTGTTTGATAAACAGGACGCAGATGCCTTCAATTTGTGAATTCAGTTAAGTTCTGGAAACATCGTAAGTTGTTCTTCCAGGCAATTGAGCAAAAGAACAAGTAGTCTGGAGTCAAGTGTCATAGTACATAAAAAAAAGGTCAGATTCATATAACCACATTTAAAGCTCGCCTGGCACTATAATTTCAGAAGCCCATAGGTCTTTATATGACGGGTCACCATTGAAACAAGTTACATGTGATATCTGTAACAAAGGTGTCTGTGCGTGTTCACCCGTGAATGGACAGTCGCAATCACAGTTTAATCAAACCAATGACTTTGCACAGATGTCAAAGCTCATTATGAGGCTCTCTGATGGGGTCAGTTCTCTAAAGGGCAACATAAACGAACGCATTGAAAACACTTGAAGCAACACTTGAATCTCGAATCAAACAGAAGTTTGCGAACTTGCTAGACAAAATAATGAACAGTGAGATATCGCGAATTAAAAAAGATCTTGATAAGAAATTGCAATCATCTGGAGATTAATTAAGATCCGATTTAATTCTGCTTGATAGTACAGTAATGACCTGAAAACAAAATTAACTAGTAAGCCGGAGCACTCTAGACAACTTCACATTGCCATTTATGGCCTTCGATTTCACGAGGATGAAAATAAACACACTCATTCAGGAGGGCCTCAATATGAGATCAACCGAGGTGGATACCACAGAAAGGATGAAAACTGAGCAGGCTCATAAGCCAGGTGTTGTAATATCGGTAGCCACAATGCAGTCAGTTGATGACAAAAAGAAAGTGCTGCCCTAAAAAAAAGCTCAGGCAGAGTCAACAAAACAGGAAGACATTCATTGTAAAAAAACATGTCCTTCGAGAAAAGGAACCATGTGAACAAACTTAGAGTCATCGTCAATGCTCTGAATGAGAAGGATTGTCAAATTGAATTGAACGGTAGCCGAGTGCAATGCAAAAATAATGCAGGTAGTAGCGAGTTGCGATAGACAAGACAACCACATAATGATTCTCATGGCCGCGGGGAGGGAAATAGTGAACGTAATAGTGATAAATCATTTGGTGTCTCTTCTACCAAGCGCAGCATGTCTACATGACAGAACAAAAATAACTATTCAGGTGACATGCAGAATTCGTATGCGGGAAGCAACAGGAGTGCAAACAACAAAGGTCAAAACCGCTGGAATAGCAAAACAAACACTAGACAGAACAACAGAACAAGCGCAGGTACTAACAGAGGCAACTGTTAGGTAAACGCTGGTTTTTGGAATGTCCGAGGGTGGAATGTAGATAAACTGTGTGATAATTATGTACTTAGAGAACATTGTTTAAAATATGTGAATCTAGATATTATTGGAACAGCAGAAACTCATCTGGTAGGTTCAAGTATTTTTAAAGTTGATAACTATACTTGGTATGGTAACAATAGAAAAGCACATAGAAATGCAAAACATTGTTCTGGGGGTGTCGGTTTTTTAGTAAAACATTGTCTTTTAGATGAATTAAATATAGATATATTAAGTAATTGTCATAAGGGAATCTTATGGCAAGAAATGGCGCATAAATTCAGAGATTTGGCTCTTAACCCATGTGTTTGCTATTTGCCGCCATAAGATTCCTCGGGCCACTTAGACCACAATACCTTTTATAATTGTGACCTGTGCTGCAAAAATGTGTCCTATGGATGAAAAATCACATTTCCATTTTTTTTTTTACATTTTCATTTAGTACTATCTTTAAGAAATAAAACACTGAAAAAATATGCTTCTATCATTTTTATTTTTTGAGATATTACCAGAAACGTAATACCACCGTATAATACAAAATGACATATTTTGTGCAAAAATAAAAACAAAAGAGTACACTTTATACGAGTATTACTTATATTGATATACAAACAATACACAATGACAACACTATTATCAAAGAGTGAACTACAGTTGTATAAAACAAATAGTTATCTTTCATTTTGTCCTGACATTGTTACAAAAAATGTTTCAAAACACAGTTTCCATAGTAACCACATTAGAAATTAGTTATTTAGATTAAAAACTGAGTGCACACTACCAATTTCAATTATTTTACCAAAATCTTGGTGAACATATTGTATTTGCATCATAGCATCTTAATTAAAAGCTTATAAAAGTATTTTTTTGTGATAATTGCACTGCCATGAAATAATTTTACAAACCTGTTGGAATCAAATTACATGTATGTAGGTTTAAGAATAATAAACTGTGTTCCTGATATGATATCCATAATATTTGTTTCTATCGGCCAATATACTTCTTTTTGATATGCACACTACAGCTGATGTATTAAATATTCATTTCATCGAATGCACACATTGGTGAAGACAGTAACTGTCTCCATAGCAACAGCATTTTAGATGCTAATGGTGCAGTACAATAAACAAACATGCAATAATGATTTATATAATGCATGTCGCATGTGTTTATAAAAACAACCTTTATAGTTTAAGCACGCACACTAGTATTGTTTAATTGAATATTAAACACATGAGCAAAATTAACAATATAATTTTGTTTTACTTATATCCTTAAACGATAGGTTAAAAAATCAAACAAAATGTTACTAGTATCATTTATTCAAACTTGACAACACTAGAACAATTACCCATAACATAATACTTAAACATTTTAGTTTGTAAGAAAACAAGGTAAATAATTCTTCATCGTTAACAACTAAACCTTTAAGAATACTTAGGTTTTGTCCACATGAAAACAAGATACATGTACTTGAGTATAATAAGATACTGGGCCGGTATTCACAAAGCTCCTAAGGAAAATCTTAACTTAAGTTGAAGTTAAGTTAAAATTTCAGATCAATTTTTCTATGCGAAATCTAATGATTTATGTTTACTAAAGGGTAAAATATGAAACATCTAAACAATATTTACTAGTTCAACATGTTGTTCATGTAAAAAGACATGTACATGAAATAGCCATAGACTTAGGGAATTGTATTAATTTAAAAAATTTGATTACATTTTCCCCAAGGAGCTTTGTGAAAATGGGTCCTGGTAAATGTACTGGGCCAGTATTCAAAAATGTCCTATGGGAAATCTTAAATAGTACTTATGTGTTATACATGTGTTAATTATTTCTGTTTACAAAATCGTAAAATACTAAATACCTATGCATTTTTTACTAGTTAAAAACATTTAAATATAAAAAGACTTCTTCATGAAACCTCCATAGACTTGAACAATTTTTTGATTTAAAAAACGTCGGTTTTCCCTTTAGAGCTTTGTGAATGGGGCCCTGGTCAACTTAAAAAGAATTTTAGAGCTTTTGTTAAGTTTAACAGTTATGGAAAAACGCATTTCTTGTGTCCAGTTATGATCAAACATTATTGAATGTGTACACATTAAACCAAGCATTCAACACGTTCATTTTTGTCTTTGATGATCCAATTTAGGAACTAGAGGTAATTGGCAGGTAAGCAACAGTTGTACGACAAAACTGTCAGATTTTATCATGGAGATACCACTGCCTTTCTGAAAACATACGGTGAAACCTGGTCCAAATATTTGGTTTACAATTGCATCAGTCTGAAGGTTGACACCTGGCCTCCTCACATTTTACTTTTACCTCGGGACCATCAGTAAGCTTTCAACACGAGGTGCATCTACATTCTAATGAAGAAACCAGATGTGGCATATTAGGGTTATACCGGCACGACTTCATGACTGTTGTGGCTGTGTCCTGTATAAATAGTACAGTACACGTATTCTTTTGTAAACAATAATCCATCATGATGTTTTGTAATTATAGATCCTAAATTTAAACTTAATATAATAATATAATACAATTTAAGTCGGTCAATAGCTATAAATAGCTATACCCCGACTATAAATAAAAGTTTTCTTCTTTTGCCCTGTCATTCATTAACTATCAAGTGGTTTTTAATTAAAATGTACATACGGGATTTCTCTCAAGCCCGGTATGGTTTCTGTAATTTGGTGACATGATCATCTAATATCATGTGGAATAATACTCGGTTCATAGTTCATAATACCTGCATGGTTACAGCATCCATATGTGGCTATTTGTTTTCCCGCAGCCAAAAGATGCCAGTCACTTGATAACTTGGTGTGGCCTGCAAGCATCAAGGAGTATTCGATCCCCTAGTGTATTCCTTCAAAATATAAATGTAAGATAGCAATTTTAAGTATCCAACAAATGAAGATATTCTGTAAAATACATTAGGCTTTGGGACTGTTTTTTAAACAATGTGGAAAATGTGCACGTTGTCCATGGTAATAAATTAAATGATCCCAGTGAAGAAAATAACGTGTGAATGATATATGAATTATGTATAACTATAAGCATTTTAATGCAAAATACTTACCAGTCAATTTTCTTCACACAGCATAGACCAGGACAGTATTATGTTTATTCTGTCCATCACAGTTGTTGAAGTGGAATTGAGCATATCTCTAACCAAGACCATAGTATTTAAGGTAATGGCGGTGGAAGCTTATAGCTGGGTGGGCCCTTTTTCCTGGCGCCAAGCCTTCATATGCAAGATAAAACACTTACTTCTCTAAAAAATAAATAAAACTATTATCGTTTTTGCTGTTTCATCACAGGCACATTCTTTCTGGTGGATTCAGCCAACCTTTTCAAACCAACAGTTTTCTGAACATTACATTAACCTACTTTCTAAACACAGCACATATAAAAATTTTGTACAACTTCCACCAGAAGTTTTGACAAATATATTTGATGCAAAATTGCAACAAAACAAAAAATTAATAAGTTCAATTTTATTTTTAAAAAAGTATCTGTACTCATGTTAGGCCACAACAAATTGATCTGTTGTTGTACGGATTTTGTCCAAAAACAAAATGGAACGAGCGAGCGAAATAAAAACGCTTTTTCTTTCCATTTTCGATAAAATCGGAGGCGAGCGAAAAGCGCAAAATAAAAAAAAAACATTCTATCTTGCCCATAGTGATTAAAATTTACTGCCAAACGCCATCATAACTTGATATCTTGTCAATCATTTCCTCTTCATTTGCTCTGGTCCACAAATTGTTGTCAAAATCAATAAATAAGTAATAAACTAAGCAATTAATTTCTCCATTAAGCAATTAATTTCTCCATTTCTTCTTCGACCATGTCCTGCAAAGGGTTTCGTGCAACAAGTCTTCAATAGTGATTCTGCTATTAAATTAACACCCGGCAGTAAATACTAAATATCCATATCTTAACTATAAGAAAGTCGACCTTATACAAGGTAATTGTCATTATTAAAATATATATTTGATACACCAAGTCATTCACTACCAATAGTTTAATAACATGAATATAAAATGTCATACAATAAACATAAAACAATTTAGGAATGACTAGTAACACGACGAAACAACTGGGTTTATTTATTAAAACCGTAAACCAGGGCTCATACTGGCTCTTATTTTTCTTGAGCCAAGTTTTTAATCGACTCGCAACATCGTTGCGTGTTTCCATGTCTGGCAATTGTTATATCTTATTGTTTTAATTGTTATAAAAGTATACTTCACTATGCTGTATATTAAATTATTAATTGCAATATGGCATTAACAAAAGCATTAGTATATTTAGATTTGTATATTAACATTTTTGTTAATTGTTCATTGCAGTAAAGTTGGATAATTATTTTTTATTATAACATACACTCTTAAAATATCTACAAGATGTTAACAAACTATTTCCATAAATGAATTGAAATTAGTAATTTCCATAATGAATTGGCTTGCCCTGTTGAATGTACCGTAATATATAAAAGCTGAACAAAATGTACACCAAAAAGATAAGTTGAATTTATAAAACGGACATGTCAAAAACAACTTTTATGTGTGGATATTTGAAGTAAGAAATCAAGAACAAACAGCTGGTCAAAACTGTCCGAAATGTAAACATACCCCATAATCCGTCCATTGGACACATTCCGGACATCCAATTTCACACATCCTTTAACCACAAGATAATCCTTTTATCAACTGTTGTGTCTGCTGATATTACGAGAGCTTGCTAGCAATCATTAGGCAATGAATGCTGACAAACAGCTCGTTGTGTTTTCACAAGTTTGATAAAACATGATAAGAAATTGCCGAGTCGAAATACATGTGGCAGCTGTGCCAGACTGGCTATTGGAGAGTAAAGGTTTGGGTCATAAATTATGTGCTCTGTACATAAACCAGTCGCTGCAAAGTGCCTTATTCACGTATATATAAGAACCAATTGCTTGTCATGATTTTGGGACACAACGAAGTCGGCGTTTAACGTAAAATGAGACTCGTTGATGAAAACTTCATATAAATAAATCGGGTGCGGGGCGAAATTGTAGGTACGGGCGCAAAAAAAAGAAAACTATTTTTTTTTCGATTTACGATTTTAAGGTGCGGCAAATCCGACGAACATCTGATCAATTTGTTATGGCCTTATGATAAAATACTAAGTAGTAAAAACTCCAGGAGACATGTGCATTGTCAGATATTTTGGTTGTTCAAATGACCTTACAGTTACAAACAATGAGGCGGGTCAATTAGGCCATGCCTTTAATTTATTCAATGCTCTTAAAAAACAATCGGCCTATTATATAAGAAACAGTGTAACAGTCTGGGCTTCTTAGGGTACCTGCAATGAGCCAGCCGATCAGAATTTACAAACCATAAGAAACGTCTAGAAGAATACAACTTGCTTTTTTTTTAAATTGTTGATGCATAAAGTTTCTTTACAAATTGTTATTGTTAATACTAATAAGTAGAAATGTTTATTGGTTTCAATGACAATTTTAAAAATTACTCATGCAAAAACGTAATTTGTAAGTGCGATCAATACACAGGCATGAGTTCAACATAAAAGGTGGACAAACCACATGTCTATATGAAAAAAATGCAAAACGCATTAATAATGTCTTGCAGACTTCCATCAACATTTAATGGCATAATTATTTTCGCATTTTAGAAATAAAAAGTAAAACCCTTTGCAAAATGTTCTTATCAAAGCTAGTACACTTATAATATGTATGTGACTTTTAACGTTATTTCATTAAGAAATCATAATTTGAAATTGCCGCCACTTGAATATATATCTATTGTTTGAAAAAATTACTTCCGGGTTAAATTCTGCTGATAATTTTTACACGGAAAAGGTAAATAACTTGATAGATAAACAATGACAACAACAGAAAATGCCATACGTACCTGCTGAAATTGGTTTTCAATGTATAAATCTAACAATACAGATTTTATGTTAAAATTATCCGAAAAAACAAGGACATTTCTGATATTAATACGACATTGTTTACACAAAATGGCGACTAGCGACACCTTCCGCTCGGGGGAAATTACCCTAATAAACTGGTTCCAAAACAGTAACATTTATTGGTTTCACAATATTTAAGGGCTTAAGAGATTAAGTGTGTTATTTATGACATTTTCTATCAAAATTACTGCATATCAATGACATGCATGCTTAATTAAACAAGGAAATAATTGGAGAAAATCGTGTTGAAATTTTAATCTCGTTTTTTCCCGAAAACGTCGTTACCGCCACAGGACTCATTATAGATGACCGCGTGATATTATCTATTTATTGCAAGACATACGAAAATCAGGCAAAGGTTTTATTTGCATTTGTGGAGATTTTAACAGCCGATGTGGCAATAATGAAGATTTTATATCTGGTGCAGACAATATTACTCATCGTGAAGTGGTTGATTTTACAAGTAAGTCTTACGAAGATTTGTTGATCAAATTTTTGATTGACTGCAATATGTGTATAGTGTATATTGAATGGGAGAAACTGTATTCATAATGATTTTACGTCTGTTTCTACCAAAGGTTGTGCAGTTGTTGATTACTGTCTTGTTATACATGACAACTTGCCAAATGCTTCAGAGTCTAACCCAGTTCTCGATTTACTGCAATATATTGGAGTTCACAATTATGTTTCTAATAACATTCCAGACAATTCTATCATTCCTTGGAAAGTAGAAATATGCAATGGGGTCTGCAATAATCACCGTGATTTAGCAATTCACATAATGATGGTGAATCTGCACCGAGCTATTGTTGTGTATTTGGGTTTTAATTGAACGAATTTGACAACAACCGTGTATATTTACGAACCACTAGTTATTGAGTCTCACGACAATAAATGGTAACAAAGTATGGTAGGTTACACTACATTAAATACGTTCATTACATTCCTCCCCACAATAAAAAACCCCATAATGGAATACAAAAGTTTAACTTTAACTTTGTGATACAGACAATTTATATCAGTTCCAATATTGTTTTTATAGTTAGTACATAATATAAACATGACTAGATTAATACCATAACAAAACTTATTAATCAATTTGACTAGATAACCTTGTATACACATGTGTCACATGCATGTTCATAATTGTCAATTTATCACTCTTTAAATTTCTCAGAACAAGTAGTCTAAACCTCAGCTTGTAACTTTAAACATTTAAACTGTTACACCAAGATTAATAAAGAGTAATACTAATTTGAAAAATAACCAACTGAATAAGCAAATTGCATAAAATATGGAACATATGATAGAAACCAGAAAATAAATGCTTAATTAAAGAATCCTGGGATTCTAGAGTTACACAGGGATTATAATGCCCCTTGACACAGTGTTACTCTATTCATTGAATATTTTTTGTTGTTTTACCTTCGGCTCTGCATGCACGTTTAATATGTCCTTTTTTGACAATTGTGACATGTTTCATTCTTGTACATGCATTCCTCTGGTGTATGGTTTTACCATTGCAGTGGAAACATTCTTGACTTTTCCTCGGCGGCCCATGTTCACGGTGTTGCTTTGTAGACACTCGATGTACAGACTGATGGCAACTGCGATCTCGAGTGCCGTGTCATACTGAAGATCTTTCTCTGTCACCAGTGTATTCTGTATGTGTTCATGTCTGATACCACACATCAGCCTGTCTTTAAGTGCATCATTAAGATCTGCAAACCCAAAGCGTTCACTCAACTTTCTAATGGAAGCATTGAAGTCTCTTATTGACTCTCCCTCCTTCTGATCCCGCTTGTGGAAGCGAAACCGTTCGGCTATTTGGATAGGGGTGGGATAAAAAGGGCCTTTCAAAACTCTAACTAGTTCATTATAGGTTTTTGTCTCAGGCACATCTGGTGCTTTTTTCTCGTTTCTAACCTCATTGGCCTGATAGTATTGCACCAACCGTTCCTGATACGAACTCCACAGTTCTACCGACTCTTCGAAATCACCAATGCGGCCTATTTTCCCTGCCATTTTGATTTTTTTGCTTTACGTAAAGTTGGAACTTGGAAAATGTCCGGTATTTAGATGCAAATTTCACTTGCACGCAACGTTGACATCAAACTTTGACGATTGTCGATGTTGGGCGTAGATACGTTTTACCAGTTGCGTAGGTTTGGCACTATCCTCGTCGGCAAAATATGTTGTGTATTTTGGTTTAATTGAACGAATTTGACAACAACCGCGTATATTTTTGAACCACTCGTTATTCTCACGACAATAAATGGTAACAAAGTATGGTAGGTTACACTGCACTAAATACGTTCATTACAGCCATGATAAATTTGATGTTTTGATGTCTGATGTTTTGCTACACGGTGGTATCATTAGAGAAGTCAACATTGTTATTGCCAAACTAGAACAGGGTATAAGAAAACAGACTGAAATTGACAGTGCTTATGAAGGCTGGTGTAACATTGTAAAACACAAAATGTACGATAAGTTAAAATAGAAAGCCATCAAGCCGAACACTGTTTATTGTAACCATTATAGAGCTTCAAAACCTTGGTTGAACCAAGCTTTATCTGATATTTTAAGAAATTGCATAATGCTGAAAAAGATTGGCTTAAGCGTAAAGAAAGAGCTTCACAAATCGTTTTTAAATATACATATGTTACAATTAGAACACAGTTTCTTAAAGAAGTTCAAAAAAGTAAACGCCTGTATTGGTATAAGCAACATAATCAACTTCTACTGATATGAACAATAATAATACAGACAAGGTTTGGAAAACTATTAACAAGATTGGTGTAATTAATTATCGTACAAGCACTATTCCCGTGCAAGTGGTCTGAAATGATGGTACCATTTTGTATGATGAAATATTTTTGTAAATGGAAAACTGAATTCTGCAATTTACTGAATGCAGACATTAAAATGCCAATACACACACAAACGAGGTTCTAAGTAACCCGATACATAATGTTACTACTGATGACATGTTGGATAAATATTTAGACATACTAGAAGTTGTTTATGCAATTGAATCAGCAAAATTAAATAAAGTAGTCTGGCAGAACCTGCAGTGGACCGTGAATGACTTATGTTTTTGTTTTTTTCTTGCTGCCAGGACGATATCATAACAGAATCTGGATGATGACACCTTGTCAACCTTGAGCAACTCTCACAATTCATAATGGCGTCCAATATGGCCGCCAAAAGTAATGTCTAAAAGTTGGTATTGTAATTGATTTAATCAATTATTTTCTTGTTGAAAACGATCATTTGTAATAATTGTCTCAATGTAATATCAAATCAATCCAAAGTTAACACATGGTATCACTTTTAGATTTTAGTTGTTTTTTTTTTCAAAAATATAGGTACGCCGAAAAAACATTATCATTTGTATGAAAAAATCATTATGTTATCTCTTTCAAACTATTTTGGAAATTTAAATATGTTTTTCACATATTTATGTTTAAGCTCATTTGAACACTTCGAGCTGGGTGAGCTTTTGATGTATGGGGACACCAGAGTTATTGCTTATTTTTTGTCACGAGAAAAACTGCAACATGGACTTTGTGCAACATACATAATTATTTTCATCTGATCTTGACCAAACTTGCACAGCGTGTGTATGTTCAGAAGATTTCAAAATAATCAAATACAAATGGCCTAGTTTGGAATACAAACACCAGAGTTATTGCCCCTTGTTTGTGAGAAAACATGAAACAATGACAATGTAGGAGACTTCATTTCTGTTAAATTCACTTGAGACTTCGTGCTCGGCGAACTATTGATATAAAGGTACTGTTTTGCATCATCCGTAATGCGTCATCAATTGTGCACCTGGATGAGATAGAGACTTCACCTTTCATTTAATCTTTACCAAACTTGCAGTTTATGTATTACCATAAATGCTCGTTCGATAATGTGCAAGGTCGGATCAGCCAGGAACACTAGAGTTAGTGTCCCATTTTAATGAGAAAAACTGCCAAATAGACTTTGTGCAACAAACAAACCATTTTTATCTGAATTTTACCAAACTTGCACAACCTGACAAGAGCATTTCAAAATAAACCAAAAATCGAAAGTACAAACACCGAAGTTATTGCCCATTGATTGTGAGAAAAAAATGATTACAAATTTTACAATTTGGAGGATAGAGACTTGTTGATAGAGATAGAGACTATTTGTTGTCTAATCTTAACCAAAGTACGATGTGTGTGTACAACCGGAAGGTCTCAGTCAATGCCCAATATGGGTCAGATCGGACCAGAATTATTGCCCCTTGTGTGTGAGAAAATATCTACATTTTTTAGTAATTGGCTTTCAGTCTTCATAGAGAACTTTCTTTCATTGACCATAAGATCTCACCACTGTGCAATGATGGGCCAGATAGAACCAACAACCCTAACGTTATTTACCCTTTGTTATGAGTACACTGTACATTTGCAAAAAATGGACTTTGAGTAACATAGACACTTCATTTTTTCACATTTGCTTGTGTATGGCATTGGCACTTGTTTGTGAAAAAAGCAACAAAATGGACTATGTTCAGGATAGAGACTACATTTTTCGTTAGGAATGGCAACAAATAGTATTTCAGTAACCGGTTAATTGGTTTCGGTATTTGTGCTACTAACTGGTAAGCAAAATATCATTCACAAGACCTAAAACACAATTAAAACGCAAATACGTATACTTCCGGTAGGATGATTTGTTTGGTTGACTAGTCCTTATCGATGATAAACGTAACACTGACAGGCGTCTTTATTGCTGTCACTGTTTTAATTATTGTGTTAAAATAAGGAACAAAACACCGTAAATCAGCTGGATGTTTGAACCTCATATGATTGTAGGGGTAGGATGAGCCTCTGTGTTATATAAGTGTGATTGGGCATGGTAAACGAGCTTGAGCCCTGTTTCCTACAGTTTCGACCCATACATTCATCTGTATTGCACCTATAAATTACCAGGTGATTAACATATTTAGCATCTGTATATGACCTGACGATTGTCAAGTTAACTACAGGAGAAAGCATGGCAGGAATCTGTATTGCACATGTCGATATCAAGGATAACAACAGTTCTGTTTGATATCTGTTTGATGTGGGTCAGTTTGTTGGCGATGACATTCAGATGTCAGAGCTGGTCTCTGTCGTCACTTGTACTCAGGTGAGCGCTTTGGTCCATCATGGCTCTCTTGTATAATCTTGACCAAACTTGCACTGTTTGTGTATGACCATAAGGTCTCAGTCGATGTCTAATATGGGCAAGATCGGACCAGAAGGACCAGAGGTATTGAACCTTGTTTTATTACAAAAGGACTTGTTTGTGAGACTTCATTTTTCACTTGGTATGGCAATTAGTATTTCAGTAGCCGGTTAATTGGTTTTGGTATTCGAGCTGTTAACCGGTGAGCTATAAATGTCCTTTATAAGAAATAACAACAGTGTCATTGTCATAAAGATACACCAATCAAAGAAGTTTGTTTGAGGTAACGATTCAATTACTGAAGAGAAATAATTCAAAAATGAATAAAGTAGAGCGTTGATATTTGTGCATCTAATTCATCTCCATAGCCTCTCTCTGTGTGGTGAGTTGGGGTATAAAACCATCTCAGGTATATTCTTAAATCTATATCAAGACAACAAAATAATCAAGATAGGTAATCAAAAAGTGGTAATTATAAGATATATTTCTTGTATGCTTACTTCCCCGTCGCTTGATGGCGATAATTTCTTCAAACGTATTCAAAAATCCCTGTATGCATGACAACATTATGCTCTGGGCAAATATTTTACATTTGACCTTAAAATGTGACATTGACCTTGGACCAAGGGACCTGGTGCTTGGACGTGACATACCACATCATGGTGGTGATTATTTATGACAACTTACGTTGTTTTTGGAAATCCCTCCATCGGTGACAAATTATGCTCTGGACTAATTTGATCTTGAATAATGAACTGGATGCCCTAAGGATGTGATTCTTGCATGCGACATTCCGTCTCATGCTTTTGCTTGTCACACAATGATATCAACATGATATCACTTCTGGAAAGTTATTAGCAAATGATTTAATGCTTGACAAAATCATGCTCAGGACAAAGTTTATGAATTTATTGTGACCCTGACCTTCGATCTAGGGACCTATACGCCACCAAACTTCAGATAGTCTATCCATGCATGAAAATATTGGTTCTGAACATAAATTTGACCTTTGATCTTGGCCAAAATGTCCTGGTCATTTTGCATGACACAATGTCACATAAAACTTATCACGTCTGGAATGTTTTAAAAAAAATCCATCCCTGATGGACATAGACATGATCCAATATTTTTACATTTGGCCTTTAACCGTGATCGTTGACAAAGGGACCTAATTGTGCATGTGAGACACCGTCTTACAATGCTTATCACTTCTGCCAAGTTATTTGAAAATCCATTCATGTTGGACAAATATATGCTTCGGATAAAAGGTTGATGATTGATTTCTTATATGTGAAATTTAGCCTTGAATTATGACCTTGACCTTGGATCTAGGGATCTTGTATTCGAAATCAAAGATATGCTCCGGACAATGTGTTCAGGATTGATTTCATATGTTTGACCTTTGACATTGAATTATGACATTGACCTTACATGTAGGGAACTTGTTATTGCGCGTGACACTCCATCTCACCATGCTGGTAATTTCTGCCAAGGTATTTGAATTTCCATCCATGCTGGACAAATATATGCCCCAGACAAAAGGGTTAAGGATTGATTTCTTATATTTGACATTTGACCTTGAATTGCGACTTTGACCTTTGACATAGGGACCTTGTTCTTAGGCGTGACACTCCATCTGGTCAATTCTGCAAAGCTATTTGACAATCCATCCATGCTGGACAAAGTTATAATCCGTATAAAATGTTAAGGGTCGATTTCTTATATTTGAACAATGACCTTGAATTGTGACCTTGACCTTGGACCTAGGGACTTGATTCTTTCGCATGATACTTTGTCTTAAGGTAGTCACACACTAATGAAATCGGGTAATATCGACTCAGTTCGTAACGTATCGGTGTCTTCCGGTATATTTCGGATAACCGTCGGACGACGATAATTGCAAAAAGTTACATAAATAAACATCGTGTATTTTGTAAATAAACCACAAACTAAAAAGAAACATTTACTTTTTGGTTAGCAACTTCAATTATTCGACATAATCAACGTATATTTTATTTGTTAAGCACAAATAAAAAATATTGCGCGTTGGCTTCGTGATTATCAAAATGGCGGCGCCCATGATAATTTACTCTGTCAGATTATAATCACTGAAATATATTTTCTAAACACAAACAGTGAACCACCAAAAAGGCTTGTGAATGTATTTAGTAATCAAAGTGAGTTCCCTATACTGGTGTAATTATTAACGATGTGTCTACGGTACACAATCTCTCGAAGTGGAAGCCTTATCATTATGAAGTACTGTGGAATTTGTTGTTGTTTTTATTTCTGAAAATATCTACCATCACAAACAGTGCTATCGTGTACTTGTATCGGTGACAATATTATGTGGAACATTTTATTCCTTTAAACGTTACTAGCTACTTCGGTACCAGAATAGAGACTGTTGGCTCATGACTAGTGTTGTATAAATGCAAGACACACCATAAACCATGAACTCCATGTAATTTTATGAGTTGAATTCAAGAGACGACTGGCTTGATTTGCACCACATTGCATACAGGTTGGTGTTTGTATGTGGAATTCCTTTGTTTGTTAAATATATGAACATCAATTTTAAGTAACTTAATACAATTATTAGCATAACATGTTAGGCCCTGTGCCAATATTGAGCTACTTTTTATATGGGCATTGGGGCAATATTGGTTCCAGCGATTTTAGCACTATATAAAAAGTAACACTAAATTCGCTGCACGTCTCATGAATTAGACTAATACAATTATATGATTATATATTTATTCAGATCTCATTCAAGACAATTTCTATTCAAAAATATATCATTTTTGAAATTTATAATGTATTTTTACTTGAATATATTGCACCGGATTCCAATAATTTGTGTGTTAACTGATTCACATTTGAACAAAATGATCCATAATTTGACATCTAAAGTCTTATATATAAAGCTATGTTCTCAGTGTATGTAGTTAACAATGATCATGTTTTAGTTACTTGTACTGATACAATATAGACTTAATAAATTGTATTTGCAGCTTCCTGGCCGAGGTTCCCTGATGTTACATCAATGGCAACATTTATAACTTATATTGCATGAGAAGAATTTCCAACAACAGTCATCAAGATTACAGTGCTACTGTCCTTGGATTGAACACTTTTAATTTATTGATTTGCATTACTGTGCCCACATTGACAGCAGTTTTGATAACCACTTTTAGTATCATCTTTTAGTTATATTAATACTTGATAATTTTTGAAAATGATGCTTTGACAGCAATGAAATGTTACCATGCTTAAATTTAAGTAAGTTTTTTTCATGGATTATTATATGAACAAAATAAATTATTACATAGTTATTTATTATTTAATATTGGGCAAAATATTATTCGTATTAATGACTAAATACATTGTATATAAATGCTAAATATATCTTTTGCAATACTACAACATGCAATTACAACATTTTGTTTTAAATTTGCTGATACACTATGAGTACTTATTGAGTTAAATAGCGAATAAGTTAGGTGTTTCAGTTTTTAATTTAATCCCCAAATTACATGTAAAGCTCCTAAACATTTATGTAAACTTAATCAAGTAAGAAATTTGAATAAACTAGAGTTTGTGACAATGTTAGTTTTAATATGTCGGATAAATAATATTTTACAAATAACTGTTGTCAATTCTTAAACCCACCATTCCATACTTCATTGATCAGCATATATTTCCAGACAAGCTAGAAATGGTAAAAGTTTACAGTTTTGCATTGTTTATTTGTATTAATTTTAGAGGGTCACATACACTTCAACAATAGTCCAGAATTCACTTTGAAGTTGAAAGCACATTTTATAAAAGTGTTAGAATTTGTTTTAGAGGGGGTACTGTAAAATTTTGCTTATTTGTCAATATAGGATTGCTGTTAACATCACAAAGTTGTTTATGTTATGTATAATTATGATAATTTATAGTCTATTTTAATTGTATTTAAATGGAAATAAATGTATTTTTAAACTACATAAAAATATATATGCTAGATCAACAGAAACTAAAAGTTTTCAGTTCTTCTTGTGTTTTACCCTTAGTAATTTGTTAACCTCGACAACAGTACTGTTGTGACAGGATTAATTTTAAATGATTTTATTCTTTGTAGCACAAGCATGTCAGTATGTTTTTATGTACATACAAGGTTAAAAGATGGTTGGATAATTCATTCAGTTATTGGATGCCATGGTCCTGTATCTTGGCATTTGTGTCCACTATAGTTTTCTCGGACGACCGCTTTCCGAGTGACTCTAATATTTAATTATAGTAACAATGTTTAGTATGTAGTTGTATTAGGTGTCTAAAATAATAGTTTAAGTCACATAGCTGTTATTGGAATCAGAATATTAGAATTTATGAAGTTTTGTGACATGTTCAGTTATGATATGTACTAAAAACAGCATTTGGCACGTTACTGTACTAGGTTTTCAAAACCGACCCCTGTATACTTAAGCTGCAAATATTTATGTTATACGACGGGGACAGTTCATACTTTCTTGGCATTTCATTTGCATAAGTATGTACATAATTTAAGTGGGCTCATTTCACCTATACCCTTTACCTATGTGATCACAACTGACTTTAAAGTATGGACACTCATTTTCAAGTTAGTTGAATTTGTCCTTATTTTCGATAGGGGTACTGTACATATTTTAATGTTTTTTCTTATATTGTTTATATAAACATCACACAGTTGTTATTATTCTGCTTATAGATGTCCATGTCACTGTTATGAAGTTTAAAATATGCAAACAATATGTGGCTTTTTCTAATATGACATCATGTCTGTTTGAGCAATTTTTTTGCCCAAGGGGGTGGCATTACAAAAATGCTAATAACTGTATTATTACACGGTAAAAAGTCTTTAAATTTACAAATACAGTGTCTTATTGATTGTAGATTATGATGAAAAAAACATTAAACACATTTGTGATTATGACCATTAGTGTGTGACTACCTTAATGTTCTTGTTATTGATGCCAAGTTATTTGAAAATCCATCCGTACTGGACAAAGCTATGATTCGGAAAAGCTTTTAAAGCTCAGAATTTGCAGTTTTCGTCTTTTTTCTACGGAAATGCTCAATGATGACAGAGTGTCATCACGCGGATTTGTGATTAACATTGTCTTAGCTAGCTACAGACGAATCCAAAAACATTTTGTATATAAGCTTTTGCACGGTTATCGGGAAAATTGCTGTTTATCTGCTGGACTAAAGGTGCTGGTATATACAGCATACCATCTGAAGTCCTTAAAATGATACATCTCTTTTTGTTTTGCATAGCCTCTTCAATGTATGTTTTGAAACAGGCCTCCCATCTATGTGGACAAAAAACATCATAAACCCCATACTAAAATCTATTTGTAACGATAAACCGGGCCCACTTTCTTACCGTGGTATCTCATTGACCTCGTCTATGTATAAGATGTACACATGCATTTTAAATGAACGAATTGTCAAATGGGCTGACAATAAAAAATATTATTGTAGATGGTTTTTCGAAAAAAAACGCAGTACAGTCGACTATATATCCAGCTTAACTAGTATTAAGAAAAAAGAGTAAACAGTCTATATTTTGTGCCTTTATTGACGTTAAGAAGGCTTTTGATTCAAATAACAGACAAATTATGTGGCAAAAATTATGTAATATTGGATTATCAACCAAAATGCTATCTGCAGTACAGTCTCTATATCAAAACATATATGCCTGTGTACGAATAAACGGATATCTTACCAACTGGTTCCCTGTTTAATCCGGTGTCGTTATCATCTGTCCATTTTAATTTTAACATAAACGATCTTGCCATTTTATTGAAAAATGCACAAAAGGGTATTGAAATTGACAATGTATGTATGTATGTATGTTTGGAATTTTCGCCGTTTTTAACAGTATTTCAGTCATATCACGGCGGTCAGTTAACCTACTAACACTTTCCCTGGGCAAGCTTAGCCGATCTAAGCGGTTTACCAGTACTAAATGTACATACATATGCCAGTACCGGACGACTGCCCTACTACAGAGGTAGGGGGAGAATGGCCGTAGAAATAATTCCATGACCAATCCCCACACAAGTTATGTGGCCGGGCTGGGGTTCGATCTCACGATCCCCGGATCGACAGTCCAGCGCTCTACCGACTGAGCTAGCACATTGTATGTATTTTACAATATGTTGATGACATTGTTCATATAGCAGAAAATGAAAATGATCTTCAATTTATGTTAACAATGCTAACCGTCTGGTGTAAATCAAACTGTTTGACAGTAAAATGTACTAAAAGTAACATTGTAAATTTCAGACCCAGCTCTTTGCCAAGGTATGTTTATGTTTTTACTTATGGTGATTCGATTATTGAATATGCAACGCAGTGTATGTATTTTGGTATTGTATTGACAGAACACTTAGGCTATAGTACAACTGCAAAATTTATTCCTCAAAGTGCGGTCGTGCCCTCTGGCATCTCATTGCACGTGCCAAAACAATTGTGGTTTGACATATCATGTTTATTCAAAATTATATCAAGCATTTGTTCTTCCAGTAAAAACATACGGGGTTAAGTCTGGGCTACACAATATTGTCCTGTATAAAGGCTATTCATCTACGAGCAATGAGATTCTACTTGGGCACGGGTAGGTACACACCCAAAGCAGCTGTCCAAGGAGAAATGGGCAGGAAACCGATAACGATTGAACAGTGGAAATCAGTATGTTGTCACTGGTACAGATGTTTATGTTATGATGGCTCTCGTATTAAAAAAAGATTTTTAACTGGTGTTGCAAGAAAGGTAGTCATAGATGCAAAAATTGGTATTTTGTTTAAAAGATAAATTTATATCAATGGGTTTGAACGAGTTTGTACAATTGTCTTTTGAAAAACACTGTTTAATTGATAGTGTCTCACAAATCATGTTTAATGATCATGTTGAACAATGGCCAAAAGATTTACAACGATCATTAAGTGTAAACAGATTTGCAAAAAGTAAGTTGCGCACATACAGATGGTTCAAGTCAGAGTACCATGCTGAATAGTATTGTAGAATGATAATGCCACACACGTAGATCTGCACTGGCTAAATTAAGGTGTGGGGTTGCACCCATACGACTTGAAACTGGTCGTTACGAAGCATTACCAGAACATCAACGCTTCTGTCCGTTTGGTTGTAATGTGGTAGAGACTGAATTTCATGTTCTATTTCAGTGTCATCAGTACGTTGATGACAGATACTGCCTTTATTTAGAAAACAATTTCAGTTTTTGAAAGTTTTGAGAAATAAAATGATGAAAATAGATTGATAGTATTATTCATCTACCCATATATGATAAGGAATCTTGCAAAAACCTGTTTTAACATACCTAAAATTAGAAACAATGTGTTATACAGTAAACAAAAATAAAACATATTTTAAACACGATATTTCGCGACGAATATTTCACGAAATTTCGTCGCGATTCGCGGCGATTTTACAGGTATATGTGCATTTGCTCTTAAAAAATCTAGAGTTGTAAAGTTTCACGGGCTTTTGAAACATTCTACATTGTGTATCGTACAGTGTATGTTAAATGATAGTTAAAAATACTGAATATGACAGTATTGTTTGAACACAAAATGAAAACGCATATCGATGCCACAAATTTTTACTAAATCCCTTTATAAATAGTCGAGAAATTTGAAAAGAAGATCATGTGATCAATGATTTGAACTGAATTGTTTTAATTTGTTTATGATTATTCTCTTTTTTTGTAATTCGAATAGTCAGTTATTAATATTGTTCAGCTTTGATTCTCTCTCATGTTCACATTCCAAATTGTAATATAAGTACATTTAGCCTTGTTACGATAGTGTTAGATGATAAAACGTATTTTGCTGTTTTTATATCATCATAATACTATTATTTTTTATGGATGGCATCGAATAACCGGTGTTGGTGTAATCGCTAATATTCTAATCGTATCGCTAATTAGTGCCAAATACCAACCCGCGACATTGGACTATTCTGCAAAAGCATTCCTTCATTGATCAGCGAGGCCATGGAAGCACAGACGCCGAAAACACCTCTTATATTGCAATCAGCAGCTATTGATAGTACATTAACACTGTACAGTTTCTCATTTATTTGCGTCTGTAATCCAAATAAACTATTAATATTATAAGAACATACTTTTATCAATAAGCACATAGTTATTTTTGCGATTTCATTCATAGAATGACTATAATTTATGTAGGCAAGATATGAACGATTATCCTTTTAATGCTCATTTTCAAAAAATTAATATTGAAATAGATCTAGTTGTATTATATTACTTTTTATAATCGTTTGTTTTCAAAATATTTGAATTTTATGAACGGATTCATTGTGATTTAACTTTATTATTCTTAACTGTAACTTTTCATAAAAGGTCATAATAATGCTGGCATACATACATGTGCAGTTTTTACATGTACATGTACTGGTATTATGTATTCATTGCTATTAATGTTGGCCAATGATTAATATTTCTTGCAATGTACCTGCAATTATTCATATTTAAACATTGAATCTAAATCTTTGTGCGTATTGCAACATCGTATAACACTTCTTGTCAAACTGGCAATCTCTATACATTAAACAAAAATAACACACTTAATATCTGTAAACTACACATCGTAGGTAAATTTGTAAATAAAAAAAAGTTTATTTTTAATAAAAAATTTTTAACGACATCGATACGTGTTCATGTATATACAATGATAAGTTAATTTCTTAATGAACCTTTTTTATCTTTTTTCAAGAAGTGCCCCATCGTGATTTGGAGGATTATGTAAATAATATAATTCAGAGTTATACATACACATCATTCCGCAATTTTTTAAAGAATTATTATCTTACCGCTAGGTGAAAATATTGCATACAGGTGTTTGTTTTTACTAATTACTTACTTGTTTCGAGGGACAAAATCATTCATTACGAAAGTTCACGAACACGCGCGAATTTTCGTCGCGAGAATTAGCGAAAATTCGTGACGTAGCGAGCGAGCGGTCTGCGCTTCGCGATGTACTGTAAGAGCATGTATCCTACCTACAAAGACAGATTTTATTATAACTTGGAACAAACGGTTAGCCTTCATGAATGGATGTGTTTTAGCCAAGAACAAGGTTTTTGGGTTGCAGGTATGGCACTATTTTACCACAGTGAAAATAATCACTTAAACGTTGTTTTTTTGACGATAAAATACACAAACTTGTGACACAAACATATATATTATATGACCAATCAGGAAATACAATACTAACTTACTATGCAACTAAAATATTCTCTATTTCTCTATTCAACCCACATTTAAAACGGGTATCAGTCATTACTATTCCAAAAGTTTCTACAATATAGCATTTAATAAAAAATAGTCTTACCATTGTGGCTTATATAACAGAAGGAAATTAACAAATGTCCTAATCCGTACCAAGTCAGTAATTGCGTTTATTTCGCTTACATTATACACCATATATATTGAAGCGAATATAAAGGACAAACTAAGGCTGTCATGCACTTGGCTAAGTTACAAAAAGTTGACCGCAAATTAATATGCGCATAGAAGCAATGCTAAAAAAAGCTAAATGTGCCTTTTTCCCTATGACCAGTCAGGGACTATCCACATGACGTCAATGCTCTTGTTTCAAATACAATTTACATTTCACCGAAGTAGGCCCTACATGACACAAAGTGACACACAAGTATAACCGTGTCTAACATTGTAATTAAAAAAGTATTGTTTCTTCAAAAGATTAAGTATCTACCTCCTAGTCTCTCACAAGTTATTCATCAGGAGATATTGAATGAATACTAGTTACAAACGGTATGAATGGATTTAAAGAAGCAGAAATCATTTAATACTAGTAATGCATTTATTCGGTATGGCATGAATTGTCTGAAACATCGGCCTGGAAACACGTTGTAATGCAATATGTGCATGGCACAAATACAATACTGTGTTTGAGTCAAACTATAGTAACACAATTACGATATCCGATAAGCATATTAAATTACCAAATTTGTTTTTTGGATATTTGTTTTACTATATTTTATGTATATTTTGAGCTATGGTGTAGACCATTTTAACTATATTTGAGGTTAGTTGAACTGTTCGTTGTTATGCTTACATAAACTATCGCCCAGTGCTCGAATGTCGTCAAATATTAAGGAGGTGCTAGGTCCAACCTTGCGTACAACAGTTACAAGTCAAGCTAAGTCAAGTCAGTACTCTTTATTTATAATCTAAGGCCAAACATCTGTAACATACACTTAAACGCATAAATACACGCAAAAGATGTATCAGGGTCAGTAACCATACATGTATGCATTACAATTAGGGGCACCAAAGTCCGAAATTTCCCAGTGTTATACAATCGTTCAATATACATTCTTCAATAAAAATACCATTGAAATTTAAAAAAATGCATTTCTATGTGAAAAGTGTGTTTTCGTCAATGAAGCGCACTAATTATGTGGACAGACGCACGATTGCGGTTGCCTATTGATAAATATGAATCTGGCCACATATATTTGAAGTTAACAAACGAAATTTTTCCCAAATCTAAGAATAGAATATACTTTTAACGTGTTCACATGTCCTCGTTTTACACATATAAATCTCAATTTTACTGTATTTCAATCATAACACGTACAATGTTTTTTTAGTGTTTTGTTTTTATTTCTAACATACTGTTTTCCAGAAAATCCGAAACAAATTTCATTCTTTTATTTGACGATATTACACGTATCTTAAACGAGATGACATTTAACGACCCAGGCCGATGTTTGATGTTACCACAATGATATTCGGACAATAAACGAATCAATGTGCTATATATTATAACTGGAGATGATGTTAGTGTTGACTTTGAGTAAGAGAGAACGATCATGGAGCGTTTCGTCAATCGTATGATTTATATTTGTGTGGGTTCGAATAGATGAACGTTCGTTCTGGTCTAATGTTTCTTTACAGAGTTTATTTTATTTGAATATATTTGTGTTAGTTTCCGCCCTAGAAATACAGAACACACCACTCGAATTCAACAAAACTCAACAGGCACGGAGTTCGTTTATCTCTACTATGGATATATGCACGTTTTGTCCGGTCTGTTAATTTGTTCAATTAGTTATGACGTGGGCTATAAAACTAGTTTAAAAATATTCAAATTAATTAATTGATCGTAGAGTGCGTATTCTTTCTTTTAGACGTTAAATCAATATTAAGTATTTCTCAATAGGTTCACACATTTAAACGCCACTCTATTTAGAAACTAATAAAATTAATAAGTGGTACTAAAACAGAGTATAAACTCCACTATCAAATATTTCCGAATGTTCCGCTGCACTCCCTTGACGCATAATCGGGACAAATCCGAACATACTCTCTGAAAGAATTGTGCACCGGGGCTCTTCCCCCCCCCCCCTGCTTTTCAAGGAATTTGTCAAACAAAAAACAATTAACCTCTCACTTTTGAACCTGACTTTTCACGAAAAATATCTAAGTGGTTTTTTTTATCCTCATCTCCCGAAAAAAGGCATGGTTACCGCATTTGAGGTACATGTCTAAATTAACCCATATCAATGTGTTTAAACATTCATTTTTTAACCTGCTTTCGAATTAACAATATCTTAAATATACGCTCGTATTTATAATTCAAATTCTTAACCCGGTTGCTCATCTGTCACTTGAGCTCTTAGTAAGTTACACACTTGCAAACTTAACACTATGTTGTTTAGCACAATCCATGTCAAGCAGAGTTGAACAAATATAACTAACCCTTATCGCTTGGTATGAAACTGTTACATTTGGCATACTTTTGTTTTCAGTGTGTTAACAAACTTCACACACATTGAGTCAAAAGACACACATTGATTATATTTGATTCCTTTGATAATGATATTTGACTTTACTGTGTTCATAATTGGCGCCGCGTATCAGCGTGGCGTCTAGATATGCAATGATTCTTGCCAACACCATATGAAAGGAGCGTCTACTTTATTTTGATTTTTACACATATAAAGAAGTCCCTGAATCAAATGGAAAAGTACTTCGTGCATGATTTGCCTTAAGATAATCGACTACTTACAAATCGATTATTTACGTCATCGTCTTAAAACAAAAATATGTAACTTATTGCTGCTTAAAGGCACAACACAGAGTAAGAGACCTTCACCTACTGAGTTTAAAACATGTGAAAAAATGTGTGAATCATTCTAAAAATAGATATAATGCCCGTTTTAGCAGTCGATGTTAGCTGTGTATTATACATGTATTTTATTTTAACGGACTCTTGAACGAATTCGCTGAGAAAAAAGCATTGTTTTTGAGTTTTATGTGTGCTTAATATTAATGTATTATGTACAAATAAGTTATTTTTAGTACATACTACAACGAAATATAATGCAAGTAAATGTTGCTTAGTGCCTTAATGAGAGTTCGTGACCTGTACAATTTGACCTCTCATAGCAGTATTCTTTCTACAAATAGCAATTCTGTATTCCCAGTAATAGATAGTGAATAATCATTTTGCGCGTATTTATAGCATTAACGTGTGTGATCGTATGTGGATAATACGAATGACATGTTGTCCAAGATTCGATAACTTTTAATGATAATATACCAGAGGATGGAAGTGTCGTCATGCACGTAACCTTATGACGCCACGTGCAATTAAGCGCGTTATATACAACATTCTGGGGCCCACAAAAGTAATATTCACGTAATCACAAAATATGAGTTAATTAAATCAATACAGTTTAAAGTGTTCATGAATATAATTATTTGTACAGTCGATGTATCACTCACATCACTCACTGAATTAATAAACAGTCCATGCGTCACGCACTGAACAATTATCACAACCCGAAATATAAAATGTTCACTATTTCCACATGCCCTATTTCCACAATAGTTTACCCTTACACAATAAAACAATCTAACACTCATTTTGCCGTACTTCTTATTGGTATAACTTCGTAATCGGTCTGTTTGTAACACCCTGGCTGGTCTTGATCATCGCTGAACCAATTAGTCATTCGTTTCCGGGATCCTGTTGCTGGACGACAGCTAGTTTCCATCGTGCCCTCGGTGATTCGTCGTGGATTTGGGTAACATCACCCACTCGCCTGTTTGTTGTTGCCTGTTGGTATTGCCTCTGCCTCCAACGTTGTGTGAACTGCTCGATCAGGTCACTAACACGTTTGCTTCGTCTGGTAATTGTGGCGTGGTTACCCAAGCTGTCGCTGGTGATGTCGACGTCGTCTCTTGTGCGATACGGCAATGACGTAACACGTCTACTCACTAGATGTTATGGTGTTAGCGGCTCTTGATCACGGGTATCCGTAGAGACGTAAGTAAGCGGTCTGTCATTCAGTACTGCCTCTATTTTGGTCACTATCGTCCGCAGATTTTCGTACGTGACATACGAGCGGCTAACAATTGTTTTTAAAGAACTTCTTTGGTAAGACCGATAAGCCGCTACCACCAGCCCACGTACCACGGAGCTCTTTTGGGAATGAATTTCCACTCTATACCAATACCGCTCTGATCTTCGTTATGTTTTTGGTCATGATTTAATGTGTGCACGTGCTTCGATGCAGGGTTGAACGTGGTGGCGTTGTCAGTGACCATGACTTCTTGTACCGACCTCCAGCTGCAAAATCTTCTAAACGCTTGTAGGAAGGAGTCGGCTGTGAAATCTGGAACGACCTCTATGTGTATAGCTTGTGTACTGGCACATGTTAACAGACAGATATACGCCTTGTCTCTTTTGCCGATTTGTGCACGTACAAACAAGGCACCAGTCAAGTCAACTCCGGTGATTCTGAACGGTGTAGTATCATGCACTCGATCCTTTGGCAGGGGCGGTGCGTCTGGAGCTGTGTGCGGTCGTCCATTGAGTTTCTTGCACGTGACACACTTCTTAAGTAAAGAATGCACCAAACGGCGAATCGACGGTACCCAATACTCCTGCCGTATCTATGTTATTACGGAAATCATTAGACAAGTAAAATGATTCTTGTCCAGTATTAGATAGGGAAACTTGGTGTTTTCTTCTATTTGCGCATTGTGGATACGAGCGCTTATGAAGTTCTCGTTGTCGAAGAAAGGCGAAGCTGGCGGATGAGTGGTTCATTCTGCTCCCCAACTGCAAGATCATTCATTTACCGTATAATCGCCTTCTGTTGGCTATCCCGTACCCATACTCGTGACACCAATTTTAGTCATATTTTCATTTTGTGCTTGTTTTATGTTGTTAGTATTATGTTGTGTCACATTGGCAATTGGCCACTTGCATGAAATAAATAACTTAAATAAATACCCATTGTTTTAAACATGTAGTGATTTTTATAGAATATAGTAATGAACAGTGTGGTCGCCAATAACGGATCGCTAAATAGTTTATTTATACTACTTATATCAGTAAAGCCAAAAACTGTTGAGTGTTTTTTGCAATAACAATAAAATTAATTTTCCTTTTAAATGCATCCAACATTTCGTGAAATGTCTTCATGGCATTACATATAATACAGATTTACGGTCGCCATCTTCTCCAGTAACGGATCAACTTCACATGACAAGGGGTCGTATCAGAACTCAGTAGCAATACATGTACATACATTTTGTAGTGATCTACTCTCTTAACATTGCAAATAAGTAGTTTTGCATTGAAAGAAATGACAAATTGAATATTTAAATACAAATACAATGTTTAACCCAATCTGCGTATAGTGCAACTATTAACTTTTATTTCTTTTTGTATTTTTGTCTTTTACTTACAGCAAACAGAACCTGCTTTTATTGTTGTAATGAGCTGTGAAATGTTTGTTAAACGTAAATCTGTCTGCAAGTTCCATAATGGATGTGTATGATGACCACTACTCTCTGAACTGAATGAAGACCAAGGCGGAAAGCTGGGCATAGGTTCTCCAGTAAGAAGACCATGTACCTACCTGTCCACCTTGTCAAGCACACTCCTGGAATAACCAGCGAAGGACTGAGGAACATGTCTTATAGGAAGTCGAGCGATATTTTCTAGTATTAACTGTCTTTTAGTATATGTTAGTATATGCATGGTAGTATGTATTCATAGTGCATATTTTCTGGATATGTGGTGGCAACCACACCAAGCAAGCATTCATGTCAGGTTTATTTGTACATGTATAGTACTAATCAACAGTCACTTTACTGTTGTTATAGGCAACTTAATTTAAAACAGATGTTGACTTTTTTTTCAGCATTAGCGAATGTAATAAAATATATTCAGTCTTAGTTTCTTGTTCATGAGAACCACTTGTTGTCTCTTTGTAGGGGATGCCACTTTTTTCCTGGGGTCTAATAGAAAGACTCATTACACATCAGATCAAAGGCTATTTATTCAAAGACATACACACAGGTTTTAAATTAAAAGTGGTAACTTTGTTAATTAATGTAAAACTTATTTGGCAAAAATAAGCTGAAATCAAATCAACATATTGTATAGTGTTTTTTTTTCTTCAAAACAACCATTGTATAAGCGTTATCTATAGTAATCAATTAAGTTAAAACAATTCACATATAGGAAAGAAACATGTAGAATAACATAATTCAATGCAAGTATATTCTACATATGCTTTTATCGTTTAATAAATCTAATAACAATAAACTTGTTTTACTTATGAGATGATAGCTAACTGTATAAAATATTTATAACAGCATATATTAGAGTTAAAGTTTACTGTTTAAAGCAGCAAATAGTTGTTTTATACATTCAGAGCAGGAAAATAAATCATTTACATTTATTGTATATGATAACTGGCGCCCAGGCACCCCATACATCGCCCTGGACCCAGGTATGTATTAGTCATTAATTATTATTAGTGACAGTTCTTGGTCCTCTGTATATTGCATGGGGCATCCAACACATGGTGCATCTTCAATATCTAATATTTCCTGTTTTGACATTTGTTTGATGCATTCACTGACTAGATGTCAAACTAACTTTAAGCTCAATATGAATTGTCTTCTAACCTTTGAGCTTTGTTTTTAAGAGGCTTTTGGAATATTAACTTCGATCTCTGTCAACGCTGGAAAAAAAAAGTCTTGCAAAACTGGTGAAATCTGATGACCCGGGCAGTCTTACGTTTCCTTAGCAATAACCTGTATTTGTATACAAATAACATGTAATATAGCATATACATATTAGTAGATATTGTTTGCTTATGAATAACTTATAAATAAAATATTATTTTATGTTGTTAACAAACAATGTCAATGTATTTATTCAGTTGTACCGTCACTATCCAAAAATGTTCGTACCTAGATAGCCACTCAATCAACCATCCCACCACCATAACATTACAACCACCCAAACAACCAAAACAGTTAACAAACCATCAATAACCAGCTGTTTCGACAGTCCAGAACTGTTTTGAGATGCTCCCCAGTTTACGTTTACTTTCACGCATAGGCGATCCGCTAATGGCGACTTGACATCAAACGCATTTCAAACAAATAGAATATGAAATACCAAATGCATTGAGGAAACACTTATATCAATAGATTCTGCATTGAATGCACTTAAATATAAAGTTCAGTTTTGTTTAAATGTTTTAATGTATTTTGTGTAGTAGACGAACACTTCTTGCAACATATTTTAAAACGCGGCTATTGTGAGTATACCTGTCAAAAGCTGTCAAGCTTCCAGACGATTCCGACAATTGTCAACATTGAATGAATAGAAACTTTTTATTGTTTCCAAAATTCTAACGGGCGAATTCCATTTCAGAGCAAACACATTTAGAAATACCCTCACCGTTCAGCATATGACAGGTATATAAACTTGTGTCGATCCTTTATTGGGGTATATCCGTTATTGGCAACCTAATTGTATAAATAGTTTCACCATTCTGTATTAATTACATTGAAGTAGGTTAAAGTAAATAGTTACTAAATACAACTAAAGCATTTTACCAATGTATGGATTAAGGTGTGCGTGAAGTCAGTAATATTAAGTATTTCTGCTAATTTAAACATGGTTTCCACGCGCGGTGAGTTCACAGCAACGCCAAGAGAACCGCATTGGAAAAGTGTGTCACACGCCAATGGTAAAGGTATATAAAGAATGTAACTGCGCACAAACGGCTACATTTTTATTTAACTCGAATTGACAAAATAAAATCTTTCAGAATATTGGAAAGATAAACGAGAGTACTGTCGGTAAATAAGGTACGTGGTATTGTTCTATATTACGCAAACTTCAATGTAAATATTAATTAACACCGTCAATAAAAATAGTAAATACAGGAAAAATTGGCAAACAAATAAACATTTCAAACATGTCGACATATTTACCAAATAATTTCTAAGTTGATATTTTTTAAAGTATTCTTATCCTTTGGTGTTACTATTAGAAAAATGAAGGTCCAATTGTTAGTTAATATTATTTTGCCATTTGAATGTAATGATGTAGACGAAAATTATTTTGCCTGGTTTGGAAAGCTCCGATAGTTGGTAAACGTGTTGCGTGAGAAGTGTTTACTGTTTAGGTGGGAAAAGTCATTCAGCCTTGGGATCGGCGACAGTACAGACGTTTGCTTTTTTCTGCGGGCTTAAAATGCTTATTTTTTGTTTGTTAAGTTGACTTCTAAGTATTGATTCTATATTGAATTCTGTAATTGAGGTTGTTCGTTACAAATAGATACGTAAATTATGAATTTTCATTGTAACATTTTAATGTTGATTGAGTTTTGAATAATTCGCATTAAATTATCGTATGAATATGCAATGATGTTTTCACAATGTTGTGAACGCATATAAATTAATACACGGTAGGTCGCCTTGTTCCCAGTGACTACTACCAAAAATATGAGTTGCTTTTGTTGTCTATATAAAGGTAATGTGAGATTGGTTGTAAAAGGGAATACATGTAGTTGTACAATGAACGAGAAAGTGTCATTACACAAATATATAAAAATTTAACACTGGAAGTTCATATCACACTATTAAGTTGTATTTAATATTTTGATTAAATCATTCAAGTCGATCATTTGTGATGACTAATTGATGTTATATATCCAGACGTTATTTTTAGAGCGAATGAAGCTTTTGAAAAAAGTATTGAAATGTGTACATTAAACGTATACCGATTTAAAAATATTTCGTGAAATCAAACATTCCATTTTACAGCAGTTGCATGTTTGCTCTTTTCTAATATATTACTGTCCAGTTAAGATCTCTGTTTTGCAAAATGTTTTGTCATTTGTGTTCAGGGTTCGCACTTGTGTTTTTTTTTTTTTTTAGTTTTGAAAACTGGAGATAGTACCAGAATCAGTTTGGTTTGATTGATGCCACAACTACATCTTAGAAAGTTTTATGTATTGCTTCTGTCAAGAAACTTTTGCCTACAAGGTTCTTTCGATATTTGTGTATACTAATTTTAAACCTATAGTAAAAAAAAACATTATTATAATATCACATTTAATATTTGGAAAAGTATAAACTTTCTTCCTGAGGAAATCGAGCAACTGTTAAATAACCATTGGTAACATTATTATCTTAATATCGCTATTATTCCATATTATATACTGCATTATATCAATTTGGTAACACTGTTTACTTGCTTTCCATCCACTATGTATATTTTATAGAAATACATTGTACGTTTTAAATCACGTGATTGTAAATTTTATCCAAACCACATTCTTCACCGTATTATCGTAAACTGGTATCGTACATGCATTTCCACAAACCATTGTTCCGTGCAAGTACTCAGAAGGCTTTAATTTAATTTAACAAAATCAATGAAAATTTACCTTATTTATTATAATTTATATTTGCTTTGTCTGGTTTTCAATCCCATAGGTAAAATCTGCTTAGATTATAATTGTATGTTGCGGACGATTTATTACGAGTATAAATGTATTTACAAGTGTTAATAATACAAAAGTTATAATTACTGTTAGTGTAATCATTCCAAGTAATATCAGTGTCCTATGTTGCCATTTAAGACAATTGCTTAGCGCATTTTATTTAGGTTTTATAAAAAAGGGACATGTTTATATATATATTTTTTTTTAATTCAATCCAAATTGCTTTTTGCCAAATGTGATTGCTGTATTCTCTTTAAACGCTGCAATTCCAAAATGTTGATTTAAAAATATTAAGATTTAGTGTCTAACGACGGCGATGTCTCAAAGTGATATCATCTACAAAATGCCTAACGGTCAAATTACTTGTGTAACCTTCTTCCACAAACAGTTCACCAACAGTCCTCTCGTAATCTTAGAAATGCAGAAGACTTGATCAAGGCGAACAACATTATATTTACGTTTATTCTAGCCATCTGCCATAGATCTATGGCAATCCTTACATATAGATATCAGCACCAGTGACACCTTTTTGTAATTTAAAGCTTCCTTGAAGTAAATGTTTCTTTTATGTGACGATAACCCTCAGTACTTTTCCACTGGGGATATAAAAACATCAATTGTACATGCTAAGCTAAGAAATAACTGCAGCAATCCAAACTCTGCTTTATTCCACAACCATCTAGCAAACTCACCCCTTCGTTCACTTGGACATTGTTGAAGCTGCTACGTCACAGATTGGGAAAATGACAAAAAATGTAAAAAAATGTTTCAAATCTAGCAAAACACGATATTTTAAAAACGAACTGACTGAAATAACGTTTTTGGCACATTCACAACAGTTCCAAACACCCTGGTTTAATCATTACAACTCACTCTTTCAATCCGATTTCAAAAGCGTCACTCGAGACGCTTTTCAACTATTTATAACTCTGACGCCGAGGATCCAGATTCATTCCCCGCAAGCGCTCAGACTTTTTTTTTTATTACAGTGGTGTTAGAAGAAATCTTTGTTTGCTCGATATTTTTATAATATATTTCATGTAATACATAAATTCGTAAATTAACAAAATCATTAAAAATACTATATAATCTCTCTAAACCTTTAAATACATATGGTGTCCTAGTTTCCCGTAAAAGGAATGGTAATCCAATGAATGATATTTGCATGGAGAAATCCGTTATTGTGGACAATGAAGTGTTTAAATTTCGAGGGTCGTCTATACTTGTATCAACATTTGAATAAAGACATAGGTGCAACAAAATGAGAAAACCGGTAATTTTAAACAAAGCAACATGGCTATTTTGTCTATATAAATTTACTTATTAATGGTCATAAACTTACCAAGAGATCTTAGATCTTAAATTGTTGAATATATTATATATTTCAAACTTCAAATACTGTACAACATGTTTCATAGACGGCCCTCAAAATGACTTGTCCAATTAATGTCAACTGATATTACTGTTAGAAGTACAGTTATTCATGAAAAGCATGGAACTTGTGAAAATCACCACTGTGAATGAATAGAGTGAAATTTGTCTTTAATAAGCTATTGGAATCGCATCTGGCATGTTCATAAACGGTCCGAAATTACAAGTACTCAATATCACACACCGAATAGTCCTTTTAGAAGGGCTTTTCCAAAAGAGTCGTTTCGTCTGCTATTATTTGTATTGTTATATTATTTTTAAGTGATGCTTTATTGACTGCATTTGATGAGTATGGTATTATTTACATTACAAACACCAAGTTTGGCCCTATTTAAAAATGTCTTATCATCTGTAAAGTAGCAGCTTTAAATAAGTATTGCAACAAACTTTAGCTATTGTGTATATGTAGCGAGCCTTACGTATTAAAAGTAGAATATTAAATAGCTCAATATCGAATAAATACCACGTATACATTGACTGGTGCCTGTTCGTGATTTGGATGTTTTAAAATATGTTTTGTTTGTTTTCAGAATGGCAGCATGTCACGTTTTCAAGTGTTTTTTAGTAATAACATCTTTATTGTCCTACGTCACAAACGATGTCACGGAAACATATGCCAACGAACAACAAGAGACATTGTATATTAAAGAAACTACCGAATCAAAAAGATTAACGACAAGTACGGATGAACTCAGTACATCACCTGCATCGGCATCGAACGAAAGCGAGTGCATTTGTGAAGCAAACATGTTAGAAATCACAACTCAGCTATGTATTGATAGGTGCTGGAAAAATAAGACGTTAGATATTCAAGTAAATTCTCCATTTGACGATCTGATTGAGATGGAAATATTTCTGTTCTTTAGGAATTATCATTTCTATTTAACAAATATACCGGGATTTATAACAAACCCATTGACAGTTGTTATCATTTTCCAACACAAACCTTTTCACACAACGGAACACTATATCCTTGTTATGAGCATTAACGATATTTTTGTAAATGTTATTCGATTTACACATCATTTTCGCATCAGCCACGATTTAAATTGGACTTCATTAAGCTGTCGTAGCGTGGAATATATAGGCGTGTCTACATTAGTGTATTCAAATTTCGTCCTTGTTCTATGGACAGTTGAGCGTATGTGTGCCGTAATCTATCCGCTCAAGTTCGGGTCGTGGTTTGCAGTTAAAAAAGTGAAACTGGTTCTAGTGATCCTTTTGTGTTTAAGTTGGTGTTTGTCAATACCATATATCACGGGAATTTATGTTGTTCCTTCTATAAAAAATCCATCTAATTATATTTGTACATACAATCTATTTCTGACAATCGTTTGGTCTGTAGCTGAATAATTTTATTATGTCCTGATTCCACTAGCTGTAATTATTGGATGTAATACAGCCATTATCATACGAATATGGAAACAAACCAAGACAAGAATCGTGTTGACATCAAACCAGGAAATAATTGACAAAAAGAAACGGGAGCAACGTAGGTTGACTTTTACATTAATTGCTGTTTGCGTAACGTTTGTTTTACTTCATATACCTTATTGTTTGGCATTACTGTGGTATGTAATGTATCCGGACCAGACTGTTATTTTGGAAAACAGCCCCAAAAACTTTCTTAACTTTAAACTATATACAAGCTTGGCATTTGCAGTAGCAGAATTACAAAATTGGGTTAATTTTTTCGCGTACATTTTGACCGGACGGAAATTCCGTATAACACTTGTTAAATTATTTTGTAGACAAAGAGTAGTACGAAAAAGTAATTCCATTACTTTAAAAACACACGAAACTAAGATTGAAAGTTTGACGTCGTGATTGTTTTTGTATTGTATAGTTTTACTAAGACGCAAATTCTGGTTGTGTTACATACTTATGTCATTATAATACGGTTACTGTTACATACATTGTTTAAGCTGAATTCATGTTATGTATGCTATGTTTTATTTGTAGTGTATTTAAATTTGTTGTTGTATCATGTTTTGTACTACTGTTTAAATCAATAGAAATGCAATGTGCGTGAAATGCATTTGATAAATGCGTTATTTAACGAAAATAGTTTTAAATACGTATCCTTCAGTTTGATTACTATTTATTAGATCTGTACAAATGGTAATCGAATAATAAATTGTCGAACTATTTGTGATTTTGGAGACAAGTGTCCCCACTGTGTCTGAATGATTTCGCACTCGCCCCGGACGGTGCGGTCAACTATTCATACAGTGAGCAAATTCTGACACTCTTAAGTTGGAGGGTTCTCAGTTTTTATTAAATTTAAAACATATCACATTTAACTGACAAGTGATATATATATTTTATTATTTAATAAATAATCATTGTTAATAATGAGCAGAATAATCAAACTCAACGTTTGTCTTGAGTTAACAACCCATTCAACTATTTCGACTCTCATTCAAGACATGGCAATTTGTGTTCAAATTGTAGATTTGCAGCAATGTTTGAACAAAAACATAGTAAAGAGGACTTTTTCAGTTGACAGAACGCATTAAGTTTCCATTCAGAACCCTGATTATACGCCAAAATACTGATGTATTTTAACATGTTTTACTTTTCTTACCCTCATTACAATTTGTATATGTGTGCCTAGTTGGAACATTTCGAAATGTTTACTGTATTTTAGTTGCAAAAGACCTGTTTGCCTAGTTGTATTGGTGGAAAATAATATATTAAAGCGAAGGTTTGTTTCGATTGGACAATGTCACCTTTTGTGGCTTGAAGAAGTTTCCAAATGTTGTTGAAGAAATAATGACTTAGGATAGCAGATTCGACAGTGATGTGCTCATAAATTATCATAGCAACAGCAAACCAACAGCATTTTGTATATAGAAATGCAACATTTTCCGAAAAAATCATTGAAACCCCTGATTTTCTTATTTCTATCTCCATACTTGTTGATTATAATAACTTCTATACTAACTAGCATCGTTAATGTCAAAAGCAGCGAAAATGTTTGACGATCATACTAAGAAAATCAATACTAATATTTAATTAATAGCCAATAGTTACTTGGAATGCTTGTAAGTTGTTTGATATAGAATCGTTCATTTTATGTGTTCTAGTCGCAAATAATTTATGACCATTCAATGACATTAAACCTAATCCATTGTTTTATTCTGTATAGCTTGATAATTATGAAGTAAAATACGATTATTATCTAATAATAAATACACGTAATGCATGTGGATGCCATCCTCACGTTTACCACGTCGGATTCCGATCATTTTAAGCTTGATTTCGGATGGATATTTGTGCTGGATTCCAAAAAATGGACGCACATTATATGTTAATACTTTATTGCTGGATTCTGAATTCCATGCAAAATTCGATAATGAGACTCCTCAGGTGTATACATGTAGAAACACAATTATTAGAAAGAAATGTTGATTCCATCGATGTGTACACAATGCTGCAATACAATTAAGGGATATAACGTACATTCAATATTCTATAACAGACCAGTTGTAATTTAAATATAGCATACGAGTGCTCGTACCCTGAAATATGCTGTATAACCTTTTTGCAACCCTGTTCGGAAAATAAAATATTATGGGGCAACCTTCGCGCAGAAATTTGGATGGTTCTGCCATAATCGAATTGTAACAGTTAACCGATAGGGGAAGTAACCGCTGCGAGGAGTTTGATATTGCGGGCACAGTTATATTGTATTTTAAGAGTGTCGTTATTGAAATTGAAACATTTCTTTTGTGGATACGTTAAATACAAGCCTTGAAATAGTAATAATACAATAAATGCATTACCGCTTGCAGATTTTTACATGAAAAAGATGGAAAAGATGCACGAAATATGTTTGCAACTATACAGTTTCCACAATTAGGATACAGAGCCGATGCCTATTTGTGCAACTAACATACAGTACTTGATGCAACTAGGCATACAGTAACATTTTGACAAGTGCCTTTAAATAAAAACATAACATGAAATAAAGTATTGTGCTTTCAACGAAGAAAATAGGTTCCTCCAACTATAATGCAGAATAAATACTTCGGGAAATGAATTATAAGCACAGTTTAAAATGTCTCGACCTCTTCTCACAAATTACACGTTTATAAACATAATTCGTGTCCTAGTAAGATCTTCCACGCTATGTATAATGCTGCATTATAGCTTATGTATTTGTTATTAGGCATTGGACTGGAGTCGGGTTGTTGTCTTATGTGACACATCATGCATATAATTTCGCAAACTGTAAATATATGAATCCGTTATATTACATTAGACGACCATTCCTATACGGCATTATATTGTACATATTTTTGATCGATGAATTTAACTGTAAAACAGGTGACTGTTTATTTCAGAAGTCAGGTACAAATGGGTTTTTTCGTACCATATACATATATTTTCAAAGTACAGAAACCGCCTTTGGCGCTCTATCCTTTCACCTCGCCTAAATTGTGGACGAATGGTTTCCCGATAGTATATATTTATTGCATATTTTTGATGAAGCCTTTTATACGTATTTTATAGTTCAACTATATCGTGACGTTTACACTACAAACAATCCTTTTGGCCTTAAGTAACAGATGTAAGTGTATTTTTGTCAACTGTGAATTTATCAAAAGAGCAATAAGTTTTTGTTATAAATCACTTTAACATCATTTTAAGTCTTGGTCTGTTTACAGGGAAACTACTACACTATTATATAACCATTGCTACCCTTCTTTGTGCTTGCATAAACAGGAAAAGAAAGTAAATGCTTAAATCCCTCAAACACTCAATTATGATACGAACTATGTTACCAAAAATTGATTTGTTAACATTAAGTAGAAAGTTACTTACAATGAAGTACATTGGAGTCAAATGCTTAAAATAACCACTGAATATCTTGTATTGATTATGTTTTTGCAAATGCTAATGCTATTTGAAGAGATTATGCTTATTTGAAGCATACATGCTCAAACCTCTTGATTTGTGTATTTATAAGCTTATATCAAACGATTGTTGAGGTTTTAAGCAGCATGGTGCAATTGTTCTGACACTTGCATTTTTATGAAGTCAGTTTATACGTTAATAATTAATTCAGTGCTCTTGAACAGCCACACTATTGTTGAATATTTGGGTTAAATACCATCATGGCCTGGAATGCTGCCACTTTGCAAACAGAAAAAAACTCAACATCTCCAGTCAACATTATGTTCTTTCATCTACAACATTACAAAAAAAAAAATCAAAATTAACATGGATAACAAACAAGAATGCCGAAGTGGTACTGGATCGCTCACCTGATTATAATTGTCACAGAGACAATTCCATACAGTCGGAACACGATACTGTGAATGTGAAAGTCCTGTAGCACTAAATGTAAGAAAAATATATTACTACTATACTTTCAGAAATTTGCGATTCTACTGCGGGCCATACATTACCGAATCTGTAAAATAAATTAACTCAATATGGTGTACCATTTGTGTTTTGAACGCTGGTTCTGCAAAGAATAATCCTGTTGGATAAACAATCAAAATACAAATTTTGGCGAAGACTTGGCAGCTGAAATAAGGAAATACAATGGCATTCCATATTTTTTGAGAATTCAAGTATCTTTCCACACTTGTTTCCAGCAAGCGAAGGTAGTTTAAAATAACTAATGCAAATTTTACCACATTAAATGGTAAAGTAAAGTACTTCAGCGCATTTGTTCGAAGTACTTGTATCGCCGTAATAAGAAAATGCACCATATTATTGATATATACGGCCACATTTTTAACAGACTCGCAATATCTGCGAATTCAATATATTGCATGAAGCTTCAATATTGTCCACACACGTCAATATAATTTTCAAGTGCATGAATTGACCAGCATTTTTGGTCATTTTATTAAAAACTGTATCAGTCCCTGAAGTAAACACAAATCAAAAACATATTATTGTCCCTTGTGCTGATTCATGGTATCACCTTTTTTTTGGTCTGTATATATGTACAATTAACCTTCACTCCACCTGGTAAACATGATTTAAGGGACAAAATGATCCGAAAAAAGATGGAAGGTTACCGAAGGAATATGACAAATATTTTTTAAATTTAATTTAATAGAAGACAATTTACGATTATGTAACATGCCCGACGCTTAAGTTCTAAGAAATCAAGATGCTACCAGAAATTATAGCAGCCTTGACTTAACTACATGTCCAACTGCCTTTGATGCGAAGCTGAACTGTGGCTTTCGCTACCCGTATGCAGTAAACATGTCTTCTGAAGAACGGGCAAACTAATTTCCAATTTAAGATACGCTCTGGGATTTATAACCGAGCGAACTAAGATCAAACTGCAATTAACACTGTTGGCAGTATACAAATGTTATTACAATACAAACCCGTCAAACAATTAAGTCCTAATCTTCTGAAGGGCTAAACAGATTGTCAATTAAACCTCGTCGTAAGGTCAAAAGGACAGTGGTTCGACACTGATCAATACAAATCTATCTGAACGACACAAACAAATAAAGCATGAGGACATCAGTAGTAGAGTAAATGTCACAAACATGCATTGGTGAGATGTACAACCATGGCAATTATAAACCTTTCACAAAACAGTTTATGAAATTTAATGTAGGCTGGGACAATACTCGGGAAGCCGGATGCTACCACCCGGGTAGTTAATCATTAAACGTATACAGATGCGACATTTATCTAACCTAACGTTGCCCTTCACATGATGTGTGCAGCACAATGTAGTAAAATCCTAAGCCAGTAGTCCCGACTGTTGTTAGGAAGAATATAGTATGATTTAAGGTTTGAGTACTTTAAACAGATGTGTATGTGAGTATTTGTATGTTTTATTTAAGACTTGTTTGCACTATTATGTACAAAACCAGCCAAGTTACTCATCTGTTTTAAATAGTCAAATACGAAGTTAAATTTACATTTTTTAACATGTTTTAACATGTTTAGGTGACAGATATGTCAAACATTTTATTTAGCAACAATGAATCTAATTATTGCAGTATCCCTTATGACTGTATGATACAATACCATGGCAAAAACATTTTAGCTTCAACTATGAAAATAAGTTTAAAAAAGGGCGAAAAGTCTTGTTTTAGATCTGGCATTCAAATTAAATACCTTAAGGAACTCCTAGTCATATAAACTAGTTTGAATCATGCGCAATAGTGGATCTGTCATTATTATTGACAATGAAGTTAGTTTAAGCATGTCTATAACTCTGACTACATGTGTATGGTTGTTGGATGATCAATTAAGGTTAAACTAAATTCATTCTAACTGGTTGTGTTGCTTCTGGAGGATTATCATTATGCATCTTCGTATGCATCAGCAGTAGACAATGTTTATTATGTAAATCTACAACTCATCTTGAAAGGTTAATGCACGTCTGATAATAGGGATATACAACAGATTGGTGGGCTACATAAAGATTGAACCTTGTTTTAACCAATGATGGGAAACATGCTTGTAGCAAAATAATTGTGTATAAATTGAACATGGCTAGATTTAAATCTAGAAAAGGACATTTTGTTATGTCATGTTTGCAATATGTATATTGTGTTTTAGTTTAATTGCGCACACTAACTTAAATTTTCAAACAATTATGGTATATACATGTCTGTTAGACTTTGACCAATGAGATAAAATATATATTTAACATAAATATACCATCACAGAAAAAACACACTATTTCTTCCTGAAAGTTTATGACTATGAATTAACTCTACACATTTGCAGAAAACAAAGTAATTGTATCACAACGTAAAAACAAACAGGAAATTACGTCACAATGTCAAACATTAGCAATTGACGTAAACTTGCGTCAAAATAACCTTAATGACTTTAAATAAATCAAATGCTAATTACAAAGCATAACCTATAATTAATAATAAAAAAGACAATGAAAACAATAATAATAAATATTACAAATAATAAATATTACAAATAATAAAACGTAGTAATAATAACTCAATAATGATGATGCTGATGCTGATGCTAAAGATGATGATGATGATGTTAATGATGATAATGATGATGATATACATTATATTTAAATTATCAATATCTAAAGTTTGAAGGTAAATTAAGCAATTTAACGCCCTGCCTGCCCAGTTTTATAGAGAAAAAATATAAGAACTTGGTACATGGTCACAACATTTCTTAGAATTTTTTTCGAAATCCAGCAATTTTGTCCGACAATAGAATTTTTAAAATTCTAAATACTGCCAACTATGGCAAACTGTTTGAATCCCTTATCCGTCCAGTTGTTTTAACGAATCGAAAAGTATTTGGTGGAAGGTTCACCCACGTAACATGTCTGTGAAAGTATTTCAAAATACAGCAAGTGGTTTCTGCTTTTCTACTCAAATAGCCTGGCAACTTCCCAACAATCTGGCAGCCATGTTTTAAAGGAATGATTTGAATCAAGTTGGTTACTCAAGGAACATAAGGTTTTTTGACGAATTGGTTGTCATAGTTGCCTATAGAGCCATAAAAGAAACATTTTCTGCAACCCTGGCAGTCATGTTTAAAAACGAATTAAAATGGTCATGAAGGAATTAAGAAGAGGGGCCGACGAGAAACGTTTTTGTGAAAACTATTTTGAAATCAAGATATCTGTTTTTTGTATTAAAGCCATCCATCGAAGATGGCGGGGTTTAGTTGTTTGCTTATGTCGGTCGGTAAGTCTGTCTGTTCGTCGGTAGACCTCTATCGTTTCCGCTCTTTAAGTCCAACAGTTTTCACCCGAGCTTCACCAAACTTCATGAAAATGTTTGTGGGCATAATATCGTGCCTAAGATTGATAACCAGCTAATTTGCCTAAAGAAATTGTGTAGTTACGGCTCTTGTATTATATAATATTGGCCTTTTTAACCGTTTCCACTCTCTAAGTCCAACATTTTTTATCAAATTTCCCCCAAATTTCATGTTTGTGGGCATAATAATGTTAAACAATCAGCCAAATCGCCTTAGGAATTGTAGATTTAATGTCCTAGAACTATTCAAAATTAACATATTTAACCGTTACAATTTCTATTTGCATAATGTTTCATCCGATCTTCACCAAACTGGATATTTTTAAGTTGTTTTTTTACCAAGAGGTGGCATACCCGTTTTAGAAACAGTTCCTGTTTTTTTGTTCAATTTTTCAAGATTTCTGGCAACCAGAAGTTTGTATATAATAAAATCAATTAAAGACATGTAGAACGAACAATCAGAGAAAGAAATCTGCCCAGTAAAATACACAAAGCGGTTTCAGAAAAGACGTTGTTTGAAACACTTTTGACGACGGACTCCAGTCAGTGACCGACCCCAATAGCTCACCCATTTACAATGGATGTTCAAGTTAGCTAAATAAAAGTACATAAATTAAAGGTGAAAGACCAAGCATATAACTTATGTTATTTATTCTTTAGAAACATAGTTTTAGCCATAACAAATCAACTTTTTGTATCTGATTTCATAAATAATGCTTTTATTAGCGAGAATAGCCTAAAAGACAACATGATTTTGCGCATATTTCTATCGATACGCCATTTTGTTTCAAACCGGAATGACGTATATTCTTCCCAACGCGTTAATTGTTTTATATATAGACTGTACAAATTACTTCAAAACTCGCGTTATTTCATTAAGTTACAATAACCTAAGACATAATTTGTATTAAGTAGGAAGTGTCAGATAATTGTACGTTATAAAAACATATTCGAATGTAAGTATTTGGCAACATTTGATAAAAATAGACTACACCTAGTCCTTACTTTCTTCGTCTTAGACATCTGCTATAGGGATCGTTTACTTAGTACCACTTTGTGTTATCAACTTATGAGTACTAGACAAATGATAACAATATTTTATCTTTGAGATCAATGGAAAGTAGTCTGGGCTTCCTGCTGTCACCACGACCGAGATCATAAACTTAATGGCCCCGACAAACAACGATGATAATATCCTGTGTATTCCTACACAATAACGTGTCAAAAGTAATATGAAGTTTTGACAAGTGGTGGGCATGGCAAATCCTGTTTGCTGATTGGTTGATAGGTTTACGAATCATAATTATACTTGACTTAGACGTAATCTGATTTGTTGCAGTAGTTCAGCCTTATGCATTGGCAATTTAAAATAACATTTGATAATGTTTAATCTTTATAATCAAACAGTAAGAAATTTAAAGATAAATGCAGCGTTTTGTTGTATACGTAGTCAGAAGAAAATAAAAAATAACAGCATTGGTCATGTAGTGTTTTCATGTTTTTCCAAGCCCTATTACTGAATTATTTCAATACAAATGTTGTAGATAATTCAGATGTATGGCTATATAAGAAGCCCGTCTAATAAAATTGTACAAGATTTAAAGGACGATGTCAATATAATAATATACAGCCTGTTGCTGAAACATTGACTTTATTACATATGAGAAAATAGTATATCCAATGTTTCACTATCCCGATTATAGATATACTGAACATATATTGTAAGCAATATTATAATAATCTGCAGCATGCAAGTATTTTTGGAAAAGTAGAGTAACGCGTAAAAATAAAACAATACACTGCACGATTATATTTCTTTTGTAGATGCTAATAATTATAGTCATTACACGTAGCAAACTGTAAAAGCGTTCTCGCACATTTGTAAGACAGGTATCCAATTATCAAAACAACATCCTGTTTGTCACATGGCATAATAAGGGGCCGTATACAAACTACCATTCATTCAAGGCATGATGACACATCGACTGTGAAAACTGACATCTTGAATATCGTGAAAAATGCAACGGTTAAATAACAATCGGTTATAAAAAAATTAATATAATTGAGAAACATAAACAATTAAGAGTATTAACTACCAAACGTACGATTGTGATCTGTCTGAAAAGTGATGGGAGTTTTCTATTTTAAATCGTACTTCTTTATTATCATACTTGTATGGAAATATTAAAGAATGAAAATAATTATGGATAAGCTAGATTGACGATCAACGAAAAGGTAAGTAATACAAATTGGCATGATCTACTTATAAATGATGCATGTTCTAATTGTCATTTACTCGTCCCGCAAGACGTTGTTTAAATACGATAAAATTCATTTTAAATAGCTGTTGTGATATGTTAAAAGCAAGCACAACGACTTACTATACCTAAAAACAAAATATTGTCATACAAGAATTGTTCAAATGCCAATTTTTGTTAAAGACATTTAGTGAGTAATAATGGCGACCTATCTTACTAATGGAGCGTTGGGATTTAACTACGTCATCAAGAAAATGGCGGCGGAAATTACCGAGCGGCTTACGGATATTGCCGATGAACAAAATCATAGTTTTTAAGCATCAAACAAATAATGTTCAAATTTTACATAAGCAACATTGTAATCTACTGATTTTTATCTACAAAATATCAAAAGTATGTGAAAACATGGCCGTTCAACTTTAATAGTAAAATATTATTATATTATCATGCTTGAATAACACAGCTGGTTTACCAGTAATTTTTGCCATAAGACTGAATGCTGCTTTTTCCCTTTTTGCAGCGACATCCATTTTGTTTAATTTAAATAGATTTTATTAGCCAGACTTTTTAACGAAAAATGTACGGCATATAGATTGGCGATATCTGGTAAGGCAGTCGGGCGGTCGGAAAAGTGTTGTTAAGGTATTCGCAAACTAATGACATCGGGTAATATCGACTCATTTCGTAACGTATCAGTGTCTTCCGGTATATTTTGGAACAACGTCGAACGACGATAATCTCGAAAAGTTACATAAATAAACATCGTGTATTTTGTAAATAAACCATAAACTAAAACGAAACATTTACTTTTTGGTTAGCAACTGCAATTATTTGATGGAATTAACGTATATTTCATTTGTTAAGCATAAATAAAAAATATTGCGTTTTGGCCTCGTGATTATCAAAATGGCGGCGCCCATGTTCGTTTACTCTGTCCGTTTATAAACACTGAATGATCTCCCTTGTGTGAGTAACATGGAAACGGTAGTTTATCTTTAAAAATATATTTAAGTGGGAAAACAGTGGTTGTTTAAATTTTCGGAAGGATACGTGGATAAGGAAAGCAACCGGTAATAAGTTTTTGCTTCTTACAAATCAATAAAACAATCGGACGTTTGACTCTAGCAATGACCTTCAGATGGTAGTTTTGTTTTTGTGTGGGCGACGCCATTTTTCCCCATGTAGTAATCAGTCAACGGAATCAATATAAAGCACGAGGAACGATGTTTACATAAAATGATTAATTGTATACACACTGACCATCGCCAATGTTTTCTGAAGTATATATATAATAAATATGGCAAACGCTACTGAAACAGATTGTGAACTAAATACTTATGCGGAGGAAAACGAAGAAATAAATAAGAAACGAAAAGCAGTGAGTGTAAGCAGTGTGAGTGAGGCTGACACGAGTGTAGTAGAAAAAGCGGGGAAAAAAAACAAACATAAGTTCAGACAACGACGTTACTAAAGACATCGAACAGAGTGATGCTGAGGACGAGGATGAAAGTGTTTGGATGAGAAGAGAACTGAAGGAGATTAACAAAAACTAAGTAACGTGCTCACACAGAATGATAGTGGGCTGAAAAGTATGATGAGAGAATTAGTTAATGAGATGAAAGATGATCAATTAAAATCGGTGATCCATAAAATTGAGAGACAAGAAAGCAGCATTTTTGAAAAACAGCACGAACACGATAAGCTTGTCGGAGAAGTTAAACGATTAGTAGCAAAATTGAATGATGTAAAGGAGGAGAAACAGCAGTTACAAACGGAAATGATCAAGCATCAATTTGCCAATGAAGAAAAATTAAATGAACTGGAACAGTACAGTAGACGTAACAACATAAGACTGGGTGCGAAGATAAAGAGAAAGAAACAGCTGAAGAATCAGTGAATGTAGTATTGAAAACGCTGCATGAGAAGATGCCAACTATCAAACTAGTTAAAGAAGACATTGACATTGTTTTTGCACACAGAATAGGAAAGTTTGAGAAAAACAAACCCCGACAAATAATTGTAAAGCTGCAATGCCGAATGAAGAAGACCCAAATAATGCGTGAGAAGAAGGCCCTGAAAGATGAGAAACTGTTTGTTAATGAGGACCTCACTAGACTGAACCAAGAGGTGTTTCGAAGTGTACGGCTGAAGATGAAAGGCTGTGTATCATCAGCTTGGACCCATGAAGGCAGCATCAAATACAGAGATCACCAAGACCGCATACATACTCTGCATTTCTCCAACTACAAATACTGGTTGGAATTACCGTGGCCTTAGAATTCCAACAACCGCGAAATGAATGTTTTTTTTTTAAAGTTCAACATATAATATGAGAACTGAACAGGGAGCGTTAATTTCGAATTTTCAAAAAGTATTAAAGACTCAAAATTATGTGTGTTTTTTTTCAGTTCAAATCTATATATAATTACGTATATGTATGATTTTTTTTTTCTCAGTATACACTGATTGATCGCTAATCTGTTATATCGATTTTCCTAGTGAAACGGTTACTGTGTACAATTACGATCAAATTACATTTTGAATATTATAGCGATTTTAAGAGATCTGTTTGACATAAGAAAAAAAAAAAGTTTCATCGACGGTACAAGTGACGTCACCTGCAAAATAGCTTAGAAACTTCATCGTTATGAATTCCCGACAGGGAACTATATTAAAGTGTTAGCACATAAAATCCCCAAATATATAGAACGGCGAGCTACCCTTGTCAAATCTTCAACTATTGTCAACACATGGTATTAAATTATATTATCCAGACTACATAAAATTGCTAACAAAAATGATAATTGATCGTACATTCGAAACGAGTTCCCATCTGTTACCCTCCCAAATTTGTCATCGTTTCCATGGGATAGTAATGTAAATGAGGAATAATTTTACGCTCATTTTTGTTTTGAGACATAAATCGCAAATATTATTATTATTATTGGTATAATAATAATAATGATAATAATCTTATTAATTATTATTATTATTATTATTACTATTACTAGTATTATTATTATTAGTAGTAGTATTATTAGATAGATCGTTTTTTTTAAAATATAACTATATAAAGCCATAATAATTTGCATGATTTCGCTCCCCACTCGGCGCAGGTGAGTTTGGTTGGTGGTCACCATACCGGACAGGTGGGGTTTCCTCCGGGTACTTCGGCTTCCCCCCACAGCACAAGACCACAGCAAAATTAAAAATCTTTCAGTAAACGATAAATAATTGGAAACTGCAGCTATGATTCGAAATTCGGCCCAACTTGCGATGAGTCTAAAAGTAAATTAGGTAGGGGTCCTGGGACATGCAAATATCAGCTACTCAGCAATGCCTGATAAGCCCCGCCTTCAGCCAGGCGCGGCGAATAAGATGCTTGCTATATGTTGTATGCTTGTTTTGTTATTAGTTTGTTTTAGATAGTCATACCGATTAAGCGTTCTAGAAACCTTTTCCCTGTTGGGTCTTGAATAAACTATCCCTCTAAATGTCCAGACTAATAACATACGAACATTACATTGGCGACGAGGAAAAACTTCGATAAATTTGTGCATTCGGATGTAATAGTGAAAATGACTGGATAAACTCCTTTCCCTAAGTTTGACGTTCATGGGGAGGAAAGTTCCCTCGGTGTGCGATTGACAAAGTACGTGTCCAAGCTTGAAAATCTATTGGTTGAACTAAATATCGATTCTAAGAAACGTCGAAAAGCGCTCCTTCTGCACTATGGGGAAATTAAAAGCCAAATTGTGCAAGGGTGTGTATCAAAGAAACTAAGATTAAAGTGCTTGGAGGAAGATAAACCTTTAATCTATGGTTTGACAATGGCCCGAACCATGGAAATCGCGGAGAGACAGTCGAAGGCAATGGGAAATAATGAAATGCCAAATAATGACGTCAACAAGCTACGGCCTACGCCAGGAAAACAAAAACGCTCAAAGAACGCGGAGGCCCAGAAAACCAAGGATTTAAGCACACAATCAAGACAGTTTGTATAAATTGCGGCGTTCAATATCCTCACCAATCACAGTGCCCAGCTAAAGGTAAAGAATGCAATTATTGCCACAAAATTTCAGGGTCATGTGCAGAAAACGGCAAAAAGCAAACTCCAAAATCCACGAAATTAACGAAAACGACACCGGAAGTTGTTCTGAAGCTGAGTCATGTCCAGAAGTATCATTCGGACTAAAATCAGTAAACAAAATATTAAGCTCAAAACTACCAACGGTGACACGTGCAGTCAATGCAATTAAAACAACATTCTTGGTAAATGTAGACACCGGAAGTACGCTAAACATCATCAACTCTCGAACCATCGAAGCAATGACCCCGACACCTAAATTGAAGAACAACCAATTTCCATGAAAGGTGAATATAACAATTTGGTAGAAAGCAACGACAAATTCACAACAACGACATTCCACGAAGTGAGACAAAATAATGACAATTTAATTGGATATGAACTTGCCACTTATCTCGGAATTGTGCCGGTAATTAAGACGCTGTCCAGTGATCCAAATTACGAATAGTTAACACAGAAATACAAGGACGTATTTACGGGTCTCGGAAAATTGAAGACATCCAAGTTAAATTTCAAGTAGATGAAACAATGATCCCAACAGCACAGCGGGCCAGACGGATTCCGGTCAACGTCAGAGAGAGGGCAGAAAAAGAACTCAAACGTCTTGAAGACTTAGACGTCATTGAAACCGTAGACGGCCCAACGCCATGGGTGTTCAGCATCGTTGTTCCACCTAAACCCAATGCACACAATGAAATTCGCATGTGCGTAGATATGCGAAAAGCAAACGAAGCAATCAAGAGAGAAAAGCACGTGACGCCAACGATCGATGACGTAATCGTTGAATTTAACGGATCCACAGTATTCTCGAAAGAATACCTAAATAACGGTTTTCATCAGCTCGAATTAGCGTCAGAATCAAGAAACACCACAACATGCGCTACTCACGTCGGTGTACGACGCTATAAAAATCTCAATTTTGGTGTAAACGCCGCTTCAGAAATCTTCCAGAACGAAATACGACAAGCAACATCAGGACTAAGCGGTACATTAAATATTGCCAACGACAGTATCTGCCATGAACCGACAAAGACAATTCACGATGAAAGGCTCAAGCCGCTGCTGAAAAGACTTCAAGAGAACAACTTTACGTTAAACACAGACAAGTGCAGATTCGGACAATCATCTTTAAAATTCTACGGATATATTTTAAGCAAAGATTGCATATCAGCTGACCCAGCGAAATCGAGACAATTGGACATGTAGAAATCCGAAAAACGCAGTGGAAGTCAAATTCGTGTCTAGGGATGATAAATTATGTATCTCAATTCATCAACGACTACTCACGCATATCGGAACCGTTACAGCGATAAACACAATCACAATCAAGTATTTGAATGGGGTACTGAGCAAGAGAATTCATTTCGAAGGTTGCAAATAGTGCTAACCAGTGACCAGGTCATGACTTATTACGACCCTTCAAAACACTCTGAGGTATGGGTGGACGCTAGTTTCCTGGGGCTATCAGGAAAATAGGATTGTAGCGTACGGCAGCCACCTCTTTAAACCCGTGGAACAACGTACATCTTCACTGTGAAATATCGCCCAGGGAATCAAATGTTCTCCGATTACTGCTCAAGACATCCGGTGAAAGCGTTACGTTAATTTCTTGTCATATCCGGCAATACCGGATTCGCTGAATTTAGCAGAAATAGCAGTGACCACCAGCAAAAATGAAGTATTATGTTCTGTCATTGACGCACTGTCAAATATCTCGTAGCATAAACAGCCAGTGAGAAACAGCGTTATTTATCAATGATACCAGACTCTTGCTGATGAGCTAACCGCCGTGAAGATCAATGACCACTTTCTAGTTCTCCGCGGTTCAAGACTGTGTATACCGGAAGCCCTGCAACGCAAAATTGTAAATCTAGCTCATCAAGGTCATCAGGGTAGAGTTCGATTAAAAAGCCTAATCAGAGAAATATGCTGGTTCCCACAAATGGATAAAATTGTCGCTGACGTATGGAAAAACTGTATCCCGTGCATGTCAGCGTTACCGCACAAAGACACTGAACCAGTCAAGTCAAGTCCGTTACCCGGTGGACCATGGGATGAAGTATTAATTGACTTTTGCGGTCCTTTTCCGAATGGCGATTATGCAATGGTTGTCATTTGTGACTACAACCGATTCCCAGTTGCCGAGTTTATCAGAAATGTATATGCACAAACAGTGATATCTCGAATTGAGACAATATTCGCAATGATGGGAATTCCTAGCATAGCTAAATCGGACAACGGAACGCCGTTTAACAGCCAAAACTTCAAATATTTAGCCAGCAAGTACGGATTTCAACATCGCAGAGTGACACCGTTGCACCCAAAAGCCAATGGCACAGATGAAGCATTCATGAAACCGCTGGTCAAAGCCTTGAAAACGGCCAGTACAGAAGGAATACAGTCGCGACAAGGTCTTTGCAATTTCTTGATGAATTACCTTAGTACACCATATCCAAGCACAGGCTGCTCACCAGCAGAAATCATGTTCGGATAAAAGCTTATAAATAAAATTCCTACCTACAGAAAACCGGAAAACCCCGAACATATCCGAAATCGGGACTCTGTTGCAAAAAGCAATCAAAAGCGAAATGCAGATGTCAAACGGAAATCAAAACCTACGGAAGTCAAAATCGGAGATACCGTATTAGTAAGACAACAACCGCGTTATAAACTGGATACGCTATTTAATCCAACTCATGGAAAAGTCATTAACAATAATGGATCTACAATTACGGTTGAACATACGGGAAAACAGTTTCGCCGAGTCGCATCGCATTTTAAGCCAGTACGAACATATGCCCAGGTCGCCAGACTACAAGATCACAACGCCAATCCAACGCAAAGCCGACCACGACGGTCCCTGCGGCAGAATCGTCGACCACCACGGCGTTTCGATGAGTGACATCAAAGACAATTAGTGAATATGAGGTGAATTAGTGTGTTACCGTTTATATTAATAATTCCATTCTGTAAAATGTGCGATTAATTAAAATAATAAGGCCATAGTAATGCCTAAGTTTATTGCAGTGTGATTCCATCTGGATTTAACGTGCGCGTTACCTGGGGTTTTATTTCTTAAACCTGTGAACTGTTTGGCTGAAAGGAACTCCTTTAATTCCACAACCATATTGCGGTCAAAAGGTCAATCCAGTCCACGGACATTCGTCACAATTAGTTACGGACGTGTTGAAAATTTTATCTCAATAAATGGCAGATAAACGTCAGTGAAAGACAGTTTTCCATGACATTAATTAACCTGTAATTAAAAAACGCTTAAGCACGTGTCGAACTTTTTGTTTAATCAGTTACACATATATTTAAATGTGTGCATTGTAACATTGTATTTAAAATATGTTGTATATATAAAATGTTTGCGAATGACCAAGCAAAGGAAAACATGTAACCTTTATGATTATTAATATTAAAGCGTTCGTTACTGTAATAATTTATATGAACATGTGCATATAAACATGTGTTTAAGAATTAAAATATCTGAATTTATATATGTATGATATAATAAAGCAAGCTTGTAAATTTTTCGATTCAGGCATCTATCAATATTGTTAAGTTGTTAAAACATGAATAACGATATCTGTTTACTGTAGTTTTATTCTTCTGTGTAAATGTTTAAATCATAAAAGAATGGAGGGATGTAATAGTCAGCTACACGGTGATGCCTGATAAGCCCCGCCTATATCCAGGCATGGCGAATAAGATGCTTGCTGTATGTTATCAGTTCGTCTTAGATGGTCATACCGAATAAACGTGCTAGAAAACTAATCCCTGTTGGGTCTTGAATAAACCATCCTTCTAAGGATCCATAATAATAACATAAGAGCATTACAGGACACACCCCTGGTCTTCACATAATGCAGCTTCGGCACGGAAGGACCTCATTAACTTCAAAAATAAATACTTACGACTCGTACATGCTTGCTATTAACATTAAAGAAAATTATACAAATGTATCACCGCGATAACTTTCCCGCATGACTTGTTGCACTAGATATTGTTTGTTGGCCTTTTGTATGCTTTTTAAACTTATATATGCTCACATGTTTACAAAACATTGCTGTTTGGTTTTTAAAATCTGTAAAACGAATAATGTATTGCTCTGTTCTGTTACTGTACACGTATATTTACATGCATGAAATGTATTACTTTAATATATATAAAATTGTCGCTGACGTATATATATATATTGTATTTGAATTAATTACACCACAACGAAATGCTAACAAACTAAACAATATGGAACATAATTTTAAACAAAATATTATGGAATATATATGATCTAGTAGACTTGTGTTTTATTCATTCTTAGTAGCTGAATAAAACATTACGTCAACTGTATTTTAATAATGGCAACTGTATTAAATATTTTAAAGTAATACTATTAAATTACTGGCTATAGTCTTGAAATTGTATCAATTTCAATAATGTTATGAAATCACAATTAGCAAATTCACAATATATTATTGCAACATATACTACCATCATGACAATTCTGCTTGTTAAATACATTATTATGTTTGAACTATTATTACAGTGCAGAAGTTACATTCTTGTCTTACTTCAGTTGTCTTTTTGTAAACTCTTGCACTTAAGGTTTACATAATTTTGATATGTTTTACCCGCCGAGCTCCGGGTAGCAAGTATAGCACACACAATTTACAACAAACAATAAAACCAATATGTATATATAATTTTCCTCAAGCTATCTTGCTTTATGATTAGACTAAATGTATATAACGCTACAATGATTGGTATTAAACACTAACCTACAAGCCTATACATAATAGTACATTCTCTCGATCACGCTGATATTGACCGAATAAATACGTGGGCTGATCAATGTTTGGTAGAATTTAATCCTGCAAAGTCAGAATCTCTAATGATATCTCGAAAACAAAACAGACCAATCCACCCACCTATGGCAATGCAAAACGTACCCATCACAGAAGTCAATGTCTGTAAACACGTAGGAATCTTTTGGCCAACGACTACACTTGGCATGAACATATTGCACATATCAAAGACAAAGAATGGAAGCGAAACATTATGCGCCGCTTTAAATATACTCTTGATCGAAAAGCCTTAGAAGTTATATACATTTCGTTTATAAGACCTATACTTGAATTTTCGGATATAGTACACTTGAATATTCGGATGTAGTATTTGAATATTCCGATGTAGTATTTGACAATTGCTGTAAATTTGTAAAAGATGACTTAGAAAAAATTCAAACTGAACCTGCGCGGATTGTATCGAGTTGTACCAAACTTGTTTCGATAAGCGAGTTATACAGAGAGGATGGGTGGGAGACATTAAACATGAGGCGCCAGAAGAATAAACTTAGTCTCGTGTATAAAATTACCACAAAACTAACTCTAACGTACCTTAAATCTATAGTACTTGATACAGTCAGGGTTGACAACCATTATCCATTGCGAAATGGAGCAAACATTAGGAATGTGACAACCCGTACAAATACATACTCAAACTCATTTGTATCATCAACAATAATGGAATGGAACATCCTTCCTCTGGAAACACGAAATGTTGATTCTCTTAACACTTTCAAATTGCTACTTGATAATGATAATACTAAACCTAATTTATTTTATTACACCTCACGTGACCACTCTGTGTATTTTGTTCATAGACCAAAAGTTATATCAGTGGGCAATACTTTTCATATCACCCTCGCGCGGAGCTAAAAATAAAACAGCGTTTTGTTTTTCAAAACAAAAATAAATTAAACGACAATGCAAATTTTACCTCCAAAGTACAGACGTGGATCCACGACATTTTACAAATAATATCCTGCTACAAGAATTTAATCCAGTAGCCACAAACAGTAGTATCATCCAGGCGAATGGGTGACTGATGGAAAAAGAGGCTGACAAACAGACAGACAAACAGGCAGGCAGACAGGCAGACATACAGACAGACAGTGGGCCGTCATGGACTTGGTCGTCATGGTCTGGGCCGTCAAAGACTTAGGCCGTCCTGACCTGCATTCGTTCGTTAGGAAAAATAGTATTTTCCTGCTTAGCTTCCCTGCTTTCAAACCGCGATACTCGATATTCGGGCGATATTTGAACGATACCATATCGTGTATCGCCGGATTCTTGCGTCTCGCTTCGTGTTTCGTGTATCGTGGTTTGAAAATCTACCGCGAGACCCGAAATTTTGGCGATATTTGAACCATATAATATCGTGCCTCGCTTCGTGTCTCGCCTGAATATTGTGTATCGCTTCGTGTCTCGCTTCGCATGTCGTGTCTCGGGCTTTAAACGCGAGGCACGAGTTTGCGCGAGACACGAAGCGAGGCACGATATTTTACCGCGAGACACGAAGCGATACACGATAATCCGGTGAAACGCGGAACGAGACACGATATTTTGCCGCGAGGGTTCGTGGTATGGGGTACTGCGACGGTGCGAGATATCGTGTTACAATATTATGCCTCGCTTCGTGTTTCGCGCAATTCTCGTGTCTCGCCCTCGCCGTAAGAGGCACGATATTCCATATGGCACTAATCGGATTCCCTAAAATATAGCTATACAAACTCAATGGTAATCGCGGTAAAAGGTTCAGGTCATGTCTGCGAAGCATTGGAAAGTACGGAAGGTTGATTCTGCAATGTTTTAACTAGATAACTATTGTACATGTATAGTGAAATGGTAATGTAAAACCTCGGCTTACGCAACATTTATTACTCGAGTCTACATTAAAGCAAAGGTGACGCTTATCACAAAGCTTATCATTTCATTTACACGGAGTATTCGGTGTAATAAAATAAATAACACATGGCTGAGAGGGTAAATAATATCAACCCTTGAAAAGTCATATCAACCTCGGCTACCGCCTCGGTTGATATAAAGTTCTCGGGTTGATATTATTTTATATCACCCACTCAGCCACGTGTTATTTATATAATTATTTATTATTATTATATTACTAGACTTAGACTCAGAACTAAATGTAGTTCAATCACCCTTATGCAATTGTGATGCAGTCTAATCAGTATTCTATTATTTCTTTCGAATGCAGCTTATTCAGGCAACAACGAGAAGTTCTTATCAAAACAAATTCTCGTCTGACATCCCCAACCCTTAACACACTTTTATATAGAGATGAAAGTATTGACTATGATAAAAACACGCGTATATTTGATGCAGTTCATATGTACATTAAATATAATAAACGATTTGATACCTAGCTCTCTGTTACAGTTAAAAACTCATTTCATGTTAAACTGTTCTTTTTCAACATAAACCATTCTTCATTTATGTCTTACACTCTACCCGAGGTTTCACCTCTACCGTTTACAAGTCGTTTCCCACTCTCTAGGATTTATATTTTTATATCGGACAAGTGTACAGAGTTATGTTAAATGATACATTATATGTATCCTAAGTATTGAACATAGTGTATTAATGTTACGCAAATGACGTTAAAGTAACATGAACAACATTTCGCGTATTTACGAGACTTCTTTCCCCACATTTTACTTATATAAAGATGTTGAACATTTCTATAACTCGAATAACATTTACTGGAGAAATTGACAGAAAGGTGCAATTATAAATAATTCTTAATAAAACGCAACCACAATTCAAATATAAATTAACATGCACAGAAAGTTTATAAATATAAATTCCCCATTTATTAACATTCTCGGGTTTAGGATTCTCCGGACGCTAATTGAAGCGTGTGTATTAACAAACCTTTACCGCGCGCTGTTATCATAATGATAGACTCTTCTGCTGAAGTGTGTTGTACGCGCTATAATTAATGCAAGGGCACGGCAGTCGGACACAAAGTACAAAAATTTGTACTCAATGATAAAAAAAAGAAGCTACATCAAGTTTGCTCATATTGTTTGCTTATTTATCAGAAAAATACCATAAATTTACCACTTTAAATGTTGTGCTTGTCACAATACACCTTAACACTATTGACAGGCAAACGTGACGCAAGCTCAACAGGCAACATTGTATGTTGTGACCGACTGGCGTGCCCGTTAATTGTAGCATTGCAATTGCTATAGAGCGCCGATTATGTAGGCTAAACAAAATAGTTACTTTATTATATGAATGAATATAACATACTGATCATGACATACAATGAGTAAAATGTTTCATAATTATGTTCAGTTCTAGAGTGTATGTCGCGGATATGTTAATAACATAATTTTAACCGCTTATGTAAACAATTATGTAAATTTTAATCCTCAAAAGTATGCAACAGTTATTGGTATACATTAAACCATTGTTGAAATTTGCATTCCCTAAAATTCTAAAATGTGCCCATTTCTAGTGGCATTCAATTTTCTCGCTGCATAATTATCGCAAGAAATCTAGGTCAAAACTGATCTTAGACAGCTACGCCGAATAAAACAATATTGTGTAAAGTGTATAGTGTATAATTTTACCTCAAAAGTATTAATGCTAACGTCGATCCACTGCTTTTTACATTTAATATCCAGCATCAAGTATTTGAGCTTCCTTTTTAAGTATCCACAATATTGTACATATTTATTTCAATTGTTCATGTGAACCGTGCTAACCAGAAGCGCGATTTCTTTTTGAAATCGCCATGACTGTTCAGAACGTATCTTTGTATTCGTATTTTGTTCCAACCCTGTATCCGATTATCAATATTGGTGTTTAAAAAATGATAGATATCGCCGATGCATGGTTTCTTTAATTCTGTGTTATCTTGGTACTTAAAACAAATTAAAACGACACAACACAATCCTATCATGACCTACATGTATGTAGAATACTAGGAAAACGATGTCAGTCCAGTCCATTTATCGCGTAATGTGATTTGAATATCCTTTAGATACGTCCATCAATTCTATTTTATGTCACACGATAACTTTCGCCTGTTTATTACTGATCCATACTAACGCGCTGTAGAACCTTCTTGACACGTCTAAATGTAGGCCTAGTTGTACACACTTAATGGTCATGTCTGTAAACGTTTAAGGTCATTTATGTGAAGTATTGGAAAGTGCGGAATGCTGATTGTGCATTTGTTTTAACTATATTACTATTGTATTGTGAAGGAACCAAAAATGTTTCCTATCGAAAACAAACACATTTTAATGATGAAACTGAGAAACGAGGTCACATACCCAGCAAGCAAGCCCATATGGGCCCAATATCGGCTATTGCTGATCAAAAAATACAATATAGGCCCAATGTGGGTCCCAAATGATATTTGTTTGCCCATATCAGACCCATATGGGTCCCTGCAAGGAAGCCCACGTAGGTCCACTGCACGTTGTCCATATGAGTCCCAGCAAGCCACCCCATGTAGGCACGCTATGGGTTTCACCTGGGCTAATATACCTAATGGGCCCAGTGTGGAACCCACATGCATTATCTTGCCACTATAAAACCCAGATGGATTCAAGTTAAGTAAACCCATTTGGGTCCCTACTAGAAAGCCTATATGGGTCCCAGAAAGCAAGTCCATATGGGCCCAATATAAGCTATAGCTGGGCAAACATACAATATGGGCCCATGTGGGTCCCATATGCATTATATTGCCACTATAAAAACCCAGATGGGTCCAAGTAAGGTAAACCCATTTGGGTTCCTACTAGCAAGCCCATATCGGGCCCAGAAAGCAAGTCCATATGGGCCCAATATGGCTATAGCTGGGCAAAAAATACAATATGGGCCCCATGTGGGTCCCAAATGATAGTTTTGCCGATATCAGACCCATATGGGTCCAACAAAGAAAGATCATGTGGGTCCTTTTCAAGTCAGCCCATATAGGTCCAAGCAAGCCACCCATGTGGGCACCATATGGGCTTCACCTGGGCTGATACACCTCATGGGCCCAGTGTGGACCCGTATGCGTTATCTTGCAACTATAAAAACTATGTAAATCCAAGTAAAGTAAACCCACATGGGTCCCAACTAGAAAGCCCATATGTGTCCTAGAAAGCAAGTCGATATGGGCACAATATGGGCTATAGCTGGTTAAATATACTATATGGGCCCCATGTAAATCCCAAATAATATACCACATTCGACCCAGTAAGCAAGCCCATATGGGACCACTGCAAGCAATCGCGTGTGGACAAGATATCAGCTTTACCTTGGCTGATAAACTATATGGGCCCCGTATGGGACCCATATGTTTTGTCTTACCACTATAAAACCCAGGTGGGTCCCAGTCCAGCAACCTTCTGGGCAAATATACCAAAAAGGCCCAATGTGGGTCCCACAAATGTTTTGCCCATATCAGACCCATATGGGACACAGAAAGCAAGTAAGCCCCTATGTTTTGCCCCTATCAAACCCAGGTAGGTTCGGTTTTCTGTAACTGATTTGAATTTGTCACACAATTTTGAGAGATAAAACATGAATTTTAGCTATTTTGCAATCACATTTTGATATTAGTATAGGCACATTGTTTGCTGCTTTTGCGGCACCAGGGTTGAAGAGAGAGAGAGAGAGCAAATAGGCAAATGAAGAACATGTCTAATCAAGCCCCACATATAATCCTTGTCCTTGGTCAGAATGCAAACTGCTTTTCAGCAGCCATCCAATACTGGGCATTCTTTACGGTGATTTAATTTTCTATATAATTTATAATATATGGTTTAATTGCAATGTAGAAACAAGTTCCAAGGATAGGTGATTATGTTAATACATATCATCGCCTTATTTAAAATTGCTATGTATCTTGATTCGCATGCATATCATAGACATTATATTGCCAGAACTGGTCTCGCCTAAAATATAAAAGAGTTTGGCTTCTATAATACATATCCTCGCCTTATTTAAAATTGCGATGTATCTTAATTTGCATGCATATCCTAGACATTATATTGACAGAACTGGTCTTGCGTAAAATATCAAATATTTTGGCATCTATAATCAAAATAAATGTTAACATTATTGTATAATTTTCTCTGTCAACTTTTCTAAGGTATGGTTTAAACAGAAATTGATTGGTGTTCTGAATCACCATACATTGAGGAAAGAATAATATTTTGCACATGAACTTTATTTCATAATTAACTAATCAAATTAGGTACTCGTATATGTCTTCGTATAATTGCGGAATGCTAAACAATGTCAATTCCCAACAGAAAACAGCCGTTTAAATATGTATGCCTATTTAGGAGTATTTTGCAAACTGATACGGCTGTAGTTTTTATGTCCCCGGCAACTTGATGCGGGAGGCATATAGTGATTGTCCTGTCCGCCCGTCCGTCCCTCCGTCCATCCGTGACAAGGTTAATTAGATTTTACCGTTTCGTCTAGCTCCAACACCGATTGCTTCAACACTTGGATACTTGCACAGTTGTTGCTTATGACCATTCCCTATCCACCCATATCACCCAACATAACTTTGATCTTGACCTTGACCTAATTTGCACTTAGATTAAAATTGCCATTTCTTGGTTAACTAGATTTTACCGTTTCGTCTAGCACCATCACCGTTTAATACAACGCTGGGATATTTACACAGTTGTTTCATTTGACCGTTCCCAATCCACCCGTATCACCCAACCTCACTTTGACCTTGACATGACGTAATTTGGACTAAGAAATGAGCTATCCGGCACCAACCGGGGGCATGTGTGTTTATCAAACACAGAATCTTGTTTTATAGCATAAAAGTGTGATGTTTAGTTAAAATAATAATTAAGCACTTATAGTTGTACAAAACAATGTGTGTATTAGGCTAAAAAAATATTTACTTGATTCTCAGGCAGCGCCGCAACGTTTTTTTATGGCCCGCCACGAATTTTATTTAATGCCTCATTTTTTTGACGATCGCACCCGGGTTTTAAAGGAGCAGTCCAGAAATATGTTAATAACAAAAACTTTGCAGAAAGTGTTTCTAATGGGCATGTTACCGAACAAACTATTAAAACTACGCATTGAAATATGTGAATTATTAACATGTTGGTAAGTTGCTATGGTCTATTTTCTGTGTGCGATAACTGGTGATGACTCTGGAGTAAACAAGCATGTACATGATAGTATATTCCGTTCGTACCAAGTGCTTTTGAACTATGCTTTTTGAAAATAAGAAACGGATTTCGGACGAATAAATATCCATAAACGTTCATAAGAACTATTGCTAAAATTACGATGTATACCGTATTTACCCTATGTATTGGGACACTTAAAAATAATTACCATTTTTCTTGTCCCAATAAAAAGGGTCATAAAAGAATAATTCCCTAAAATGTGTCCCAAAATATATGGTAATATTCGACCAAATGTATTTTCACACACACACCAATTGTCGTTATGCCGCGTGCTTATCTGATTGGTGTGTCAATTAAGAACACCGGGTAGTATAGCGTGTTTGCACCCTACACAGTTTGCACCACGGGTAAATTAAACAGGCCCTAGACGTGTTTGTTTAGGAACAGAACAGAACAGAACAGATAATTTATTAAGAATTGTACAAGGTACATCGTCTACAATAAATGAATATAAGTATACATATATGTAAAGTATACGTGAAAAAAACATAGTGGAAATAATATGTTATTATCATATAGTTGGTATATTTTTATCATACGAGTACAGTGTATGTGCACAATAACGACAGCAAAGCTAAGTATGTACTTATAACGGAGGATGAACGTTTTAATTTACCTACCGTTCTATATTTAAAAGTGAGTTTCTTAGAATATGTGCTTCCTTAACATACAAAGATATTTTTATTAATCTGATTTTATCTCTTGTATTAAGTAATTGTAAATACTTATATACAGATGGATGTTTGTAGTAAAAAGTTTGCAAGTGTAACTAAAAACAGATCCCAAATAGGTGAACTAATAAACAGATTCGATGAATTGGCCATTGTATGTCCAGCGCTCGGTGTTTAGTAACCCACCTCGTTTTCGAAATACCATGATTTTTGTTTTCGATGTATTTATTTGTAGCCCCCATGCATTACAATATGAAAATAAATTATCTAGATGGATTTGTACTTCTTCAGGCGTTTTGCCTACAATGGCCATGTCTTCAGCAAATAACAACAATACTAAAACTACATCATCTATAGAAATACAAGAATTAATACCATTTTGTAAAAATAACTCAAGATCTTCAACAAAAAGTGAAAAGGTGAAAACAATAGAGGGGACATTACCTCCCCGTTGACGCAAACCGACTGCATATTGAAATTATTCAGAATAACGAGAACATGACTTTACACAAGATTTGACTGTTGGATACATACTGCGTATAATCCTAAGAAGTTTACCTTGAATTCCACATTTATACATTTTTAACCATAATCCATTTTTGGGATCAGAACCCCCATTTGGCACATTTATTGGCTTCATGAGAGACCCGACAATTATCACATACTACCGGGTAGTTACCCTAATACTGGTAACTGTTAATTGACATTAATTGACAATTACCGTTTGAAAACGGTAGTCTTTGTAGTTTTTATTATATAAAAGTGGTACACTCTTATTATTTGCAGCATATCTATTGCAATTTACAGTGTACAGTAGATCTATACTACTCTGATCATATTGAAATATTGAAATCGAGCGATTTTTATTTTAAACTGGCAAAATTAAAGACAATTTACCATTATATTTTTGTGTCCCAATATTAAGGGATTCAAAAAATATTTATTTTTCCGAAAAATAGGGGTGCCCCAATATTTAGGGTGTCCCAATAGATACTAAATACGGTAGATATATGACAGCGGCTTAAAATTAAACGAATCCGCATTTTAACATAGCTAAAGAAGAGTAACCCGGTGGAGATTTTGGTATGTCCAGTAAATTTCTTCATGTCTGATTTAATTCTATAAATCGGATATACACAAATTGTGAAATACTGTGTAAATTTTGGAAAAAAAAGTCATATTCGATTGGAAAACTTTACAAATATCGTTTATTTGTTGATTTAAACTTTTGTTTCGTAGATGCTTTTGCTTGTTTAATAGCATTCCATATTTTTTTAAAAGAACATCTGTGTCAATATAAATCCAATGGAAACAAACAAAAATGCCAGCTGCATTGACAAGTGTTGATTTTCCTTTCCAAAAATGATTGGTGATTTGTTGCAAAAATAATCCCTTTTTTTAACAGTTATACAAATATGAATTACTAAAAGTTAAATTATATCAATAGAAGTACTTTAATGCTGACGGTATATCAATTTGAAGGCACGTATGTTAATGATGAATATTCAAATTGATTGTCTTGTTTCTTGCATAAATGACCGTTTGTGATTAATACATTTATATTTAGAATTTTATTAAAAGGGATGCTTATGTTGTTATTAAAACGTAAACACCGGGATTACAGTATAAAAGGGACTGAGGTTTAGAAAATGTCTACTCTTCAGTTAATCACTGGTCTGTCAGGAGCAGAAGGATGAAAACACATATGCTATTTTCACTGGTTTTAATGAATATTTTTCTTTTAAATTTGGCACACAATTAAATTAACAGATACGCTTTTGGAATATTAAAAATGAATGATGTAAAACACCATGTTTTCTTCTTTTGAAAATAAAATAAAATAAACATATACAACAAAGCAATGTAAAAATCTGGCTTTTTACACCCAACATTACGGCTTCTTCCTGAAATTGCATGACGATGAACTGAAAATTGAACTATATGATGCTATGTCTTTAAAGCTTTTTATAAAAAGACGAGATGTAGTTGATAATTGTTTTTCGTTTCATTTCATCGTGCCTCAGAAAGTTGCAATTCTGCTACTCTGGTTTGCATCTAGCCACTGAGTAATTAAATGGTAATTAAATTGAATAGTATTCTCGTTTATGGCTGTTTAATTTGAAATGCTATGAGGCTAATTTTATTTACACTTACATGTTTTGTGAATAATTCTGGGCCAAGTGTGAGGTTCGGGCGCACGTAACCGGTTTAAACCCCCAATGCTTTGCATTGACCGTTCCAAGGCGGTTACCCCAGTTTTATTCATGTGTGTTTTGTGTTTGTTATGTGTTTTTTTTTATGTGCTGTGTAATTTTTCGGCAATTGGTCACTTGCCATAAATAAAAGACCTCGGGCTGCTAATAAGAGTTCTCTCCCGCTGTCGCAACTGGAGTTTCGCTTTGTTAATATTCAAATAAAATATTGTGTTGTCTGCTAGAAAATTAAAATTTCCCTGGAAAAGATAATCCCACCCACAAAAGAGTCATGAACGTTACACAGCCAATTGAAAGCTGCTGACTCAGTTCAGTGTTTGCCTCCTGGGTTTCATCTGATAGATGGCAGGAGAAGAAAGTTGCATAGTTGTCACTCATCTCTTGTTCAAACACGTGTCTCTGTTTACAAACTGACTGCTCTTATCACCAATCACTCTCCGAAAGGTTAATTGCTTTACCACCGCAAAATCAGAGTTTAAAATTATCTTTAAATATGTACTTATTTACTTGTTTTAATAAGACATTACATAGTGCCAATAGAAAAAAGTTGGCGAAACAAAAATTAAAAAAATACTTTAAAATAAATGCTCCCTCCCTTCTGATTTTTTGGAAAAAGTGCCTGAGAAACAACTCATTAATATTTTTTAACCTTAATGTACGTGTAAGGCAGCCACATGATTTTTTGAGCTGAAAGATATATTGTTGTTTTTTCCTTCAGAAGCAGTCAAAAGAAATTTGTCCACTACAAGTCGAGGATTAATTTGATAATCACAGATTGCATGTAGTATTTAGCCAGAGTGTGTGAATTCGGGATTTTAAAAAATACTGTAGCTGTGCTACTATTTTGACCTTATTACTAATGATAATGCTTCCAGTAATTACTTGAATTAATTTACAAAAGAATGTGAATGCAAAAGAGAAAGGAAACAAAGGACCTTGTAACAATACGACATGTATTGAGAAGCTTCCACACCAGTTGAATTGCAAAATAATAGTGATTGTTCGGATTTTTATTGGGAAATATGTATGAGATATTTAAATAATTTCCAACTGCCAGTAAATTACTTTCGCCAACGGAAGATAAAACCAGTTCTCTGAATGAGGTCAAAATTATCAATATTTGAAGAAATTTGCTTACTTTCTGTATCAGTGGAAATTACATTGTTGGATTATTTTTTTTTATAACCGGAATAATTAATAAACGTTATATTGTAGAATAATTTGTGTAAGTGTAATGAGAGACATGCATCCATTATTGCCTCTATAACTTCCTGCTAAGGCCAAAACAATTGTGTTTTGGGCAACGGTCTGAAAATAGGTAGGGTCGGCATTGATTTATTTTAAAGACACATTTTGGTCAAAAAACATTGAAAACAAACTAAAATCTGACGAATACGGCTTTCATGGAAAACAATTGTCGCTAAAAACTTTAGGGTCGGTGGGTTTTCGATAGGTCGGGGTTAGTTTTATATACAGGCCTGACCAAATCATCCCCAGTCCACCGTAGTCCAGTCCATGAACATACAAGAATTCTACAATAAGTGAAGTAGAAATCCTCATGCCGCATAAGATACGGGCGTACTCCATGTAAATCCTCATTTATCAACATTAACAGTAAGGTAAAGTATTATTGAAATATAAGTAACAATTTACATGGACTAAATTTTACCCTGCTATTCACATAAAACTTAACAATGCAAGAAGCAAATAACTGACAAAAAATAATCTCAGTTATCCTGCAAAATTTTTAATACAACAACAATATAACCCACTACATGTAAGTAGAATACTAGTATGCATTAACATTTATAGTCATAGCATACGGTTAAGATAAATTGATAATAGTACTTCAAGATATTAAAAATATACATTTGACAAAATAGTAATCAACAAACAAAATATTTTCATCTTCAGGCATCATCTGCAAAGGGTGGCACCGCTATAAAGGGGTCATCACTGCACGCTACTGGGTTTTGAGGAGTTACCAAAACCAACATTATTTTGAGGTATTAAGGAGTTACCCAAATCAATTATTTATATCTGAAAAATAAGTATATTATTACTGGAAGTTATCTTTTGTCTTTCGTACATTTTTTATCTGAAAAGAAAAGTACTTAATTTCACTTATACATACAAGCGAATAAGTGCAAATGTTCTATTAATTAGAGATAGAAATTTATATTGTTCTGAATACACACATAACACGTGTACATAATTGTACATGTACTATTATCTCAAACAACAAACAACAACAAAAGTAATACATTTTCTACCATATTTATGATAGAATCTTTAATTTAGATTCACTTTATATATTTCAGTTTTTCCTTAACCATGGCCACGAGCCGAGGCAGTTTATAGTACTTGGATTCAGTCAATAGCTCATGTAGCTGTGGAGACAATTTGGCAAGCATCCATAATGGAACTCTCATCCATCACGTAGAAAATTTAAAATGGTTCTTAAATGTGTACAGTCTCGATCTATGAACGAATTATTAGACGAACTATATAAAATAGAGTCAGTTTCCGCCTTAACTAAGGTGTCTTTGCTGGCGGTGAAAATTACTCCACCAATGTTTAGATTGAAAGGTTTGACATAAGAAGGATCAATTTCCTCTTTTACTGTAGGAATAATGTCAGCAAGGGGAACTTCCTCTGACATTGTGACATCAATATCACTTAATAGACTGAACGCATCTTCTTTGTCAGATGTTTCAGACTGAGCAAATGACATTTCCTGCGGCCTAGATATTTCAAGACAAACCCGCTTCTTTTCCACCTGTACTCTCTGAGGAGGTCCTCCGCCTCTGTTCCCCTGGCTGATGAAATCGTGTCAACAAGTTGATAAACTTGTTTACACGTGATTCCACAAGGTTTGTGATTACCAACATTTCTGGTGAAGAACCGTTTGCACTTCCTGCATTCAAATCTCAGCCCAGTGTGCATCTTCTCACAATGCCGCTCAACTGCGAACTTACGGTTGGCCCATTTAGCGTTCTGACACGAGGCACAACGATATCGCCAACCCTGGAAAATAATATGTAGGTATACAACTTGTATAACTGAAATGGTCAAATTCTAGAAAACATGTTTATAATTGTAAATTATTATAAAGAGATACTATTTGATATACATGTTTCTGTACACACATTATATACTGAAAATGTGTCTGTTTGTCATGACATTAGCTTGAATATATAACTTTTTTTTTCTCCAGTTGCCATACAACTGAAACTTATTGTGCTATAAGAACAATATTTACATTTATATATACAACTGTACACACACATTTATAACAATAATTCTATTTACATCTTACAGTATCTACAATTGGGTCAATACTGTTTGAGCCACATCGGAGGGCTATTTCCTCGGTAAGGCTTTAACCTGTCATGAGGTGCTTATTTGGGATTGCCCCTAGCACTTTCTTGTATTCTGAACAATACATCATTAATTCGTTTGACCACTACATATGGCCCCTTTCAAGGTTTCTGTAACTTAATGTTTTTCCCCTTTTCTCTTTAAGGATCATAAAACCACACAGAATCTCCCACTTTGTATTATGTTAAACTTTTATTTCTATCATATTAATTTTTCATATGTTCACTAGTCATTGTTTAAATGTCTTCGTGCAATCTCGTGAATTTTCTCTTGTTTGTTTTCTAAAACCTTGACATATTCTGTTTCATTTACAGATACATCTTCGACTGGTCTACCTGACATTAAATCTATGGGAAAATTGACCTCTCTACCGAACATCATATTGCAAGGAGAAAAACCCGTGGACTCCTGTACCGAAGATCTGTATGCTAACATCAACAAAGGTATTTTTTCATCCCAGTCAGTTTGACTATTGTTAAAAAAAATGGGACAACATGTCTTCTATAATTCTATTTACTCTCTCAGCAAAACTTTTTGACACTGGTCTCTAACCAGATGTTCGAGTTTTGTGGATCCCCAGTAAGTATGCAGCTCTGTCTGCATGTAATTCTACACCGAATTGGCATACACATCTGTTAATAAATTCAGTTGCTATGTGAGAAGCCTCTAATGTTTGTAATGGAATTGCTTCAACCCATTTTGTGAACATATCACACACCACTAAAATATATGCATTTCCTGAGGAAGTGGTTGGATGAGGACCCTGAATGTCAAATTGAACTCTTTCTAAAGGTTGGCCCACAATATTGATTTTCATAGGAGACTTTGCTTTTCGTGGCAAAGTTTTCCTACATGCACATATGTCACAAGAGTTACACCAATGGTTTACATCTGCCTTAAGTCTGTACCAATGAAATCTCAATCTTATTCTTTTCAGAGGTTTTTGCACACCGAAGTGTCCAGCAGTGATACTGTCATGTAGCTGAGTAAAGACTGAGTCCATGAGAGCTTTTGAGACAATTATCTGTCGGATAGGTTGGTGTTTGTTATCAATGTACCACAATCTGTACAAAATTCCTTCTCGTAACTCTATAGATTTCCATCTATGCCAGTAATATTTTACTTTTAGTCCAAACTGTGATACCTCGGACAATGAAGGTTGCTTATCACCGGTCTGTTTCCAGCCAATAATTATATTCAGTATCTCATCTTTTGTTTGAGCTACTTGAATGTCAGTTAATGATGTTGAATCATTTATTGAAGGAGATTCACTCTCCTCAGTATCTGTACTAGTACTAGGTATTTGTTCATCTTGAACTACTGAAGTACTTAATACATTGTTAGTTGCACAGTTGATCAATTCATTCTTATCTGGGCTACATTCTTTTGACAAGACATTGAGAATAGCATTGTTTCTTGTTATAAACTCTGGTGTTGCAGAGTTTAAACTCAATGTATTCACATGTTTACAATATTTGTGTTCCATTTTAGCACAGTATTTACAGTTAAAGTCAATACAAGGGCGCCTAGACAGAGAGTCACAATTGGAGTGAATCCGGCCTGGTCGATACACAACTGTAAACTGATAGGATGATATAAATTCTATCCACCTGGCTAACTAACCTTCGCAATTTTTGAACTTCAGTAAGTAATGTAAACTACTGTGATCGCATCGACACACACATTTGGTACCATACACAAAATGATGGAAGTGTTCTATTGAATCTACAAGGGCTTTCAACTCTTTTCTAGTCACACAGTAATTGATTTCGGTTTTTGTGAAACCCCTAGAGTAATAAGCAATTGCCCTCTCCCGACCATTTTGAACTTGTGACAGTACACTACCTAGAGTATTTGAGATGCATCACAATCAATTATATACTCAGCATTCTCTACTGGGTATGCTAAAACAGGGGCATTTATTAATCTTTCTTTCAGCGTAAGAAATGATTGTTCACACAAGTCATTCCAAACAAAACGACTTCCCTTTTCAGTCAATTTATGCAAGGGTTTAGCTATGGCAGCAAAGTCTTTGATCATTTTCCTATAATAACTTGCCAGTCCCACAAATCCTTTAACGTCTTTAACAGTTTTGGTCTGGGCCATTCTGCAACAGCTTTTACTTTCTCAGGACAGGGGTTTACACCTTCCTCACTCACTTGACTTCCTAAACATGATACAACCGTCTGGAAGAAATAACATTTCTTTGGGCTAGTTTTGCTCTTCTTAACCGGTCAAATATAGTCGAAAGATTCGTGAGCATTTCTTCAAACGTTTTACTTGGAGCCATTCAATCGTCTAAATAAATCAGACACATTTCATAGGGTAGACCAGACAACACTTTTTGCATCAGTCGTTCATAAAATTTGGACAAGTCATGATACCAAAAAGCATTCTTTTAAATAGCCATTGGGAACCACCCGGTATAGCAAATGCTGTTTTACAGCGGTCTTTTTCAGCGATAGGAACTTGGAAATATGCTGACTTGCAATCCATGGTAGAGAACCATTTATTTCCAGCTAATTGATTTATTAGGTCATCACATCTTGGTAACGGTTGTGCCATTAACAATAATTGTATTGATTTTTCTGAAATCTAAACAAAATCTGACTGAATTATCAGGTCTGGGAATCATAACAACAGGGAATAACCATGCTGAACAAGCTGCTTACCCTGTTATAGACATCAACAATATGAGGTGGCAATTGGTTACTAAAATTTGCTTCACTAATCTAAACATGACTGCATGCGTTTCCTTGAATATCATAATTATCAGTTATCCGTTTGATATTGCAACTATGGTTCCAGGATGTAATATACATTATCTGCTAAATTCACTATTCTCATAGGCACACTACCATTTGAAGGGTGAACCAAAGCCTTAGCAACCAACAATCCACTACGTTCTACAAATTCTGTTTTACCTTCAATAACACCAAAATTTTTCCATATCTATGGGTTCTAAAACTCGGCCCTACACAAACATTTCTGAGTTTGAAGGAATGTCAATTTTCTCAACAACTGCTATTTTGCAAACAGTATGATTACAACAATTTGAGTGCTGAAAACATGGAACTCTTTTTCCATTGACTAACAACTCATTTGTCATGAACTGCAAACTACATTTATTTCTCATAAAATCCATTCCTAAGATACCCTTATTTTGCATTTTTGCCAGATACATGTCATGTTTGAATGTTTGTTTGCCTATTTTCAGATCAACTCTCCAGATTCCTTCAAAACATGACATCTCACCAGTGACAGAAACTAATTTCGTGCTAACAGGCTGTACATCAGAAAGACTGAAATTTGGTAAGGATTGTGCAAAATCTATGTTCAATATGCTACTGGTGGATCCAGTGTCAATAAGAAATTTTAACGGTTCACCTTTCACAGAATCGATGACATAAAAACCATTCTCAGTTTTATGATCATTTAGTGTGGACCCTTCTAATTGTGTCGAACTGTGGGTCTCCAGTTCGACCTTTTCAAGTTTAACGGATCATCATTCTTCGACCTATTGTTTTCTGCATGATTTGGATGCCTGTAGGGGAGTTCTAAAAGTCTCTTGTCTATGGAAATAAGTTTTTTTTTATTTTGTGATGGGGTAAACATGTTGTTGGAACCACGGCCAATACCCTGTGAATTTTGACTACCCTTGAAGAAAACATCCATTTTCAGAGAAAGTAAATCAACTTCCTTACTAAGTTTGTTAAATTTATCATCTGTTTGAACTATCTCACCTACTTCACCAACAAAGTTTGATCTCATACTGTCAGAAACTCTGAAAGCCTCAAGTTTAGTGGCAATTAGCTCTGCGTCTGACATGGTTTTTAAATTCAATTCTCTTTAACGGATTATAATCGAACTGTCACTTATGGCATCTACATGGCATGATCCAAAGCTATGACCTCGATAACATCAGGTGTGGTATTGGGATAGGCTTTCCTAGCCAAAGACTTGACCGATTGAGCTAAATCTTGAATGGACTCGGAGTTCTGTACAGCTCTGCTCTACTTTCTGAACAAAATCGCAACGACAATTTTTATATCAGTGCATTGTAATCATATCGTTCTCTTGTATGTAACTCAATGAGAATTGATCTAGCATTACATGTTAATGAACTTGCTAGAAATATACCATTGTCCATGTAACTCCACCTATTTATCTCAGCGCAAATTTCAAACTGGCTAAGGAATTCGGTCAAATCATCTTTCCCGTCATATTTTGGAGCCTTTTATTTCAATGGAGATCCGACTGTTTCTCTATCAAATGGTCTTTCATTGGATATACTGGGGCACTCATTATTATGTATTTTATCTCTGGGTATAACTGGCTCATTTCTACTATATGAATGATCATGTGACATTTGTCTTCCTCTGTTTGTACTTAAAGCTGGTTGTGCTAACCGATGCTCTGGGCATAACTGTCCATTCTGATTCTTCTCTTGGTTACGCTATCAAATTGATTGTTGTAACTATTATTTTGATTTGTCAGTACTGCAAATTTATTTGATAAATCATGTGATATTCTATCAAACTGAGACACCTTGTTCTTTTCATTGGCCAATTTCTCAGCAAACAAATCAAAGAATGCTTGAACCTTACTTGTTCCAATTTATTGCTCAACACTTGTTCAATACGTTGTAATTTAGAACGATCATTTAAATCTTCATTTGAACCAACACTGGTTAAAGATTCTGTTTTGTCTTCATCAACAATGTGTTGATGCGGTAACTAGGCCATGTTTAAGCAATGTGTTGCTCAATGTAATGAACCAAAAACAATATATTTTTCAGATCAGTCTGGAGCGTCCGCAAAATAACTGAAGTAATATCAAAGACACCTGAACAACAAGATGAACGATTCTACTGAATATTTATACTCCACTGAATTTAAACAACCAATAACGGTTCATTACATTAACAAGTTAATCAGCACCAATGTAAATTGCAGCGGTCAATTTATTAAGGACTTCTATAATTTACGTGAAACAAAACAACAAAATCGAACTATACTTTGATCCTGTTATGTTAAGTTAATAAACTAATTGTTCGTGTTGTTATTTATTCAGCCCAAAATGTTTTACATCACATGCATTTTCATTACAAACCGCTATGAAATAACAACTGTAACAATATCAGTAACTACAATTATTTATATTTTGATATAGACTAACAATTCACGTCACCAAAATTTCAATAACACCAACAGTTCACCTAAATCAAACCAAGCACCAATATTGCACCAAAATTACATCAAACACCAATATTTCACCAAACTTGCACCAACCACCAATATTTCACCAATATTTTACCAAGTACCAACATTTTACCACTGCGTCACCAAACAACAAGATTTCACGAAATATAATATTACTACAATAAAACGTTTAATATTGGTTATTTTTTAACCATTGTCATTGAAATATTATTTGTAAAAGAAATAATTCTAGGTGGCTAGTCGGTATTTGGGATAAATCCTTAGCTAGATCATATGATCCAGAATATATACAATATAAATTTAATTTATATGTATCTATGTGTCGATCCCACCGCTGCCACCAAACAAATGTCACGCCAACCCCAGAAACTCCATAGGGTAGCGTGGAGTTTTTAAAACTTCCCCGAGCGGCTGAGGACTGGTATTAACATTACTAGGGGTGGGTCGCTAGCATTTAAATAAATAAATAGACAACAAGAACATGAACTGCTTAATATATGTTTATTGTTTTACTCGTAAAATTATTAAGATGGCTTATAAGTATTCTAGGTATTAACAATTATTCAAACTTAACATACCACAGAGCTCATTTCACCAGCCTTGTCCATCGAGAGAACGCCCGCAAATTACACTTAGTATGACGTCACTAACTCACAGAGCGTTCGTCGGGTAAAGACCGAGGGACACCAAAACTAACGAAAATGTGCTTTCACAATCAGTACACTTAAAACAAATAATTATGGTATTAAAATACATAGAACAAAGTTAATATTCGGCATAAATATAAATAAGTATCTATATTTTCAATTACAACTACGATTTAATATGCACACATACATTTACTGGGTAAAATGATGTACATATACGCAATAAAGCATTTTGGTAATAATTCTATATAGAACATGTTTTGAAATTGTAATATTCATTTTTGCTGTACAAAAAATGTTAACATTTATATTCATGATTCAATCCATACATCTAAATGTTTGCCTAATCAGCCCAAGAGATTCTACTGTGCCGACATAATTTTCTTTTACATTTCAGTGTTCAGCTTGGCTTGTTCTCACAATAACAGGAATGGGTACTAACTTTTAATTGGTATTATTGTGTTGTTTATTTTATTAAAGGGACCTGTCACAAATTGACGAACTGACAATTGTTCAACTTGTTGTTACCGATTCCAAAAATAAAATAACAGTGTATACAGGGGAGCAAAATAATTCTACGGACCAAGAAATATACAGTAAAAACGGTTTCGTTTATAAGTAACCATCAGCTGAAATTGATAAAATTACAAAGCGTTGGTAATGCTAAACGATGGAATAATTTGGAGTGTTTCTGTTGTTTTCGTTGAAATGGTTGACATCACGTGGAACATTTACATCAAGTAAATAATTCAAGGTGAAAAACAGAAGTCGGAATGGTAGAGTGGTTAAGGCGATAGCGTTTGAATATGAAGGTTTCGGGTTCGAACCCCGCTGGGGACCTTTTTTTTTTCCAAATGTTCTTTTTGTTATTATACTTGAGTTGTTAGGTCCATTGCTTAAATCTGTCAAGTTAATACATTTAATGGCATACTTAAAAAAATGCGACAATCTGTGAACAAGTCCCTTTTAAAACTTCAGGGAATACCAGCAGGATTTAGACAATTTTGTTTGTGAGTTTAGTTGTTGTCGCAAGTACTTTTTGTAATGTTTTAAAACCGGATTGAGTTATGGTTATATCCATACTTAAAAGTAATGCTCACTTGCTGTTAATATTTACAAGGCAATACTTTGTAGATAACTTACTATGCACACTTTCATGTTGATTTTAACATTATGTCCCTTAACACATAATTATTTGTTTTAAGTAGTTTGCCATTACTTGAGTTTTGCATTAAACTCTATCTTTATTTTAATACGCACCCTTTTTAATCTCAAATGAGTACATGAATATAATAATTACAAGTATATTGTGCAAGGTACATTAGACATACATGTAGATCTCGATATGCTTATTTGAATATCTGTCTCACATGATGCATTTTGTGTTTTTGTACTGTTAGTTAAATATTCCAGACGCAGGTGACTCTGGTAAAAATAAGGCGCAATAATGAGACAAACACAAAGGCATGGTAACGTGTTGACTCTTCGAATGTCAATCTCTTACTGATAAATGGAAATACAAAATACAACATCTTAAAAGACAAATACATATACGCACGATATATGAAATGAGATTAAATGAAATGAAATTATGCAGAAAATAGATTTACTAACCTGGTAAAAATAGGGCGCAGTAATGAGAAAAACACAAAGCACAAAGACACGCTAACGTGTTGACTCTTTGAATGTCAATCTCTTACTGTCGCAATCGTGTGAAAAAGTGCACGAGGAAAATGAGTTAGTAAAGTGATGGGCGATTGTCGATTTGGTGAAATTAATGAAAATGGGCTACACAACACACATAAAACATATACAGACAAACTGTCCTTGTGACATTCACCCCCTCTAAGAAAAAGAATGTCGTCCCGACATTAACCGATCTAAACTATCAAGGCAGGGACAGGACACCAAAAAGTACTGAAATTCAGTTGGTAGTTGCACGCAAGGCATTAACACACAAAGGCTATTTCTAGCAAAACCATAATTCTAGTACATACGTACTAAAATTGTAAGCTATGTTTAAATGAGTATTAACTACAGTTATGACAAACTAAGGACTAAATTTCAAAGACGTCTCTTTGAAAGATAGTAAACTCTACAGAAAATGTGCTATATGCTCCATTTACTAATAGCTATCACTAAAGAGGAGTTTAACTCGCAATATAGGCAAAAAAAAGGTAATAGCATCAAATGCAAAAATGTACTGTTATATTACATGAGACATAACTACAAAATCATAATCAAAACAACTTTACAATCAGGTACTTAATGATGACACCGTGAGCATATTTACATAAAATGCAAGATAAAACAATATAAATTATCTGTATGTACACTATGTGGTGCTGTGTTTTACTAAAATGAAGTGACTATGGATAACGCATTATGTTATCCAATCATTGCACAACCGAGAAGGCTTTTTTCTGACTCTAGATGTTCAACGTGAAACAAACGTTTGTGTCCGTGAAGGAAATGTATCCTTAGCGGGAATGTTAGACTGTTTAGTCATTTGATCGACAGGTTGTCGGGCTACTTCAGATTCTGAGCTTCTTTTGGGCTCTTGGAAAGGAAGTCCAGAACATGGAAACAAAAGATTTCTATGAAGTAACCGGGATCGTCCCTTCCCGTCTTCTCATCGCACATGAAAGACTGGTATGTTTGGGTCCGGCTGAGTTTCCACCACATATACCTCGTTGTTCCATCTGTCTTCCAATTTGCACTTCCCTTTAACGCCTACAGTACGAACCAATACCTTATCCCCCGCTTGTAGGCGAACATATCTGACCCGCAAGTCATATCTTCGCTTATGTCGCTTTGCCTGACGAGCTGCCTCCTTGTTCGCCACCGCATATGCTAACTGCAAACGTTTACGTAAACATACTCCTTACGATCTCGTGTTCGTGAATTTGCGTCAGGCTCTATCCCTAAAAATGCATCAATTGCCAGACGGGGATGACGACCGAACATTAGAAAGTGAGGAGTCAGGCCAGTACTCTTGCGACGGGTTGAGTTAAAGGCATGGACAACTACTGGGACATACTCGCAAGTTGAACTTTTGATCTGTGGGTGATAAGGTGTTGTTCTACCTTTTTCGATGTTAGCGAGTTTGCATAACTCTTGTATAACATGACCATCGAAACACATAGTGACAAACGAAATGCTCAAATAAAATGTTAACTTTTGTTCGTACGGTCCGATTTTTCGTCGGGATGGCGGTTTAAATGGTCCGTTATTACCAATATGTTTTCATACCCATCTTTGGACATCTCAAGTGTTAGAAAATCCATACAGAATAACTCAAGAGGATAAAAAGATTGAATAGGATTCAGTTCAGCAGCAGTATAGGCTCGTGCTTTTCTCCGCACACACCGAGGACATTTCCTGACATGAACGTCAACAAAACCATCAACTCCAGGCCAAAAGAACCTCGATTTAACCAGAGATGCTGTTCTGTCCATCCCTTAGTGGCCGGCGTGATCGTGTAAGCCAGTAAAGACAATATCATGAAATATATCGGGTAAAACCAGTTGATCAACCTGATGCACATATACGGAACCATGCCTGTAGAAAACATTGTCACGTAGAAACAAATGTCGCCGTTCTCGTAAATAGCGACAAACTGGTTCAGACTCTAAGCTACACAACCTGCGAGTTGGCTTCCGGCCTGACAAAATCAACTGTTTCACACGAGAAATAACTGGATTTTTGTCTTGTTCTACCCGCCAATTCACGTTACTCAAATGATCGTCGTTCTGTATTTGGCCTGCAATATCCGATACTTGCTGCGACAAACTGACTCACTCAATAGCAGGACATTCCTGACTTGAAACCATGGAAGCCTGAACAAGAGCCTTAACAGCATCTGTACAGACAACAGTTTGATTGGCAGGTGATCGACTCAGAAAATCTGCATCAACATTCGTTTTAACCGATCGGTACTGGATACTGTAGGAGTATGCAGATAGGGCAGCTAAGCATGTGAAATGGCATCTAACTTAGAGTGGCACATAGGTAAGTGGATTATTATCCGTCCTTGCCTGAAACAAATTACCATACAGATAATCGTTAAATTTATCAACTACAGCCCATTTTAAAGCTAAGAATTCCAGCTTGTGAGCAGAATAGTTTCGTTCTGCAGGCCTCAGTCCTCGACTGGCGTATGCAATAACGCGCTCATTGCCATCATCCTGTAACTGATAAAAAAACAGCACCAAGTCCGGTACCGCTTGCATCGACATTAAGAATGAAAGGTTTAAAAAATCGGCATGTGCCAGGACAGGTGTTCACGTCAACCTAGCAACCAGACTTTCAAACGCATCCTGGTGAATTGATTCCAAACGCCAAACAACAGCTTCACTCTTGCGACTCCCCTTTATGTTTGTTGGGTGTCCTACAAGCAAATCATTCAAAGGCTTCACTAGCTGAGAAAAACCTGGTACAAAACGCCTGTAATAACCAGCAAAACCTAGCCAACTTCGTAGGTCCTTGATATAAGTAGGAATTGGCCGACTTTTTAGAGCCTCAGTCTTGGCAGGGTCCGTCTCAACACCCTTGTCACTTATAACGTGACCTAGATAAGAGATCCTAGGAAGAATTCACACTTGGAGCCCTTCAGCTTCAACCGAGCCTGATACAAACGTGTATAAACAGCTTCCAACCTTTCGAAATGCTCTTCCAAGGTCTTTAAAAAACACTATCATATCGTCTAAATAGATTAAACATTGCTGCAAAAGAGTTCTCCCATACATCTCTCCATCAAGCGCTGGAAGGTCGCAGGTGCATTGGTCAGCCCAAATACCATCCTGTTACATTCATAGAATCATAGTTTACCTAAAGAGAATGCGGTCTTAGGTTTATCTTCCTCCTTCATGGCGACCTGCCAATACCAAGAGCGAAGATCAAGCTTGCTGAAAATCTGAGACCCAGACGAACAATCAAATCTCTCCTCGATGCGTGGAAGAGAATAAGCATCTGGAACCGTACGGCGATTCAATTTCCTAAAATCAATACAGAGTCGAAGAGAATTTTCTTTCTTTCGTACCAACACAATGTTGCTAGAGAAAGGGCTATTCGATTCTCTGATGGCCCCAGCCTCTAACATATCGCGGACGTGTTCACGAACTTCTTCAAACATACCAGGAGGAATGCGCCGATATGGCTCTTTAAAGGGAGTCTAGTCGGTGAGATTTATCTTATGTTCGACGAAATAAGTGCAGCCTAAATATATCATTCCAGTAGAAAATAAACATGTCCAACGCTCTAAAAACCTTACCGCCTCATTCGTATGTCCCTCAATAATGGAGTTATCAGGAATGCGAATCCCCAAATCATCAAGGGTTTTGTCCTTAGCAAGTGTACCAGCATCCCTGGGTCCTTCAAATTGATCAACATTACGTACAACAATGACCTCATGCAAGAGACAAAGACGAGCTTTAGGTCTAATGCGCAAGGGCTGCGCTGACATGTTGCATATCCACACCGGTATCTTTGAAAAGGTACGGTTTGGATTCACGTCTACCAGTCGTGGACAAATATTCATTTGATGAGAAACACCAGTGCCTTCTGTCACACCACGCGTCATTTCATTAGCCGACCTCACTATACCAGTAAGTGTACGTGACTCAAATGGCTGAAGAGTGACCGGATGGTCAACCATTGCCTTCACAGAAACATAATTTGTCTTGTTAATAGCACTGAAAGCTAATTCCCATGCAGACTTGATTCCGAAAAATGATCTTTGAAATAGGAAATGACATTTGTTCCCACAATAAGAGGCACATCTTTCGAAAACGTGGTGTCCCTAGTAATAAGAATTGGCACTTGGACTGAAGGAACTGTCAAACTGGCCTCAGACAATTCTTGCACAGCATACCCATATAAGGCACAAGACTATCATTTGCACCTCTTATTACAAAGTCTGAAAGACTGTGAAATTCCGGCGTTGGATGCATCACATGAAAGTACGACTCACAAAGAGAAGTCACATGAGCACCTGTATCAATAAGTAAAACCACTTTATGACCATTCAAAATAATGGATGACTGATTTGATGGACCAACGATGTCAAGTTTGTATGGGCCATTTACCAAAGGCTTACCTACTACTGGCCCTTCGAAGGAGGTGCCTGAGAGTTTAAGGGTTTAGACTGGGATGGAGGAAGCAGCATTACCATGCGCATCTGCGCTCTGTTTTCCCTTTGATTATTACGACCCCCACGTCGATCATTGAGAGTTCCAGAACGGTCTTGTTTGATGGATTTGAGTTCTCTATCAATGTCACTCATTTTAGTCTGCAAGGATTTCATCTGGTCAGTCAAGCGTTGTAATTCACTAAGCAGTGGGTTATCTGCAACTGAAAAATACTGACAGGAAACGTCCAACTTCTCTTGCTTAAGAGAAACGAAAGAGTTACCAACAGCTTGCTCATGCTCAGGCTACGCAGTTCTCGTCTAAACGAACTAAAACCCTTAATAGTCTCAAATTTATACCTAGAATTGTTGCGCAAACTGGTGTCACGAAGACCAGACCAAAGTCTTCCACAAAGCATCTCATCTCGTGATGATTTGTCAAGAGGAAATTTAGTTCTTGATAAAAGTTGTTCCAGTCTTATGCTAACGTCTGCAACAGATTCGGATTCAAACTGGTGTGCACAATAGAACTGTTCCTTAGCTCTCTCCGATGTAGCAACATTGCCAAAAATAGCTTCAAGCTCACTTACAACATCAGTGACACCAGCAAGTGCACCTATATTCACCAATGCTCTCCGAGCACGACCAGTGAGAGATCTATGAACGGTCTCAATAATTAATTGTGGCCGATAGACACCATATCTAATTAAACAAGAACCATCAATTTCCCACACTTCGAAGTCAACATCATCAGTTTGACCTTCGCCTGAAAACTGAAGAAGTATGGGAACTTTGGTCGAATGAGAATAATATTCTTGCTTTGACGATACAGGATCACCTGTAAATAAAAACTCAAGTGCAAAAGGAGGGACAGGAGGGGGATCCGAAAAGCCTTGATATCTGGAGGACTGTGGCGATGCCTCATGAGAAAATTTTCTCAATTCAAGTTCATGTATCAGCCGTCTGTCAAAAGTAGATAATCTCATAGCTGTAACAAATGTGCAAACAACCTCTGTCCTCGGAGTTTAATAAGCAACATTATCAAGATCGAACTTCACAGAACTGTAACGCCTAGGGACCTCTGGCCTCTCTGTAAAAGAAGGTATGCTCATACGAGCCTCTCTCATCGGTGTTTGAGTACCATATTCATTATATAATGAAGATGTGGATATGGTTTGTGCATTAGAAGTAAGAGTGTTGCCTTTTGGGACAATTTACTGAATAGCGACAAGTTCTCTTCAACTGCTCAATGAAATAATCTTGGTCTTCCTGACTATAATCAATACTGCCTGTGACATCAGATTGGTATTTAGCAGCCATATTTGTGCACACTAAAATTATATATAAAAATGAGAAACACAGCATAGATAAAATAATATATCAAATAAAAGACTGAAAAGAAGACTATTATGCAATCACGTATTTAAAAATATCACCATTAACATCACGAATAAATGCATATAACACTTTTATGTTTAACAGGAAATAAAAAAATGCAGATTTCCCTATTTACAACTATTATACATCTAGATATGTCCTACAATAGCCACCAACCACTACAATGGATGTCACAGGAACTATCTACAGGACAAAGACAAAGGGACAATATTTACAGAAAATAACACAATTGGGACTTTGGGCGAGTGTTAGTAGGGATAATGTTAGTTCTTACCAGTTCACCAGGTAAACATGCAAACCATCACCACTGTTTAAGCTCAGTGAAATGTGAAACGCCAGTGTTGTTCTTTCCACTGTGATTGAGCCTAAAATTTATCAATTGCATATAATGTAAATGTACAAAAATAAATGACAACACAGTTTCAATGAATCATGATAATGATAACAATGATTAATTTGAAAACAAATGTTAAATAAAAAATAAATGACAATAAAGTTGCAATGAATAATGTCAATGGAAAGGATGATTAATTTTAAAGAAACTATAAAAATGTGCTTAAATATGCATGCAAAAACACAATGTTATTTTCAGATGTAATTATGTCCAAAATAACAGTTCACAGTTCTGCACTGTTGTTGTATGTACTTCTGGTGAACCGACAAAGTACCATTAACTGGTTAATTCACCATAAATGTTTAAGTTCAGCTCACAAACACTACGAATGCCTATAAAGCATCCACTTTCTAATTGAAGTAAATCATGTGCACCATATCACAAGCTGGTTTAACTGTCACTTCAATGTATGTTGAGTTGACCTCAAACGAAAACGATGTTTACATTTGTGACTTCCGGTTACCTTCGTATCTCACTTCGTACCCAAGATTCGTCCCAATATCTTACCATATTGAGCGGATCAGCACCCTTTCTTCGCCCCGCACAAGAAGGTGATTCGCCCCAGGATCACACCAGACAGTCGTACCGAGAATGTGACGAGTATGAAAATCAAGAGCCTCACGTTGGGCGCCAATTTGTCGCAGGTGCATTGCATTTATAAATGTGTAGTCATTTATAAATTGTATATTAAATGCAAATGTACAAAAATAAATGACAACACAGTTTTAATGAATAAAAAATAAATGACAATAAAGTTCAATGAATAATGCCAATGAAAAGGATGATTAATTTTAAAGAAACTATACAAGTGTTCTGTTATATGCATGCAAAAATACAATGTTATTTTCAGATGTAATTGTGTCCAAAATAACTGTCACAGTTTAGCACTGTTGTTGTATTTACTTCCGGTTCACCGACAAAGTGACATTAACTGGTTAATTCACCATATATGTTTTAGTTCGGCTCACAAACACTACGAATGCCTATAAAGCATCCACTTTCTAATTGAAGTAAACCATGTGCACCATCTCACAAGCTGGTTTAACTGTCACATCACTATATGTTGAGTTGACCTCAAACGAAAACGATGTTTACAAATGTGACATCCGGTTACCTTCGTACCTCACTTCGTACCCAAGATTCGTCCCAATATCGTACCAGATTGAGCGGATCCGAACCCTTTCTTCGCCACTCACAAGAAGGTGTTTCGCCCCTGGATCACATCAAGCGTTCGAACCAACAATGCGACGAGTATGAAAATCCAGAGTCCCACGTTGAGCGCCAATTTGTCGCAGGTGACTCTGGTAAAAATAGGGAGCAGTAATGAGACAAACACAAAACACAAAGACAAGGTAACGTGTTGACTCTTCGAATGTCAATCTCTTACTGATAAATGGAAATACAAAATACAATATCTTAAAAGGCATATACATATACGCCTGATATATGAAATGAGATTAAATGAGATGAAATGATACAGAAAACAGATTTACTACCTGGTAAAAATAGGGCGCAGTAATGAGAAAAGCACTAAGCACAAAGACACGCTAACGTGTTGACTCTTCGAATGTCAATCTCTTAATGCCGTAATCGTGTGAAAACGTGCACGAGGAAAACGTGTTAGTAGTGTGATGGGCGATTGTCGATTTGGTGAAATTAATAAAAATGGGCTACACAGCACACGTAAAACAGATACAGACAAATTGACCTTGTGACATTCTGTTTTGTCAAGTATACAGATTAGGATAAATAGCCTGTTTTAAAACATGAAGTTAAGTGTTTTATTATCAATACATTATTCTACCACGGCACGCGGTTAGTGGTCCATAGATAAAGAAGGAAAATAACTGTGGGTTATTCTGCAACAAATTATGGGCGGAGCTTAATGTTTTGAAAATAGTTCCGGAAATTCGAAGAAATTTTTCCGTAAAATGCACGTGCTTAAACGCGCGATAGCAAATTGTGATAAACACATCGTTTTTGCATTATGTAGCGCAATTAAACCACATTTGTACTACATATTTTATACTTAAGTTCACAAAAACGTTTACGTTTTGTTAATATGTGTTTAATTTGCGCTTTTTGGCATGAAATTTTCATTGTATTATATCGATAAGTATGACGTCATTCGCTCAATGTTTAACATCAAAGCGGACGTCATTTTGAATTGTTATGATTTATTGACGTCACGGAATCGCATGTGTGAATGCACTTCTCGGAAAATGGGCGGATTATAGATTTTTATAGTTCTCATTTATAACCTTTAAAAATACGAATTTTATATAAGATCGTGTTAAAATCGAAATAATTGACGGGTAACATTTTGTTATTGCGTTAATAACCAACGGTTTGTCGTTCAATTATTTGTTAAATAACTAACACCAACTTAAAGCTTTGTTGATATGGTCCAAATTATACTCCAAATAATATGTAGTTTGTTACCTGTTGGTTGTTGTAAAGCTGTATCTGACAGACACGTGATTGTCAAGAAGAATACAATGTTAGCAGGACTACAGACTGGAAAGCTTCTTGTGGCCATTAACAGCCTATCTCTATACTGTCCTGTCTATGAAGTTTGACAACCATTGAGTGTTACACACAGCTTGGCAACAACTACCTCTGTATAAGTGAAAAATTATGAAGAAAATCATGTCCAGACTTTTTCAGTTAAGCTTTTATCCCTTCAAGACCAATCTGTGCTGCAATCAATATGGGACCCATGCAAATCTCGGTTGCACTTTCTGCGGTGGGGCCCATGTGGGTGTCCATTCAAGGTCCCATATGTGTCTACCCATAATGGCTCCATGTTGAGACCACATGGGATCCATAGTAGAAGCATATTGTAACCCAAATGCGATCCACGTACATCCCGATTGCACTTTCTTTGGTGGGGCCCATGTGGGTATCCCATCAAGGTCCCATCTGTGTTTGCCCATTATGGTCCCATGTTCAGACCACATGGGTCCCATTTAAGACCCGTATTGTAACCCATATGGGACCCATGTAAATCCCGGTTGCACTTTCTGGGGTGGGGCCCATGTCAGTGTTCCATTAGGTCTCATCTGTGTTTGCACATTATGGTACCATGTTGAGACCACTTGGGTCCCATTTAAGACCCATAATCCATATGGGACCCAGGTAAATCCCGGTTGCACTCTCTGGGGTGGGGCCCAGATCGGTAGCCCACATGGGTCCCATTTATAAACCCTCAAGAGGCCCATATGGGTCCTATCTGGGCTTACTGGCTGGGTAGCTATTTAGCCGTGAGACAAGGCTGATTTTGCAGGATAAATCTTGCCTATGTTGACTGGATAAATAAGTTATATTGGCTATGTTGGCTGAATAAATAAGTTATCTTGCGTATGTTGGCATGATATATATATTATCTTGCCTATGTTGGCAGGATAAATAACTTATTTTGCCTATGTTCCCTTGATAATATTGATCGATATTATAAAATAAATGTCACACCCTATAGAGCGTGATGCAAAGTATTGTCAACCCTCGAAAAGGTTGTGATATTCATATATTATCACACTAGGGGTAATTGTATCGGCACATTTGTCGGGGAAGTGTTTATTTGGTAGCGCGTGCTTCGAATGTTCTAGCCCGGCTTTATACTTGATTGTCTTCTTTGTTATTTGAAGTTGGCTAATGCCGTGTTAGAATATTTGACAATACATGAGCTGTTCCACATCCATTTTCGGACTGTGACCCCGCACGTTATCACACTGAAAGCTTCGAAAAAACATCACAGCATCTTCATTATTATGCAGGTATTCCATGTTCAAATAGCACATAATAATCCGAGCGATATGATACGACGATTTCAACAATGTTTTAAGTCAACATCTCGACGAATATCAATCCTGCATGTACAATTTTGGATAGTAAAAATCGCCAGAAAATTTGGCCCTTTGTTGCTAGCAAGATTGGATGAAACACGGAATTGTTTTTTATTTAAACCTTCGTTTAGGTATTGTTGTGTGTAGCATTTGGTGGATTAAATTTGAATAGAAACATCCCAGCCAGCATGAATACATTGGACCAATATGGGTCCAATATGAGCTACCAAAAGGATCCTGTATGGGCAACCCACATGGGGCCAAGTGGGATTTTGCAAACTAGTTTTGTATGGGCCCCAGATGGATTGCTATCTGGGACCTATATGGGTCCCGTTTGGACCCAACATGGGTCATATATGAGATACCCATACTTGTCCAGTATGGGCTTCGATATGGGTCCTGTATTGGCAACACATATAGGGCCATGTAGGGTTTTGCAAACTGTTTTTGCATGGGTCCCATATGGGTTACAAATATGGGTCCCATGTCGGTCCTACTCGTATGCATCCAAGATAAGCCCAATTTTGGGCTACTCATAAGAGACCCATGCCTAAGGGGTTTGCAAAATCCTACTTGGCCCATAATTGGCTGTCTAAATAGGACCCATCCTGTTTTCGATATTGTCCTCTATGGGCAACGTATATGGACCCAGGTGGGTTTTGAAAACTCTGTGTGCATGGGTTCCATGTGGGTTTCGTTCATATAAAAATCTTGTTTGTTAGACATACATGATGCATTGCAAAATACAATAAACCGTAACTATTCTATGAATGTAACTCACAAATAGATACCAAAAAAGGTTATTATTTAGTTTATTCTTGAATACAACAACACATTTAATCATTTCTTACTTTATTTGGATTGCCATTGCATCGTATAAAATATAACACTTACTAGTTATTAACATAAGTAAGTTGTCTTTTATGATTATTTAATAGATTTGTTAGTAACTTTAGGTATAATATTACGCGAATAATACATTTATTTATTACTCGTTACGTCGTATATAATTATTTACAATCAATCACTGTTTTCTTCATTTATACATGAAAGATAACCATAACTTAACAATAAATGCTATGTACCAAATTAATGGCCCAAAGTTAAATGTTTAAAATAAGTTAAAGATAAACTGCTTCTAAAAGCATAATATAATATACACGCCAAATGCATAGCATACATATTCAAGATGACATTTTGTTATTTTGTTACAACAATGGACAATACCACATTGACTTTTCCTAGAAAGATGCAATTCTGAAAATAAACCATGATTGTAAAATACACATTTGTGGCACAATAAAACACAAAGAATAACACATCGTGAGTAAATTCAGATAAGCCAAGCACAGTGTGGACAAACATAACACTTATGTCTTTTGCAAAATGATATCATTGCTTTCACAAATAGTATATGTGTATAGCATCATTCTAAGAGAACACTTCTATAGACATGATTTGAAATTGTGAATCAAAAAGTTTTTCTTGCACCACAGGTATAATCTGAAGATTCCGTCACAGACAAAGGTACTATCCAAGTAAAAAATGCTTCTACTGGTATTAAAGTATGATAATGAAATCAACTGTGACACATTTATTTAAAGCCGCAGTTCATATAATATAATTCAATCATCTTCAATTGACATTAGTTCTAATGAACGTTAATGACGTTTATTCGACTGAAAACTGTTTCTTATTCATGAAAGGCATTTTTTAATGTCTATGTTCGAAAACACTTGATACAAAAGGAATATACAAGTATGTACATTCTGTTTTTTTTTCCAGAGGCATCACCAGCTATCACACGCAGATAATTGTATTATAAAGAGATACCAAATCGTTATTTGTTTTACCGATTTCAATGCGGTGTTTTGAATTGTTATGGTGAGATGAGCATTAGAAACGATTTCTGCAAAGTGTTATTTGTTATTTACATATTTCTGGACTGCTGCTTTAAGATAAGTATAATATTGGTAACTCCACAAGTAGATATACAAATCTTATAAAAATGGATAGTATAGAACAGTTAACCTAAGAGTTTTGTTTTAGTATGAATATAGTATTGTCTACCTATTTATATCCTTCAATCAGCTGTCATCCTTCGTGCCACGTGACCGTCCAATATTTCACCATATTGGACGCGCGTGCGTACACTATTTTCCGTATTTGACGGTCCGAGGATAAACATACACAAATGTCCGAGAGAAAACGAATATGCAACTTTCAGTTTTACTTCAATACGCTGACGCCGATCTACTGCTTCGAAAATGTCTTAAAATAATTTTGATATATCCACATTTCTGTATTTTGTCTTGTTTAACCGTACTAACCAGAAACGCGACCGCCTCATTTGAAGAAATTCCGTGAAAACTAACCGAAATTACAAATTATTGCAAAACATGTAATGTGTATGTGACGACAATTATATGTGTGATCATAGTCAGTCGTCACACACTTCATAATGGAATGTAGTAAGAACTCAATCCTGTAAACATGTCAATACATAGAGTATGATAGACATATTCTTTCAATGACTTTTTACTTATAAAATCGTACAGCCTTATTTTTGTACATTATTGAACGAAACTACGAATTAGTGTTATCACTTTTATCACTCCGACTAGTAATGAGATTGGCCGATTTCTTAAAAGGCACCTTTATCATAAGAAAATAATACAAAATTGGAAAGTCATCCGTATTGTTTACAGTATTTTTACTCCACCGGACCACCTCGGACGTCACCACGGGACATTTTTTTAACACCTCGAAATGAGGTGGTCCGGTGAGTCTCCTAACCATGAAGTTGCAGCATTACACACAACAATCCTGGAGTCCAGTGAAAACTGGTCTCTATCGTCATTAGCCGTTTTATTTAAATATTACATCGTTATTCTAGTTCTCAATATCGATGTAGCACTCAATCAACTGTATAATATAACTGATTAATATTCCATTCGACACATTTCATCAGTGTGAAATACTAATTTAAACTAACGTACTGCAGACACTTCCTATTGATCACGCCCCCTTTTACTTGACACGTCTAAATATATAACTACACACTCAATGTTTACAGGTAGTACAAAGTCAAAGTCTCTTTCTGCAAAAAAAATTCTAAATTTCGGACTTAGTGGTTTAATGTATTTATCATGGAACATTGTGCAAATAATACATAAAATATAAATAGGTATATAATAAAAAGATTATTTTTCAGCGTTCTGTACCATACCGTGATATATTTGAACTCATATCGGCTCGTCAAATATGGTATGTCAGCTGTGTAGTCGTCCAAATATATCAGGGTATTGTACAGAAGGCTGTTCAATAACCTAATATTATCAACCAATTACAAAAATGGTATTTTCAGTAAGGAAAGCTTGTTATTTTAAGATATGCCATTGGAAATACCATTGTTATAAGACATATGAGAATGGTCACAAGATTAAGGCTCACAAACGTTTTCAAATATGCAAAGAACAAAAGTGCTATGTTCATTTCTCAAAGCCATACATCTATGTCGATACTTGATCATGCATTAATATTTAATATGCAAAAACGGTTAGAATTTAAATTTACAAGTGCATGTGATCAAATTAACAACAACTGGATATCAATATCAAACGTCAATAACATTGTTAATTATAGCATGCATTGTTTTTTTTATTTATTAAGTGATTAAATGGATATGAACTTCACAGCCAAGTGACAGTCTCATCACTGCCGTTTTAACTAGAAAATGCATGCTTAAGTAATAACACTTAAATGAACTGATCACTTTTTTGTCTTCCGAATTATGGGGCGTTTCACTATCATTGTATACATTCGCTGCATTAGCATTTCACCATCACTAACAAGTCATTTTCTTAGTCTCCTCATTGTACGCTTGCCATGTGCATTCTCGGTTCCTCGACATTATCATATGTTTTGTAAGCACACATTGAAAAATGTGTATTAAAATGAAAATATACATTGAGAAATACATAGGATTCAACACAAAACTGTCCGTTCTGATAAAAATTGATATACATATTTTAAACTGTAAATTTGCGAAATGTTTGCGATTTAATTAAGTTATTTTATTTTATTAATTATAAAAACAATATTTGCAAAACGTGGCATAATAAATAGAATATATGGTTGGTGACTTTTGATATCATGTGATATCAGACGAGTCCGATATGGCGTAGGAAAAAGGCTATCAAACGTCACCTACCATATATTCTATTTATTATGCCACGCTTTGCAAATATTGTTTTTATAATTAATAAAATAAAATAAATTAATTAAATCGCAAACATTTCGCAAATATGCAAATGAGACAGCCTACTTGCGTTGATGCATAGTTACTCCTAAAAATAGTTCTTGTTGAAATCATCAACAATTTAACATTTTGAAACACATTTAACCAATAAACAAAAAAATGAAGCGATAAATTGCTACTTATTGGAACATTGAACATGATATAAATACATTTACGTCATTTTATCTATTAACACACACAAGAAGAAGACTGCAGTCGACATAACGATAAGGTACTTTTCAACTGTTTGCAGTATGTGTGTAATGTGAAGGAATATTTAACAATGAAACAAATTTAAGAGTAAAACAACCCGTGGATTTATTATCAAGTGAATCGTTATTCAACTTTTCTATCAGTGCATAATGTTGAGATGTTGACGATTGCTCTGAAAAACTATTCCCCACACGCGTTGTAAAACTGGGTGGGGATAGCAACTGCACTCAGGATTCGGAGATGCAGCCTGCCGTGTTTGTGATGTAAGCTGCATAATATTGGTGGGACAGCAATGGGTATCACAGAGTCTCTGTACCACGTGCTTCCTGGAGGAGTCAGCAATTGGTGAGTGTCCTGGTAATACATCTTGAGTGCACAAATAAAAGTCAAATTATAACCCTTTGCCTATTATTTGCCTTACAGTATGCAATAAACATTTTAGAGCCATAGGAGCCTACTGAGTATATATCTATGTAAATATTTATAGAATTAATTAAGTCATTTATTCACACATGCTGTTTTGTTCATGTCATTGTGAGTTATGTTCAAAAGGTGCCAGAATTTCTTACATATTTTCAGGTTCACAGCAGTGATCACAAAAAGTTGACACACGTGTGAAAGTTGTTACAACAGACACAACTACTGTACAGAATTTAGCTTGTGAATATGTGTCAGTGTATCAATAGGCAGATTATCTTGTTTATAAGTTCCAAACTGCATTTAACTAGTTGTTATTTCAGTAAATTAATTTATAAAACGTTTTTTTTTTCAATTTCATGTTCTTCTATGGTTGTGCGTCATTTCCTTTATATTTTTTTCCTCATTTATTTCCCTATTTCATGTTGGACTAAAATATTAAGTTAAAACATTGACTTTTCTGCATTTTATTTTAACTAAACCTATTGTTTATAATTTTTAAATTCTTTAACTTTTAAATTTTCGTTACTGACTTTAGAAGTAAATTGATTTGTTGTGAATCAAATTTAAATGTCTAGTGTTTATTTGAATTTCTAATTAAAGGTAAGAGTTCATTTTTGTTAAATTGACCATAATTTCTTAAACAGCAATTCGTTGTTTTTTTTACTTCTTTTATTTTATTTTATTTTTTATTTTTGTACACTTCATGTCAAATAATATGGTTGTTGTTACCTGGCTAGATTCTAGTATTTTGTTTGATTTCTTATTGAAAGTAGGGACTTTGCAGTTCCTTTTCACTTGTTGATACAATTATGGTCTGAGTGATTTGGTTTCATATCCTTAGCCATTTTTTTCTGTATAGATAAAATAAAGAGGCACAACATTTTATCCAATGCTTTAATAAATTTCAATTTTTGTGATATCTGATTGTATTTTTTTCAGCTTTTAATAATGTCAGCTTTCTAACATTTTATTGACAGGTTTTCTATGCTTTGCATTGCATGATTTTGCATAATGCTTATTTGACATAATAACTTATTTCTTGCTAATTGAATAATGTTTAAATGTTTTGCTCCAGTAAATCTTATTTTTGTGAATTAAAATGTTGTAATTGAATAGATCTATTATTTGTTTACATTTTAACGAAGTAAGTGATATTCCACGCCTACACAAAGTAGTTCAGAGAAGTGGGCGGAACTAAACAATCCTTGCACGCGACACAGTAGCATGATATTCGTTAATGTGGGCGGAGCTAAAACATGCTATCAGTCAGGGACATGATATTACAAACGTAGGCGGGGTTAATTTGTGTTATCGGTCAGTGGTAACGCTTAAAAGTATTGGGTCAGCATCTTCAACGTAATTGTGCACTAGTGGCATAATACAACTGTAGTATGCATCTGAGAGCAGCGTATTACGAAGTAGCATCAAAGGAAAAGTATCTGTATTTGGCCAGTCTCCTGCAAGTTAAGTTAACATCATATGAATATTATCACAAAAACATGTTCAAGGATGTACACGTTTTACTACAACATATTTTGTAATTGAAAGGACTTTGGGTCAGGATGGGTGACTAGCTTCGCCTAAAGTGTGCATTTCGGTACAATAACCAAAGGTGCATATAAACCGACTGAACGCGACATGGAGTACACAATTATCAAATTAATCATACACTGAGTAATGTTATTTTATGTATATTTCTGAATAAATTGTGATTAGTTTTTCTTCTGAAGCTATTTCGCATTTAGAAATAGATAATTAGTATTGCATAGCAAGTTTACGGATTGTATAACACATGCATTTGCTGGTCATTTCTTGCAATTAAATAGTTTAATACTGCATAATAAAAAAATATAATTAATGATTTATTGTGTCTTAATTTAAGCGAATCTGTTCTAAAATAATTTGACTTCGAAAAGCATAGTAATTGTGTTCCTACTGATAAGCAATGCATTATTTGAACAAAGTAACAAACACACAAATAGCTGTGCTACGGTATTGTTGGGGATTTTGTTCCGGGGTTAACCCCTTAAGAATTCCTTTAAATAATCCACATTAGCCAAATGTTTAGAGATTAATCTTTTTTCATCCGAATTCATCCAAATTCATTCAAATTCACCTCGTTCTAGCGGTGTTTAGGGGTGAATTGCGCAATTCAGCCCTTAGAAGAGGTTATTTGGAGGTAACATCTACTCGTTCCCTCGACTTAGTATCTCGTTCCCTTGATTTAGTACCTCGTTCCCTTTACATATTATCTCGTTCTCATGAGTTAGTACCTCGTTCCCGTGAGTTGGTATCTCGTTCCCACGAGTTAGCATCTCGTGGGAACGAGATTAAATAAGAGAAGTGCAGGTCACCTCTGTGCCACCATAATAAATAGACGGACATGCAGGTACAAAGTTGTACCTATGGGCATACTTTTGTACCTACAGGTATAAATTTATACCTGGACTAAAATTGTACCTGTACGTATATTTTCTGACCCAAACCAAAATTAAGCAGACAGTCTTAATGCAACAGTGTTTTTATTTGTAATGAAAAATACTTCAATGCTAATATTAAATACGTATATTAATAAGTAAATTTAACAAGTAAATAATAACTTTAGTACAACATTTCACCTGTGGGCACACATTTGACAGCTGCAGGTATATTTATTTATAGCAACTGTACTCGAACATCATAATTATTTTCACTTTTGACTAATACGGTACGCCATATAAAATTGGGCGAAGATACGACGAAACGACGTTTATATCGCTTCGGCGCATCGTGTCGGCGCTTCGGCGTATCGTGTCAGCGCTTCGACGTATCGACTTGGCGCTTCGGCGCATCGTGTCGGCGCGTCGGCGTATCGTCTCGGCGCTTCGGCGTATTGTGTCGGCGCTTCGGCGACCTCAGAAATGAAATGGCGCCGAAGCGCCGATACGATACGCCGACGCACCGATACGATACGCCGACGCGCCGACACGATGCGCCGAAGCGCCGACACGATGCGCCGAAGCGACCTTTCATAAACACAGGTCGAAGTCGCGAAACTACGATTGCAGTAACAGGACACCGTATTGCATCCTGTTCCTTATCGATTCTCCCTTCTACCAATATGGGCTGGATCTTGAGTAATTAAACTTTTTTTGCCAAAATGCACTGATAAATAATGTAAATCATGTTTCAACACCTTAATTTGAAGCATTTAAATTTTACAATAATTGTAATTACTCATGCAGTAGAAAATGTAAAAGAATATTGAGAAATAAAAGCAAATACACCCTCGTTACTCAACATGATAAGCGCTGCAAAAAAAGTATCAAACCAAATTGAAAGTATTATTTTGTATAGAATATTTGTTACTTTTTTTTTAGAAAATCGTGTTATAAATATATTTTACGACTACATAATTATGGTATTAATACTCGAAAAACGTGTTATTGGATAATTTCATGTTCAAAGTAACAAATGAATATTGATAACACTGTCCAAGCTTGCTTATCAAACGTTACATAAACTAGTATCTGTTTGAATTGCGCAACATCGTTTAAAGTTCCGGCATGGTTAATAAAATATTGTTTCATGAATGTAAAAAGCAGTCGACATATATATATATAATTATTAAAACCATTTAACTACACATTTATAGTTTTATTTTCGGGTGGATTTAAAAATGTCTTCTTATTCGAATTATTTGACTTAATAATAATAGTTTGTTCAAAAATGGTGGCTTTAAAATTCCGACTTAAAAATAATTAAATTACTCATTTTTAAAGCGCTATAATTCAAATTATGGTGTAGAAAATATTTGTGAATTAATTCTGTAAAGTGCAGTTATTATGTATTTATTAATGTTTTTATTGCTATACAATTATGCTTTAATTAAGTTTTTATTGATTTTGATGTGTAATATGTATTTAATTAAGTTAGTTTTGTCTTAAAAACAATTAATTAATTAATTTGTTAATTAAACAAGTTAAAAACCTATTATTAATTATATGTTGTCATTAATTATTATTTTAATAATCATCTCTGAACAGTCAGCGAAACTGAAATCATAAAAAATAAATATTCTTTAAAAAAAAAAAAAATTGTATAATAACATACTTGAAACACTACTATTGGGAATAAAACAAAGTTTTTATACATTTAATCACTGGCTTTAAAACACAGTTGGGCCAATCAATTACAACATATTTAATGTAAGCATAGCTATTATTTTATTATGCCTAATGTCGCTTATTTTTAACATTGAGATCGCACGATTAGTGGGCGGGGTTATCGTTTAACGCAATCCACTTCAATGGTTATTGATTGCGCACATAAATAAACCACGCCCATTCAACCGCTTCAACCGTTGTCCAGTCTATAAATCCCGCCTTTTCAGCTCTACGCATGTGCAGTACTTAGTCATCCTTAATAATAAGCAAATCTATATTTAGAGCACTTCGTAAGCTCCACCTTTTCACCCCTACGCATGCGCAGTATTCTACATCCCACTGAAAACGGGGTTGTTAGAGATTAATCCCCATTCAAATTAATACCTTAGTAAGCCCTTATTTGAGGAACAAAATCCGTAACCCCACTGTGTGATTATTTTCGAATATTGCTAAAGTGATGCTTCGGGTCTTAGTGGTAGACCCGCCATGGGGACTGTGGATTAGCTTCTTGCCCTCCAGGGCCTCTTGTCGGAATCCAGTGCTTTACCACTAGACAACAGATATCACATTTTATATGCTTAATTTATTTCGCTACTATCAGGTCAACAGTTGCGTTCTCTCCGCACACTTTGGAGACCTTAACGTAATACATTTTCCACGAGACGCAACCACCCGTTTGGGGCTAAATTTCACTGAATCCAAACTTCCTTAATACAATGCACTGTTTCTAAAAAAGTGGCTGCAGCATCCAACTAGAACTCCGCGAGTCTGATGTGTCGCCTGACGGGGATTAACTCAAGCACGAAAAGAGCAATTATGCCAAAAACCAAACTTAACATTACTTTTATGCTTATTAACACTTCGTGAAAGTTTTATAATGAATGCACAGAAACTTCTCAAGTTAATATCTGCACAAGCCTTATTGAACTATTATTAAAACAGGCACAATTGAAGTACGATACCAGCAATTATGCCGAAAATCTTCCTACTAACCTACTAACACTTCCCTAAAGTTTCATAATGATTGCCTAAAATTTTTATAGTCTGAACAAACTAAAGAGGACGCGACACACACATTATGGAAGACAGCTTCTTTACAAGTCTTTGAATATTGATGGCAAATTCAATTAGAGCTTTCACTAAAGGTGATTAATACCCCCACATACCGCTTTGACACATATGCTACGTGGTATGTAGTTCTGGCGCTTTGATACGGAACAATATTTCGACTGACAAAAATGACCTGCATAAGAGGAAAAAGGGGATCGAAATGACCAAGGAAGAGTACATAATATGCTTTGGACAAGTATTTTAACCTTTCACCTTGAAGAGTAACCTTGAACTTTCAGCTACAGGCCTGTTCCTCATAATAATAATCTCTTCAGAAAAGTTTTTCAAAACGTTGCACAAACCTTTGCTTCCTACAAAAACTTCATTCTTATGTTATCTTTATTGACATTTTAGTCTTACCTTTGATTCACAGACCTGGTTCTTGCATGAGACACATGATGGTGAGCACTTTGTTCAAAGTTACAGAAGAATGGCTGTTTGCAGGTACAATACATGGCCCGACACACACAAAATATTTCTAATTTGTGACCTTTACCTTTAAGCTACAGACCTAATTCTTGCACGCAGGATACAATTTTACAATGGCCATAATTTCTACAAAGTCATTTGAAAATCCCACAATTTCAGAAAATAGTATGCTACTGAAAAATATCTGAAGTTTTATATTGAACTGTGAACTTGACCTTTTACAAATGTGTCATGTACAAGACACAGCATCAGGGTATGTGGAATAATAATGTGAAGTAATATTGAAATCCTTCCAGACGTTGTAAAGTTATGGCGTGGAAACACATATTTGACCTTTAAGCTTGAATTGTGACATTGACATTTGGCAGACAAGTATGGGTCACGTGTGTGATATATTATCTGGTCATGATGAATAATAATATAAAGTTATATTAAAATCCTGCCAGGCATAACGAAGTTTTACAGCGGAAACAAACGTCAAGTATTTGAAATGTATTTGACCTTTGACCTTCAATTGCCAGACAAGCATGGGTCATGCGACACATCGTCTGGTCGTGGGGAATAATAAACTGAATAATATTAAAATCCTTCAAGGCATTAAGAAGTTATGGAGCGGAAACGAAATACAACTTCACGTCAAGTATTTGACCTTTGACCTTTTAATCTTTGACCCGCATAGGTCATACGCAGCAGATCGTCTGGTCATGGGGAATAATACGCCAAAACCAAGGTCTTTTCCGCGTATTGAACACGGAGTACCTATTTTTGTTGTTTTTGTTGTTTCATTTTCAATACCTAATGAACTCACAATCTGTGTTCCGAAAATTGCGCGGCAAAAACGTGAATCAAAACGGTCGGATTAGGAATTTATGCAAAGATCCCATGTTTCAGTAATGATTAATAACGTTCAACGAACATGCTTACAAGGAACCAAAATTGGAGCTATAGAAAATTTATAACGGAAGGAAAATGTGTGTAAATGCAACGAGAAACAAAGCGTCGTCTGTAATATTTTACGTCAATGTAATGGGTCTGTTTCATCAACTTCGTACGAACGGTTTTCTTACGTAAGAATTGATAGGACGTTCGTAAGAAAATCCGAGCATTTCATAAAACTGTTCTTTCGCAACCACCTGAGTGTAAGTTTCAATGTATGTTACGAATGAATGGTAAGGGCTGCGTTATATTCGGTTTTACTTCACTATTACTTTTTAAAATGCATTGTCATGCATTTTTTAGAATTATAACTTATGTATTTTTCAGACAGACAAACAGACAGACAGACAGACAGACAGAGAGGCACACAGTGTACTATAAGTACTATTTAAATATACCATAGCCTGCTTATATCAAACTTGGCTTATGCATTATCACTACTCGCTTAAAGCGTTTTAACGACGTTTCATCTCGTAATTAATAGATACTAAGTCGTAATTACGACATTCTATGTCGTTATTTCGAGATAAAATATCGTAAATACGAGATATTATGTCGTTATTACGAGATAAAAAGTCGTAATTACGAGATACTAAGTCGTAATTAGGAGATAATAAATCGTAATTACGACATACTAAGTCGTAATTAATACATACTAAGTCTTAATTAAGAGATAAGTTTGTTAATATTGAATAATTATTTTTATTTTTATTTTTTTACACCTGGCACCAGGACGCTTCCATACATTTCCACCTTCAATATCTATTAATGTCAAAATCTTAAGCAATGTAAGTAATATTTTCAGGGATAATAACAATAATGTACTCTGGCAAGTAATGGGCATGAGATAATGAGATATTTTTGAAAACTAAAATTCAACATACAAACAATACCAAATCAATTGTAAAATTGTCAAAACTGTATTTGAGCATGACACAAAAATACCAAACACATGCAGATGATGCAAAATTGCAAAATAAATCAAAAGCCCTTCATTGTCAGAACAGCTACTGTGTTGGAGCATCATTGTAAATGGTCATCTCATCCCTGTATTTTAGCTTCTGATAAATTATCATTGGAGCTCACACAGTACAATACATAATGAGGTACTTCAACAAGTAGACAATTAATCACAAATGAAGTTGATATGCACACTTCAACAGTAGGCAAAAGTTTGTTAGACTAGAACCTGAAAATTTCAATAGCAAGAATAATCACAGCGATGGCATTTACAACTTGAATAAATTTTGTTATTCATGTATACAGCACATGAAAAGTTAATAATTATTCTTACAAGTTTGAAAATAAAAAATAGCAATTAAACTACACTGTATTAATTTGACTCATTTTAGACATTAGTTAAGCATCAAAGTAGTTTAGGAATTTGAACAATTCCTTGACATGTATATGATCTTGCCAATATCACAATCAGAATACTGTCACTTTCAAAGCCAAGAGTTTCTAACTTTCTTGCTCAGATTGTAAACAAAGTTGCAAGTATTCATTTCACTGGTCATCACTTCAAACTTGCAAAATCATCAAGAGTTCTTCAAACTTGCAAAATCAACAAGAAATCTTCTCATGACTATAATTTCAGTCATTTGTACTTGAATTGTTTCGAATGGTTTTCTACCTTACATACATAAGATTTTAAACATCAAGTCTCTTCATTATCTTGTACATTTTCTGGAGAAAAACAAATAATATTAAGTATTCATTTGTTGGCCAACCCCAAAAGGCAGCAGTGGAAACCAAAAAGGAGCAGGTTGCAGCAACCATTATTTTGTTCTGGACTATTGAACTATCCAACTAGTTATGAATTTATCCTCAGTGTTTAGTATTGTCAAATTAACTATCAGGGTAGTTAAACAGATGTTGTTGTTGATTAATATTAAGAGTTATTGCTCCAATGCTGTAGTAACAAGGTTTTGTCTTCAAGTCTTGTAAAATTTAAGCTCCACACATAGATGTGAAAAGTTTGTTAGAACATTTGCATGATTATTGTATGTGCCTGCTTTAGTTTAAACATATTTATTTCTTTTTGTACAATTGGCAAATATACAAATACATTCACATTTCTTTTGTACAATTGGCAAATATACAAACAAACACAATAAAGATAATAAAAGGATTGAAACGAAAGAATTAAATTATTATATGGTTTCTGTCCTTGAGATTGTTTTTGCACATATACATGGCAAGGTTTTATAGAACTAACGACAAACATTTATGCCAGACAAAAAAAAACTGTAAAGTGATGCAAAATTTTAGAAAAAAATAACAACACAAATATTGAAGGAGAAAAACAAACAAGGAGTGGAGGATTGGTGATGTGCGGATTACGTAAACAGCGGACAACGGAATCGGAGTCGGATTGTTATGAAAAACGTCGGGATTCACTTGGACGTAAAGAAATATACTGGAATTGTCATTATCGTCTAGGTTTGTATTGCCAAATAAAATTACATTGAGGTCTACGCTGCGACTTATTCTAGAAATATTGTTAATTAATTTAACTCGAATTGTGTTAAAATAAGGGCATATAAAAGAAGTGATGATTTCATTCAATATCACCACATGAACACAGTGGAGAAGCAACGACATTTTTGGCATACAGATGTTCATTTAGCGCACTTGATTTGGTTCTTAATCCGTTTGAAGAATTTGTAGATAACGCTTACCGACATAATAGTACGAAGGGATCTTTACTAAAATTCTGTTAAGCTTGCATTTAAAGTTATTCAACGAGTCGCTATTTTTTACTTCTTCTAGTAAACTATTCCATTTTCTAGTAACTGCGGGTAGAAACGAATTAAAATAAAGAGTTGATATAGTTTCTGATGTTCGAAGATCATTAGCGTTTCGAAGATTATACCTAGAGATAGAATCAATATGTTGAGGTACCAGGTCCGTTAAATACTGCGGTGTAAGTAAATTTTGCATGTTGTAACAAAATATAAGCTGATGCTTATCGCGTCGATCTTGTAAAGGTTCCCAATCTAGTTCATTTTCTAATTCTGATAGGGAAACTAATTTTATGATCCGCATGCAATTCCTGCCGCTTCGTTTTGAATTTTGTCTAATTCGTGTTTTTCTGCCTGGGTACAATTATCCCATATAACATCAGAATATTCTAGTAAAGGGCGTATAAACGATGTCTAATTTTTTTCGAGCGATTTTCGATCAAGCTTATATCTCAAATTGCGCATTATATTAATTCTACTCCATGCTTTGTCTTTTATATATTTGATATGCATGTGCCATTTACAATCGTTTGAAAGAATAACTCCGAGATGTTTATAAAAACTGACATCTGGTATGTGTGTGGAGAGCATTGTAAATTGATATTGATTCGGTTGTTATTTTCTTGAGAAATTTAATGTTTCTGATTTGGATGGGTTAAATAATACATGCCATTTTAGAGCCCAGTCAGATATTTTGTCGATGTCGTTTTGTAATATTGTATTTGAGGTGCTAGGGTCATCTATAATAATGTATAAGGATGTGTCGTCAGCAAAAAGGCGAATATTACTGTGGATGTCGTTAACACTATATCGTTTATAAAGATAAAAAATAAAAGGGGACCTAATATAGAGCCCTGGGGGACACCAGCCTCAAGTGTGGCCCAGTTAGAGCATGCGCCTGGGAGCACTACGCGTTGGCGTATTCCATTAATGTAGTTTGCAAACCAAGAATGCAAGTTTCCGCGAATGCCAATAGCTTGGAGTTTGAGTAAGAGACCTTGGTGCCAGACTTTTTCAAAGGCCTTGCTGATGTCAAAAAAGACAGCTTTAACCTCTAACCCATTGTCAAGGGCTTTGTAGAACGTATCGTATATATAGGTAAGTTGGTTTGTGGTAGAGTCACCTGGCAAGAACCCCAACTGAAATGAGGTAAGTATTCGGTTATTAACAAGGTGGTTATAAACATGTTTAAATACTATTTTTTCAAAGACCTTTTCCAATGTATTAAGCATCGAAATTGGTCGACAGTTACTTGCTACTTTTTGATCGCCCTTTTTAAAAACTGCACTGACATTAGCATCTTTCCAACAGCTTGGCATTATACATTTGTTGAGTGAGAAATTAAAGAAGTCGCATAGAGGAGTAGACAGTTCAACCCGTCACTCTTTTAAAATACGGTCACTTATACCATCTGGCCCTGAAGCTTTGGCAACAGAAAGTGACTCAAGAATATCGAGAACATCAGTAGGTGTGATAATGAACGACTCTAGCGAGTTTCCAAATGGTACATAAATGGGCTCCGGTGCGGCATCGTTATCAATGTCAGTTTTTGACTGACTTTGAAAGAAGTTGTTAAGAATGTTCGCCTTTTCATAACAATCAGTTGTAGTGGAATTGTCGGCAGGATTTACGAGTGAAGGTGTGATAATATTATTAGGCTTAGTGATAAATGACTTAAGAATCCTCCACCAGTCCTTAGATGAATGATTATTTTGTTTGAGTTTTTCACTTAAGCTTTCGTAAAAATTCTCTTTGGCTAGTCTAATTAATGAAATGGTTTTCGTTTTCGTTTTCTTATCATACGGCGTATCTGTGTATTGAACCAGGTAGCGTCACGCAGCTTGATTTTTTAGCATTACCGATAATAGCATCGGTTATATTAGTATAATAGGTGTTAACACCAATGCTTATAATAGTATTCCAATCAACTGTAGAAAAACTTTCACGTAACATATTGTAATTACCATCCTCGTCTTTCCATACGTGACATTCATATGCTTTCGCATTTGGCTTATTATATTTAAATAAACCATATATAGGACAGTGGTAGCGATGTTGTTGATCAAGAAAAGGTTCGCCAACACCTGATAATGCCAAGCTATCTGGGTTACTTACTAGCAATAAATCAAGAATTGATGAAGTCCTTTCAGTGAAATGCGTTGGTTCGTCAATAGCTTGAACAAGGCTGTACTCTTGACACCAATAATCTAGTTTTAATAATGGTTGGTTATTATTCAGGTTAAAATCACCAGTTAAAATGATATCAGCAATTCCGGTTTCGATTGCTAAACCAATAGAATCGTCAATTAAATTCGTGTATGATGCATCTGCGTTTGGTGATCTATAACATAATCCAAATAGGACCCGCTTTTTTCTGAAAGTGGATTTCAATCCAAATGCATTCTAATGACTTAAATTCAAGGTCAAGTCTACGTTCGTAGTGGATAAAATCTTTAACATATAACATAACTCCACCGTGGCTATCATGTACTCGGCCTGCAAAGCTCAGGGAATGATATGAGCGAATAAGGAGTTCGTCAGTTTCGATACAGTTGTTAAGCCAAGTCTCAGAAAAGGATAATAGGTCAAACTTCGAAAGCTCTGCCGTAAGAATGTCCATGTTGTGTCTATTGCTCTGTACATTGAACTGGATAAACGAAAAGTTATTATGCATTGTCAAACGATCGGACAGCGTGTTAGACTCAGTGACAGAGGAATTAATAGAACTATGCGATACCGGGCCTGGTTTTGGTTCAATATCCCGGGAAAGCAACATGATTATTTTAAGCCATGTTACTAACACGACTGTTAAGAAAGCAAAAATTATTCTTCTAACGAAGTCTCTATTAGAAATGTAGAGCTCGCCTAATATAACGTGTGTATGGGGTCGTTGTTTGCGCCGGAAGAGATGGGATTGACCATCACTGTTGTGAAGAGTCGATTCAAGAGCAATTTCGTTTGTGTACATTGTGATTAGAATTAGCACGTTAAAAGATGCGAAAAACAATCCGATTGCCGTGTATCTTGGCAAAATATTAGGTGTATCCATCATAACAGAGTAGAACGAGTGAATGGGAATCTTACACAATAAAATAATGTGCTTGTTTCTCGGATAACATTAATTCTAACACGATCAACAAGTCCTCCAACCTTTAGACAGTGACATAAGTAGGCAATGGAAATGGAAAAGGTTATAAAAGAATACAGTAGAATATACTTGGTCATTGTAGACGTGACATGGTCTATCACATAATTTACAAGTGCCACAAAAATATAGGGAATGACACTGTTAGTGGACAGTACATATATTTCTAAGAAATGTATAAATTAAATAAAGTTTTTGTACAGATACAATGCACAAATTCGGTTATACAAATTATGAATGGATACAGTAATATATTTAGAAAAATATGGGCACAATATTTGCGTAAGTTGATATTAGAAATGAGTGCATATGCTATACAAAGTATAAATAGGTACAATATTTGTATAAATTATTATTATAAATGATTGAATAATAATAACAATAATTACAAAAACAATAAGAACAAAAACGTCAACATCAACATATAATCACCATTACATTTGTTATTATTATTATTATTATTATTATTAGTAGTAGTAGTAGTAGTAGTAGTATTAGTAGTATTATCATCATTATTATCACCACCATTGGCAACCTTCGCGCAGAGATTTAACTGTGTCCCAGCATAGCTGGTTTAAATCCCTGTCAGCACGAAGTGCCACGTGACCATAGACAAACACTTGGCGCGAAATCAGGACAAGCACATGATAAAACGTTGACAACGTAAAATCTTTGCGTTGTTATTTTTACCTATTTATTTATTTTTTGTTTTTTATTTTAACTCCTTATTTATATACCTGGACCAATAGGGCAACATGTCTTTGTCATTGTTATAAAAAATGATGATAAGATTAAAATTTTGTACAAAAGAAATCTTCAATCTCCTCATAATCGTCTCCCCTGAAAACTTCCAAATCTGTAATTTTTAGCTGTGGAAGTAACCACTGCTGGGAGTTTGTTCCCGGAGGGCGTAAGGAGATCGTGCACTTTAGTCAGACTGTACATAGAGAATACTAGGTTACTGTTGAATAAAGATAAGTTTATTTAGCGAGGCTTAGAAAACCTAAACAACGGGTTCATGTTTTTGTGCGAGCAAATAAACTTACCTTTAATCAATAGTTATCTGGTATTCTATTTATTCCATCTTTTCCTGTCTTTATTTTGAAAAAAGGACAGAAAATCATTAAAGAACACGATAAACATACGTGATTTTACAATTCTTATTCTCCAAGTTATATGACCATACACGTGAATTTTCGTTAATAACAATTTGAAAACCAAGAGAATCAATAAGTACATATTTATTTGTCCTTGTAACAAAGCAAATTGAAATCACACTTCACAGTATTGATATATAATTAATCAACTTGTAATTTCAATTAATATACAAATAAGACAAAACGACAATCTAATAGATGATACTAGATACATACATGTAATAATTCGTAGAATATTCAAACTAAAACAATGTGTATCGCACATTACACAAAGACTAACAAAGCATGTATATAAAAAAAGCTTTATTCTTGCAGCAATAAATTTAATAATTGCAAATTTAGGTATTAATTTAAAAATACATGAACATTAAATGTACTTATAATGTATTATACTATGTTGCAAGTACATTATGATAAAAAGAAATAGAAAATAATGTCTGTTTTAATATTTACACTAATAAACTATTATCTAGGCTAAGCATATCACAATAATTTAATACATTCTTATTTGGTTATGCAAATTATGACTTACAAATAAGTTTATCAACACATTATATAACATAAATATAATGATTATAAACATCTGGGAGGGTGGAAGTGGAAATTTTAACAAAAACAAACAAACAGCTGTGTAATATACAGAAACAAAATCAAGTATGAAAACCGTTGTACTTGCTCACCAAGTTTAATCTCACAGCCAACCAAAAGTATTTCGACGTCTGAACTGATCATTATTTAGTTTGACGAAATTTACTCAACTTACGCTCAGAAAATTAAACATTTTAATCAGGATTAAAATTAGCCAATTTTCATTCTCTTAGATATATCACCATACATATGAATGTCCGTTAATAAAAAAATGAAAACCAAGCGGATCAATAATTACACATTTATTTGTAACACAGCAAATTGAAGTCACAATTCACAATATTGATATTTAATTAATCAACATGTAATTTCAATTAACATACAAATATGACAAAACGACAATTTAATAGATGATTCTAGATACATAAATGTAATAATTCAGTGAATATTAAATCAAACTAAAGCCAATCAACGGGCATAACATACAGATAAAGACAAATTTAAATGCAAACAAGGCAAGCACGAAGCAATATCTCAAGCAAGCAAATAAATTTAAAGCAAGCAGGCAGAAATGTTTATGCAAGGCAAAATAAGCAAAATATACAGCAAACTACAAAGTAAAGCACGCAACATATTCCAGTTCTTATGATAAGCAAATTATGTCAAGCTAAACATACAATTTGTGATGAAGTTAACTCAATTTGTTATGTTACTCAATTTACATAATCTAGAAAAAACAAACTTCTACTAGCAAAAATAAATTCTATAAATCAAATTATAACATAAATGTTTAGTCAAAGTCAGGCAAGCGTGAACATTCTACTTACCTAAACAATACAATTTAAACAAGATAATATGTTGAATAGAAAACATATATCTATATATTCTATGCATACACAATAAACCGAACAATCAAAGTATATATATATATATGTATGCAAATTCAACCTTTGGGTTACAAATCGAAGACCTTAGGGCGATATATCGTGTGTTTCAGCAAATTATTAAGGATTTACCAAAAATGTGTATATTCTGTAAACAACCTTTAGGCACCATTGAGTTTTTAAGGTTTGTTATTATATTGAATTGATATATCTCAATGAAATCTTTCTTCGTCGTCATTTAACTAAACATCTATCGATATAGCTCTACAGTACACAGTTTAGCTTTAAATAATTGTTTAATAAATTTGTTACATTTGCTAATTTTCTCAGCCATTTTTCAGCTTAACTGTTGCCGAAAGGTCGAATCATATATCATCAACTATAACTTCTTTCGTATGTGTTTGTGATGATTTAAAATAGCGCGCAGGTGCCATGGTATCAACGGAGTTTTGTTATATTATTAATGAAAGTATTAAGTATGTGGTATTCATAATTATTTTCGAATTAGATAAGTTTATGCATGACGAATGTTATCGGCACAACTCGGAGTTATGGGGAAGGATAGTCCTGAAACTGAAGTTATGTTGTTTATTTTCGTTGAACTTTATTCCGAGGAATGGTCTGAGAGGCGTATACAGTATGCGTTTCGTGCATTTGTTACGGAAAATGGTTTTTTACATTAAAAAATAAAGAATAAAACGAGGTTTCTTCCTGGACGGCCAGCTTTCGTATGACGAATATTGATCGAGTCTTATGTTGAAGAAAACTGAGTCTTAAACTTGCCTGGAACTATTTAGGGCATGAGAATTATTTAAGATGTTATCACCAAGATTCGATCAATATGCTCATTCAATCATTTAAAATATGTTCCATTAAACATTTACATGCTACTGTTGTCTCATACTATAGTTGCCAAATAAACGTCCCCAAGCGCAAATGGGTGTGTTGTTTTGTTACAGGAGGTTGAGGCTGATATTAATTAGCACCAATAAGGTTATCGTTAGATCTGTACCTACATGTCATTTGTTATAATCAAGCTGATAAGGATTCTGTCTGAACTGTGATGTTAATTAGGTGTGAAAGTAAGATATGAAAGTGTTTCCCATATAGTAACTAAATCTTTGTTATTGTTATCAAGATAAAGATGTGGTCAGAACTAACTAATCACTGCTATAGTGTAGACAAAGACACATCAGCAATCTTAGTAGAAGTTCCTAATTGACATGACGCATGCTGTCCATCAAATTCTTATCGATAATCTTATAAGCCAATCAGCGCTCAGCATTTAGCAACCCAACCGTTACCATGGACTGTTTGCCATTTTCCTACACACGCTACTTGTCTAGATCCTATAATTGTATGTAAACATTTTATAAAAGCAGTTATATTTTGTGCTTTGAATGTGTTTTTGTCCTAAATCAGAATGTTTAAGTAATGTATTAAATAAAAAGGTATACTGAGTAATTCCTTCTAAAATTGCCTTGTGTGTTAAATATTAACGTTTTATAGTTATATAATTATCAAATTATATAATTATATAATCAAGCTTTAATATATCACTAGCAAAAAATTAATAATCGTTAAATGCGGGCAATTGTAAAACCATGGCAAACACATTGACTATGTCAAATGTTTATAATAATTATATAGAGGTCTAAATTTGCGCTTAGATCTCAAGTAAATTGCGTGGGAACCGAATAAACAGCTTCATATGGCAACTTCTTTGAATTAAAATATGAATTTTATTTTCAATAATAATAGTAATATATTTATTTATAATAGGACTATACATGTCTATCATTTTAAAGTTTACAAAATTAGTTGAACGTTAATCTAGGCTAATAATTATAATCTGCAGACTTTTTTTAATGAACATCTGCGAGTCTCGTTAAGTTACTTGCCTATCTTATCACTGACACTTTTCTGTGTATTGGGTACACTGTCTGAAACACTGTCTATCCCCAAGTGTTGATAAAATACACTACCACCACCATAAACATTGAATAATCGTTTGCTATTGCTATGTATTTAATTGAACTGACAATAAATCACTTCGGTTGAAGACTTACATAAAACTGCAATTCGTATATTTATATAATACAAAACGCCTGTCTTGCGGCCTAGCATAGTTCTTATCAGCTCGTAAAAAAATTGTTTCTTTTAAACATGTATAAACTGAAATAATATATACATTTTTTTTAATTAATTATGTTTATCAATGTAATCAATTTGTTTTGGAATATGAAATATAATATAGTTTTCGTGCAGTGCCTGACAGTAAAATGAAACTGATCTGTACTTTATTGTAATGTTTAAGAGTTAAACAATATATTAAAACTAACTTGAAGAGCGGGTAGATTCATTTCATCGATTTTCATGGATCTTTTAAAATTTCTTTATTCAAATAAATGACAGAAATGTTGGATATGTTCGTTTGTTCAAATAAGATAAATATACGGTGTACGGTATATATTATGATTATTATATGCCATTATAATATCAAATATTATATTTCTTCGTCATTTGTTATCAATAATATGATATTGGAACCGACAAAACAGTGAAAAATACACATAAAAAGTTATTTTCCCTGTGTAAAAGCGGCCATTGTTTTATTAACGCGGAACCACGTGATCAGTGGGCGGAGTTATCGGCTGCCAGGCGTCATGTCAATTATTACACCCAACTTCGGTATTGAACAAAGTGCGTTCCCTGTTTAGTCCACATCATAGTCATGAATTTATTAAGCGCTAGTTGTTTTCCCACTCATCTTGCTTATTTTAAGGTCAATATAAAGAAATTTGAAATTCACATCAAAACTAATATTTAGAAAATAGAAGGGGAAGAATTGATTGAAATACACGTGTATCATGCGTATATTTGGTTAACAATTTATTACGGAACTGTGGTTGAAATAACGTGTGGTTAAACTAAGGTGTTGGAGAATGTGATATCATTTTGAGTATTTTTTTTCAGTCAGAGTTACAGATATGTTTATACAAAGTTCGAACTTCGAATTGAGTGAATCAGGTAGAGCTAAAACATATATATAAATATCAGATTTTAAATTTCAATCCTATTTAAATGATGTAAATATTTTCAAGTACAGAATGGCCCTCTAGATAAGAGTACCTTCGCATAGACTTATAGTTGAAACTGGTAGATATCTTAAATCAACAGCTATACCTTACATGTACCACCTCATTGCTTATTATGTCATTGCTGAAGCCGAGCCAGCTAGATCAGTTGGTAGAGCGCTGGACTGCAAATGCGATGATCGCGGGTTCGATTCCCAACCCGGCCACATAACTTGTGTGGGGATTGATCATGAAATAATTCTTACGGCCATTCTCTCCTACCTGTGATTTAAGAAGGGCAGTGGACATAACTATTTTCTCTGAGTACTGGTAAACCAGCTTACCAGGAAAAGTGTGAGTAGGTTAACTGACCGCCGTTATATGACTAAAATACTGTTGAATATGGCGAAAAATCAAAACAAACAATCAAACAAAAGTCATTGTTGAAACATCCTGATATTTTTTTGAAAAATGTTGGTTAATGTAAGTGCGTAACGCACTTCGGTGTCAATCACCGACGTTGGCTTGACAACAAAGTGCGTTGCTACACAGTCTGTTTTCCACACACTTTTTGGACGTCGACAGCACGCTTGACATTGAATAAACCGTATGTATGAAGACTATGTCAGAAGCCAATTACTGCGGCTGTTTATACTTTCTAATCTTCAATTCAATATGATACAAAATGGTTGAATTATACTCGTACGTTGAAAAACACAGAAGTCAGCAAACGAGGATAGCAAATATGGCATTTGAGACATAACTTGTTTTGTTAATGAATACTATTATTATTAGTTGTAAAATTGAGCAATGAGAGCTACTCAATTGGAAAGCCGGGTCGTGGAGACGAAATATTTAAACTGAGTGAAAAATCTGTGTTGCAGAGCTACATCATGATCCCTAACTAGATATCATTACAACAATTGTAAGGATACCTTTGCTTTTTAAGAGATAGATCTATTTATTGTCAATCTAAATCTATTTATTGAATTATACCAGGGTGAGATATGAATAAATAAGACGCCTCGCACGATAATGATGCACATTTGTATAACGTCTAATCTCGCCGTTGAACTTCGGCCTTTGCTATATGTTGGATCGCTTTAACTATATTTTATTCGTAGTTATAAAATGCCATTTTATAGAACTTATAGCATTTATATCACTTAAGATCACTATAGCAAACCAATAAATATTACTATATAAACATTGTCGAACTAAATATAAGCATAATTCATGACAGAATCTAGTAGATCTACATTACACTGCAAATATTGTATCACAGATAGAAAAACAGCGCATCGAAAGTATCTATGTATTTCTCATACTGTCTGTATTGTTGATGTTTCTCAACTGAGAACAGAATTTACGTTAAAGAATTAAAACATGAGCCATATAATCAAATGTGTTTTGCGACAGTTGTCCCGACAGCTCCCTACGGCGTCCAAACAGCGTCCCAATATTCCCGACATTTTCTTATTTGTATCGATGCGCTTTCGGGACGCTGTCGGGAGCAATGATCGTGATTGTGTGACCACCGCAATACTCTAGACGTGATAGTAATGTATAATTTTCAATGCAATATGAATCACGTTCCACAGCATTCTATACAACGAGTGTGACGTCACTGCGTTTGTCCAACCTCTATACTAGGAACTGATAACTTTCCATATTTGGCTAAATGACACATACACTAAGAAAAAGTGCGCGGAGGAAGAAAATAATTTCTAAACAAATAAAAAACATTTCTATTATTGGTAAAACGGCGGATTACATTTTTAAATTCAATTAAATGATGCACAGATGGAGTGCTTGAACCAAGTTATGCCCTACAAGACTGCATGACGATTTTTGCAAATGTTTAAGAGAAGCGTCTCATGCAAAAAGTTGGCGCCATATGGGAATAGTGCTACCCATCATGCACAGCGCGAAATCACACAGGTTAGTTGCGAGAAGCGACACCTGGTGGACACAATGCGACACAATGAGATTGTTCCGATACCATCAGACACCGGACCGACTTTGAACCGAAACAGCCAAATCTAACCCGACACAGTCCCGACTATACACATTCGGCTGAGTCACACGAATGTTAAGGTAAAAACCTAACTGTCGGGAGTGCTTGGCCGATCACACCGAACATGTCCCGCTACTTTCCGATTCTCAAGAACAGCGTATCGACAGCGTCCTGACTTTCCCGACTGTTTTGCTATATGTATCATAGCACTGTAGGGATACTGTCGGAAATGTCGGAGGCAATAATCGGGAATGTGCGACTGAGGCTTAAGCTATATTATGTATATTAAGCGCTCGATGAGCAACAGTCTCTAATAATTTTCGTCTCATTTCATTTTTTTTCAGATCTTTGTTAAGTATTTGATATAATTTCATTAGCATAATTATGGTAAATTGCTTGTTTGACGTCCTATTTATGCGGAAAAAACGTTGTTTGTAACATTTCACCTCATCAAGCCTAATTGCATGCAAAATCGTCAAATAATATTTTTAAATAACTATGATTAAAAACTAGATTATCTTTCATTAGTCAGATTGTTTCGCTGCGTGTAACATTGACAATGTCAATATTTTTCTAGCTCAATATAGTTAATTTTAAAACCGAGATAAAAAAACATACATTCAAATGCAACAATCGACATAATAGAAACAAGTGTTGTAACAATGTTTTGTCATAAAAAAGAAATCACGAAAAATAAAGCAAAACAGTATTTTGCACAGCGCAAATGATGTTTATGGTTAACGAACAAAAAACGAGCTTACTGTGCGTTTCAAAGTTATGGGTTTTCTTAACTTTAAGTTGATTTAAAAATAATTATATGTTGAAAAGAGAATAACAGGTTACTGCCTGGACTTGCGTAATATATTAGGCGAGGCTTAGAATAATATAACAGCGAGTCTTGCCGAGTCGTTAATTTATTCGTTATATTACACAAGAACCTGTTATATTACACAAGACCAGGCAATAACCTGTTTTTCTATTTATCATACCACATTTTTCGTACAATATCATCAAACAAGCTGATTTTTTTATATATTTAAAAACTTAGGGCGGCGCTGATTTTGCTGAGCCGATTTTTACACATTCACGTACATGTAGTTATGGATTTCTAAAAGTTGACTGACTAATACTTTATTATTCACGTTTCGTAATGATAAGTGAAATGTTTTCACTACGAATACATAGATTACACACATGCTCATTCATAAATTACTGAAAATGCGAACTGAAATGGATTGCAACGATCAATTTCATCGGAGAACACACAACGCCGAATTGTTTGGAGATGCTATTTTGGAGTTGTGTATTGAAATTTACATTTCTAAGATCGTGTCAATATTTACAGTATCTGACTATAGTGTGTTCAATTTTTGGTAATTATGATTTTGGTTCAACAGAAACTGATGCTGTGTAGTGACTTTTAATGCATTTATTAATAATGTATTGAAATACATTTGTATGGATGATTTATGGTGTTCCATAGATGATGTCATATCACTACCAAACTGCGGGTTTAGGTGAATATTTAAAAAATAATGTTTTTGTGATTTATGACGATTAAAAATAATAAACTATATACGTTCTTGGTATCAAATTGTTAGTTTTGTTGAATAGGATTCATTTTTTACTGAAACTGTTGACTTTATAGTTGATTCCGAATAATATGACGTACCTCCAAACATTGACTGATATAAACGCTAGTGACCTGATATATAAAAAATTTATATCAGACACTTTTGTATCAGGCCGATATCAGCATATTTGTAGGATAATTAACTTTATCTGGTTTATTGAATGTATGCCCCTATATCTGTACATACACGTTTTAATAATTCAAATCGGTAAAATAAAATAAAAATTTGTTAGCAGGTAATTATCTTATTACGTTCGGATGTTTTCTTTTCAAATTTCCCTTTACTCTGCTCTCTCCAGTCTGAAACAATACTCAACGACACTGTAAACCAAGTAAAAATCAAATAAAGAGAACAACACGTTAATATAAATATATCATCAAATAAAATGGGATTTCTTTCCACCACCCACCACTACCCAAAGGGTTTTGTGCACTACTCATATATATTGTTAATTATTAAAAATAACTGCTGCTACTGCTACTGCTACTGCTACTGCCACTGATACTGCTACTACTACTACTACTACTACTACTACTTCTACTACTAAAAAAATTAATAATAATATTATTACTACTACTACTACTAATAATAATAATAATAATACACTTCTTAGACATTATTATTTGTATGTTATTATTATCTATCCAGCACCCACTAATCACATAACACATTGACCCCTTACTCTCAGTAGATTGGTTTTAATTAGCACCTACAAGCTCTATCGTTAGATCTTTACCGACAAATCATTTATTATAATGAAGCTGATAAGGATGTTACTTATTTGTGTCGGCAAGATATGCAAGTGATTCCCATACAGTAACTAAATCTAGGTAATTATTACAATTATTAGTTACACATGTGGTAAGAACTAACTAATCACTGCCATTCAGAAGACAATCAAGACATCAACAATCTAAGCAAAATAATTATTCTAAAACCTACAGAATATTCTCATGAAAACATACGAAGTTGATTATACAGAAAAATGAAATTCATATTTATATCTCAATGACATTGAATCTATCTGATTAAATGAACACTGAAACAACAATTTAATACGTTTAACACCATGCAAGCATATACAACAATGAATCAATTCAGGCCATATTCGATTATATATATTTTTTTATTATATTGTAAAATGCGAAAAATGTAAACGTGATATATCCGGATGGTCGAACATAATATACTGTTTAATGTTCAAATAATGAATCGACATTTGATCTTCGAAATTATAATAGTACAACGTCGTCGAAACTACTAGTAGGTGGCGTCGAAATTAAACATGCCAGGTTATTTAGAGACCCAGCACAAGTATTTTAGTTCATGAAATACATATATTTAATACCAACATGTTGATATAGAGAGATGTACAAAAACGTCGAACCCTAATACAAGTATTAAATTGCGATCTAGTTGGTTTCGTGCATAAACCAATAAATGCTAAAATTCGTCATTCAGACGTCAATTCGTTGATAGAGGTCTATTTGGATAAACATTTCATGTATTATTTCAATTAAAAAACAACACTGTTAAAACCTGATATGATAACTAAACATACCCAGTCCAACTGCTTTCCAGATGTTCCAGATTGATAAGCCATTACATGAACTACTTAATGTTAACAAAGCTTATCGTCACGCGAATGTTTTATGTAAGAAAAGCATTGATTGGTTCCTACCATACAGCCAGTTCATGTATATATATAGTCTGAAAGACACCCATAATACCATAATACACACACACACCCCATTTTCACTGTTATTTAAGTGTATATCCACTGACAGCAATAATAATGGAATTAACCAGAGGGAAAAAGGCGGTACGTACTTAAACTTTTTATGATGTAAAATAACTTTCGTTTAAATGTTTTATTAATTACAATGACGTTTTGCAGCGACAATTCAATGCATATTGTTGCAATTAATGCATATTGTTTCAAATATTTTCTGTTCAAACAGTTAACTTATTATTGTGTTCTTATTTGCAACAATAAGAATGATTCATTTGCATCAGGAAGTAACGGAATATGTGTCGTTGGTGTTTGTTTTGTTATTGTTTTTGTTAATAACATTATCACTGCGACAAAAATATTGCCTCTTGATCAGATACTAAATACTAGTTTCCAAATATATCTCAAGGAAAATCGATAAATAGCTAGATATACGACTACAAATTGCACCAAATTATCATTTTGTAAAGATCATGTTGTAAATAATCATTTTGTATTTTTTTGTAAATTACCATTTGTATTACAGAGTATGTGGTTATTCTGTTGAAAAAGGATTGATTTTCGAAATAATAAAATGATGGCCGGGTATAAATGTATAGGCCCCTAATTGGATGTTTGCTTGGATCTGTTTCGTATATTTGTACTTTAATGTTCATGACATTATAATGTACAATTTATTTTGCATACTTATTGCAGGTGAAAAAAAGTTTAGAGGTGCAATCTTTACATTTGGTATGTAATGTTACCTACGGTTTTTACTTTTACACTTAATGTCAGTCCTGACATCTGCATTCACTACATTCATTAATACACTTGTCTGTGAATTTTATTTTTCATTACAATTTAATTGTTACCTAATGTTACATTTGAGGTATTGAACAATTAAAATTATAGAACACATTTTTGCATTTATTGACTTTGCTAAAGAATTAATACTGTAAATGTAAGACACAAACACTGATTTATTATATATGACTTTGCTAAAGAATTAATACTGTAAATGTAAGACACAAACACTGATTTATTATATATGAATGTATGATTACATGTGCATTTATTTCAATTACTAAAGTATATGCATTTTCGTGCATGCATGGACATGTTTTTTTTATTTCGCGTTTCACATAATATATATATATATGTATATATAGTGAGAGATTTGTTATATATTCTGTTAAGAAGAAGAGAACTACGCCTAGGGAAGATGCGAGCTTTTGGTGCGCGGCGGGTCTGGATAAAGATGGGTTTAGAAGGAAATTCATTAATAATGAAATTGGTATGTTTGTTTCATTTCTTTAATTAATAACGTCATTTGTAAGAGCTCAGTCATCGTAAAAAGAATATATTTGCCAGATTGCCTTCATTTTTTGGCAAGTTTTTTAATCGTTATCGTTTTTTTTCTTTATACGTGCTATATAAAATATATGTCAAAGTTGGCTATATTAATTTAGTGGTAAACAACTTTATTTTCTGTAACTGAATAATAATGTCTGTTGCTGACGTTTAATTACAGACATTTAACTTTGTTTATGCAGCAGCATCATTTAACTTTTATTTTGAAGCTTTACCATGTTAATATCATGTGGAAACACACTATACATCAATTCTCAGTGTAAAACCGCTGGCCACAATCTGAAAGACATGCCCGGTTAATCTAAATTTCAAGGTCCGAATCACCATGAAATTGTAATGGCAAACAAAGCCCCAGAGAAGGCTCATTAATCTCTCACATTTAACTCATTTACAGATTAGAGATGCAATAAATGATACAGAGGCAGCAATAAGCGTACCTGTTATTTTTTCGATTTTCGGAAATTATATTATATTTACTACTACTACTACTACTACACACTACTACTACACACTACTACTACACACTACTACTACACACTACTACTACACACTACTACTACACACTATTACTACTACTACTACTACTGCTACTGCTACTGCTGCTGTTGCTGCTGCTGCTGCTGCTGCTACTACTACTGCTACTACTACTACTACTACTACTACTACTACTACTACTACTACTATTACTACTACTACTACTACTACTACTACTACTACTACTACTACGAGTAATAATACAAAAAAATAATAGCAAATAATAGATATGATAATAGCAATCGAAGGCATTATTATTATTATTGTTATTATTATTATTATTATTATTATTATTATTATTATTATTTTTGTTGTACAATTCATTTTTATAAGAAAAGTGACATTCTAAAGAAAGAAAATGTTTCATGTTAAATGAACAATCGGCGACATATGATTTCAATACGATAACTCGCTGCGAAGACTAAAATATTTTTTTTTAATTTAAATTATCTTTTACTTTAACTTTCAGGTTTTGGGTTATTTGCTGAGCAGAATTTTAGACAAGGCGATTTCCTACTGGAGTATGTAGGAACTCTGCTATCCAGTAAAGAAGCTGAGGAACGAAGCAAATACTATGCTCGTCAAAAGTCTGTCACTTCCCAGATGCTTCATGTATTATTTCCAATCCAAAGGTCAACATTACTGGTATGTGATTTGAAAACTTTGCTCTTAGACAATTCATTTCGCGCCTTGTGTGTCTATATGGCAGGAGAACGTACACAAATAAATAACAACGTTATATGGGCTTATTCCATATAAAGAGAGTGTTCTATGTAATTCGGTATTCAGTAACTTTGATATAAGAAAAGAAAGTTGTGGGCGGAGCCTAATATGCAAGCTTATAACTAGTGCTTAGTATTATATAAATATTGCATTCTTTGAGGGCGATAGTGCATTTTGTCAACCCGAGGAAATACTGTTGCCAAGGCGAATTGTTTCGAGGGTTGACAAAATGTACTATCGCCCTCAGATTTGAAATACATTTTTGTTTAAAACAAAAGATACAACAACAAACAACAACACAATACAACAATAATATTCTCGACACTGATGTCGTTTGGATATAAACAATACACTTGTGTGACACGTAGTGATTGACTGAATATTTAATAAGCACCTATTAACCCCGATCAATTTGTCTACCGACATGACTTTACAGCGTTTTTTTTTCAAATTAAGGAACAAACATATGAAAACAATTTCGAGAAGCAATTGACGATGTATAGCTAGAGCGTCCGACTCCTGATTTGGAAGAAACTGGTTTAAGTCACAGCAGGGCTGAATGTATAGTTACAACTTTCCGGAATTGTAAATTTTGTTCTGCCTTCTAGAGAAAACCAACCGATTTCGTGTTTTATGTAATCTGCTGCGACTGACAGACTGATGACATACAAACTGTGCTAAATTGCTAAATTTTAGGTCCGATAAACAGATTATTCTCCGATAAAAACATATATGTTTGAAGTATTCAAATTACGAGTCACATTAAATGCAGTAAATTTCTGTCAGATCTAAATAGTGTTGTTTTTTTTTATATATAAAACGTGTGTGGTATATACGTACTCTGTACCAAGCAATAATCGCATTAACGTTAGGTTGCGTTTTTTGAGTTTTCATTCTTTAAATACGTATGTAATGGAAAATACAATCATGCATTAGTTAGGACAGTCATATCACGACAGTCATATCATCTGATAAGCATAAACTTACATAATGTTGTACATGTACAACGCAATGAATGATATTTATGAAAAAATAAAATTTTGCAAAAAATGAACACCGTTTCTTATTTACGAAACGCATTTTACAACGTCTATGTTCGAAAACGCTTGGTACGAATTGCATATTTTTTAAGCAAATATTTATGGACTGGCGCTTTAATGTTATGATGTTTCTCTAGAAAAAACTAGAACATTTTGGAGGTAGTCCAAGGCTTTGTTTGTATGCAATCAAAGACATCTCTGCCGGACAGGAAATTAGATACGACTATGGGGAAGACAAGATGTCTCTCTACTGGAGGAAAAATGTATGTCAAGCATAAAAGTATACAAATCTGATCGTCGTCATACAACGTTTATAACAAATTTGTAAAACAATAAGACCAGAGTAGTTATGTATATCCATATTGGGGTTTTCTAATTTTTTGCGCACTGTTCAGCAGATACTTATTGTTATTATCCAATATATCTACAGATACAGCCATTTTGCAATGTCCCTTCCTTAATCATTGCGAAAGTAGTAATTAGGCCAACAAAAAATTACAACGATACTATAATTTATTACGATAAAATATAATATTTTGATTCTACCAACCATGATTGCAGCCAACGTAACAATCGCCAGCTAAGGCGCTCTCCCTCTAAAAAGTGAAATAACCGGGCTATCTTATGAAATCAGGAATTCACCGATGTATTTTGAATGAATGCACACTATATAAAACTTGTGTATTTTTAGGCAAAAGCGTATCCCAAAGAACCCATCCCAGAAGGTAATGTATCTAATAAGATGAGTTTCATGTTTGAGTACAATCGTTATTTAAAGCAGTAAGCTATAAGTATGTTAAAATTTCAGACATTTTTTACACGCCATTAGAACTAATGCAAATTTAAGATGCATTGAATTACATTCTATTTACTGCGGCTTTAATTGCGATTCTTAAATATGCTTGGAATTCGTTTGGTCAAGTGTTTCTTTGCATAACAATAATTAGTTTTGAAGTGGTAAGACATTTGCCTTGACAACAATTTTCAAATGCAAATATTATCGCAGATTCTGATGATGACCCTTTTGACGTTGAGCGTGATCGGGCAAAGCAGACCTGTTTGAAAACTTCTAGTGAAAGCGGTATATGTTTATGTATATTTTCATGATTGTAGTTGCGCTAACAGTCACATATACATTTAAATTCATGATATAAAATAATTTAAGGTATGGCTGTACAATATTCATGAATATTTTAACCTTGATAACGTAACGATAATATTTAAAACCCAACGTGCTTACGGTGAGTTGCTGTGATCGTCTTTTGTTCACAACATCTCTTCTTTAACCGCTATCAAGATTTCACCAAAGAATGATCAACGGGTGGCTCTCTTTCAAAATTGTACAAACCTTCAGGTTCGCTGCATATGCCGGTCACCAGAGCAAGAAATGCTTTTACAATGTATATTGTATGTAAAAATTTAAGACAAAGTTATTATAAAAACATGAATATGTACAGAAATTTTCCTTCAAATGAAAATAGAGAAAATATGGTAAAAGCTAGAAGTTGTTATAAAAGCACTATTAGAAAAAAGAAATATGTTTATGATAAAAATCAATCACAAAGACTAGAAAATGCCAGGCTAAATAATGCAAAATTATACTGGAAATTGTTAAAGAATACTAGTGTAAAACATGATAAGCAAAACATAACAAGTAAGGAGTTTTTAAACTACTTTAAATCAATAAATGACCCAAATTCTACATTTTACCAGCCTGATGAAGATATTTTGTACTTTCAGGAAAGATATTTAAATGGTGAACTGAATATTATGTTTAATGAGTTAAATATACCATTTACTGACCAGGAAATTTTTAATGCATGTAAACAAATACACAATGGCAAATCTGCTGGACCTGATTACCTAATTAATGAGTTTTTTAAATTTGGTATTTATAGTAATAGCTTCTTAAAAGTTGTGTGTACCTTGTTTAATAAACTGTTTGAGTGTGGATATTTCCCAGAAATTTGGTGTGAGGGTTTTATTGTGCCTTTACATAAAAAGGGTAATAAGGATGATGTAAATAACTACAGGGGGATAACATTATTAAGTACTTTTGGAAAATTGTTTACCAAAGTAATTAATAATAGGTTGAACAGTTGGGCTGAAAAGTATCATGTGTATATAGAGGCTCAAGCAGGATTTAGGCAAAATATGGGAACTATTTGTATTACATGGTATCATTAATCATATTTTAAATGAAAAAAATAGATTGTATGCTGTATTTATTGACTTTACTAAAGCATTCGATTATTTGGTAAGAGATATCATTTGGTACAAATTGTTGAAGCTAGGCGTTCGAGGAAATATTATTAATGTTATTAAGTCAATGTATACAAATGTTAAATCAAGAATTAAATTGGGTAATACAATAAGTAATGAAGAATTCTCTTGTTTTTTAGGAGTTAGACAGGGTGAGTCTTTATCACCGCTATTATTTTCCTTTTATCTGAATGACTTAGAAGAACATTATATGTTAAATGGCTTTAATGGTATTGATATTGGTATGTTGAAATTGTTTTTGCTTTTATATGCAGATGATATTGTAATTATGTGTGAATCTGAAGAAGAATTGCAGAAAGGCTTATGTTTGTTAGAAGAATACTGTGAAAGATGGAAACTATGGGTAAACTCAGCTAAAACCAAAGTCATGATATTAAAAAAAGGGGGTCAGTTAAGGAGAAATATTAAGTTTTTATATAAAGGCCAGGAATTAGAAATTGTTAAAACCTTTTCATATTTGGGAATAGTTTTTACTACAGGTGGATCATTTGCAAGTACTTTCGACACACTTGCAGGTCAAGCTTCAAAAGCTGTTTTTAAATTAAATTCATACTTAATTAACTTCCCTTTAATCTCTATACAAAACAAGCTACAATTATTTGATCAGCTCGTTTTACCTATTTTAAACTATGGATCAGAGGTCTGGGGCTTAAATGAGTCTATGACATTAGAGAGGGTTCAATTAAATTTTTGTAAAAGGTTATTAGGTGTGAAAATCCAAACCCAAAATAATTTTGTATATGGAGAACTTGGTAGAACATCCTTGATAACCAAAAGAGTTGTTAATGTTATAAGATATTGGTTAAAAAGTATTAAGTTAGAGGAGCACAAATACGTTAAGTGTATGTATTTACATATGTATAGCACTTTAATGAGTAGACCAAATACCCACTCATGGGCAAAATCTGTATGTAATCTTTTACAATCTTTAGGTTTACATTATTCATGGATTAACCAAGGTGTAGGTGATGAAAAGTGTTTCTTATGTTTAGTTAAATCTAGAATAACTGATGCTTTTATACAAAACTGGATGACAGAACTAAATAATTCATCAAGAGCAAAAAATTACAATTCTCGCTTTACCTAATGCACTGTATTTTGATTTATTATATAATATTATATTATATATTACTTATTATAATATTGATAGTATTATTATTGTGAAATGTATTATAACAGCTAGTAATTTACTTATAATTAATTGTATTATACAGATGACCACCGTGTATGTATTTATTTACTTTTGTATATCATGTATACTCACGGACTGTATGTCTATTGTATATTGAATAAACCATATATATAGTGGTCATGTACAATATTTGTTATATAATTAATCTCCTGGTGTCAAAACTGGCCACGATCAGTGGTCACATGGTTTATATAGACTTAAAAACAAAATGACTTTAAACATCTTCTCTTCTGAAACCGTAAGGCCCAGATGTGTGTACAGTAGTCCAAATTATACCAGTGGGGCAAAAACTGACCACGTTCCAAACATCCAGTAGTCCTTTACAACGAGAGTTCAAAATATGCTCATTGGTGAAAAGAAGTCTGTCTCGCTTTGGGGTTCACAAGGTTTCTATCGAATTATATGGACAATCTCATGTAACTGCAAAGCCCAGAGGTATTATGTAACAATAGCATTTGTAATATTGTAAAGTTATCCGCTACAAAGATCTTTCAAATTATGCATCTAGACTAAAATACACAACTTGAAAAATCAGCAGGACTTTATACTCACGTGTGCGCTTTAGGGTAATGTAACCCTCATGTTGTGAAAATAAACATCTGATTACAAATACAAAGTAAATTTGACGTATAGTCTTTAAATATTGTATCATTAAATGAATATTTTATTTTCGTAACGAGAAAAATACAGAGTTTATGCCTTCCATGTCATAAATATTTTGTAAATATATAACTGTATTGTGTTCATGAATCGAATCGACTAAACCAAATAATGTACTTTAATAAATATAACGCCATACATTGTCCAACATAAAAATCACAACAGCAAAATGTAAAACGTAATGATTATTCTTTATATTTTTGTAGAAATTGATTTGTGTGACACGGTGCATGTTTCTGATGGAAATGATCCGGTCTATGAGGACAATGAAACAGAAGAAAGCAGCACGTCGGAGAATGGTACTGTTAAACAATCGTTTTTAAACACTATTACTTTACACTATATATTCTTGTGATTGGGACTGTTGCTCTCGAAACAGTGTTGATAACACAGTAGATTTATAAAAGTTACTGAAAGACACATACTATGTACCAGGTTGTGGTAAGTTGCCATTATACCACAATATACATACAAGACTTTATTATACCAATATATGATACACCACGCGTAAATACATGCAAGTTCTTGAATGTCCGATCGGAGAGGTTGTTTCCAATTTAGGTTTATTAATTTTCAAAGTTTAATAAAGGGCCGGATTATCAAGAAACAGTAATCACTTAAAACTGTATTATTTACCAGAACCACCAAGACGTAAAGTAGCAAAAGTCGATGATGAAATTCCACTTACTGTGCCAGAAAATAAGCTAGATGACAGAGCAATCACATCGAAGACACCAAGCGGTAATGCGATATTGTTTGTGTAATCTCAAGCATTTATCTTATAAATATTCTATTCAGATTATTATTACATACCTTACTATAAATAGTAACACATTTACGTTGATTTTTTAACGGATACTGAGTTCAAAAAGCCGGCATACACATTTGGTGTGACAAATACGGGATTTTCTATTTTCGGTGTGCAAAATACTGGTATTTTGGCACACGGTCGATTTCTTGCGTGCCGTTGTTAACGGCGACAACAGATTAAAATCACAGCTGCAGAGTATGAATGCAGACAAAATACATTTAAATCCATTACAAGGTAGTTCAATGTAACTCTTACAAATTATGAAAACAACAAACTCCTAATCACAACGCGTTTCGGCCTCGGAAAGTCTTCATCAGTTATGACTGTAAACTAAAATACATAAATAACGTCATCATGGCGTCACATGAAGTAACGTCATTTGGCGTTCTTTTTCACAAACAAATAACGTTAATTCAATTAAATATTGGTTGATAAATTACATTTATTGAATCATCAATCTTTTCGTTAAAGAAATGTAATAAAAAAGGTTACAACACGGCTATGGTGTGCCATGAGGCCGTATTGGCACACCTTCGGAGGCATTGGCTCTTGAGCCAATACTGGCGAAGGTGTGCCAATACGAGCCCATGACACACCATAGCATGTTAATACCTATAAATATCGCGCACCTACTCATAGAGAAGAAAAAAATGCAAGCGTTGAACGCGTTGGATACCGATGACCAAAAACGATCATGTTGATGTATATGTTACCTTAAGGTGGAAAGTGTTATGTATCCTAAAGGTGGTGTAGCTTAAAATATATAGTTCTTGAACCTGTAATCATCTCTTAATACAATACAATTTTGTGAGGCAGTATACATTAAATATGCCACCTGAATGTAGAAATTACTCAAAATCCCAAAATTTGAAGAACCTGAAATTAAGAGGCCAAAATATCTCAATAATATGAAAAATATCAGTATCTGCAGTTGTACAATGTATGCAATATGTAACCACTAGACAATGATATTTATGGGCTTATTGAAGTATTATATATGACTTATAGTGTATAAGTATATATGTACAAAAATGCTGGTTCGCAGATAAATGTATTTTAGTAAGGTAAAGCCTCGAGTATATGGGTATATACAAGTTATATTTATTCCACACCTCTGTCACAAGTGGAAACTGTTGCCCACTTGTGGCATAAGCCGTTAATCAAAACTTTCGTATTTTGTAGTGTGATAAATATTTTATATACGGGTCTCGTACCCATTCCAACATTTTATAACTATACGGAATATGTAAATCTTTATTATGTTAGTTAAAAGATATAATTGTTTGACATAATTGATTACAAACTATGTTACGCGTGTCTTATAATACCCCCACAAACGAAGTTTAGATTGTATATAGGAGTTATCTTGTCGGTCTGTCGGTCTGTTGGTTTTCGTAGTTCCGGATAATAACTAAAGAACTTCTTGACATACTTAAATAATTTTTGGTACACTTTGTTTAACATTACAGATCAAGTTCGAATATGGTTACAATCCACTAGATTTAGGCAGAGCTATTGCCCCTTTTCGACTAAAATCCCTAAACGATGGTTTCCGGATGATTACTTAAGAACGGCTTGACATATCCAAATAAGTTTTGGTACACATGTGTAACATCATTAAATACAGTTAAGTTTCGAATATGTTTACACACCACTGAATTTTGACCGAGTTATTGCCCCTGTTCGACTTAAATTCCCTAACAAATGGTTTCCGAGTTATAACTCTAGAACGGGTTGACATATCCAACTAATCTTTTAGTACACACATCATTAGATACAGATTAAATTCAAACATGGTTACCAACCACTAAATTTTGACCGAGTTATTGCCTCTGTTCGACTACAATTCCATAAAACACAGTTTTCTTACAATAACTCAAGACAAGCTTTACACATTCAAATAAATTTAGGTACACATGTGTAGCATTATGAATTACAGATCAAGTTTGCCTTTCAAGGTTACAAACCACTCAATGTTGACAGAGTTATGTGCCCTGTTTAATTAAAAAATTTTCCCATGACACTATTTCTGAATTATAACTCAAAAATGGCTTGGCAGATTTTAAATAGTTTTTACTACACAGGTTTAACATCATTCGTCTATTGTTACAAACTACTTAATGTTGACAGAGAATTAGCCTCTTTTGAACTTAAATTTCCTAAAACACTGATTCCGGACAATCAATTATGAACGGATTCACATTTTAAAACTATTTTAGGTACTTTGGTGTCACATAATAAAATAAAGGTCATGATCGACTGTAGTTACAAACCAATGTTGACAGAGTTGTGGCTCCATCGACTTAAATTCCTAGGTATAATGCACAGATCAATATTTCCCCCCAGGGGGGTTGGAGCGGCGGGAAGACGTAGGGGAATTTGACAAATGTTATTTTTGGGGGTCTAATTGCCCACTCTAGAGCCAAGCATATATGTCTAAATCACCTCAGTGGGAGATGCTATATATATATCATATGGCCCGGTGCGTATATTGCCGGGATCTAAATTCTGACCAAAGTCTATTTTCCTGGGACCCAGAATCATTCGGCTTGTCAAATTCCTGCCTGTCGAGAATCGCTTGCAGTCTAACGTCCCCTATATGCCCGCCGCTCCCCCCCCCCGGGGGAAAGCATTGCTAGTTGCATAACAACATAAAATAAAGCTTTTTTTCGTCCATTTCGTTCAAATGGATTCCATAGGTGTATATTCGTCACTCTTGTGACTATTCTAGTTTGAAATATGTACGGTATTAATCTTGTATTTACAACACTAATATGATTTCATATATAATAAATCGAAACATCTGATTATATGTTCGCTTATCAATATGTGTACAACAAGGTTGTAATATTAGTATCATGTGTTTATTTTAGATTCAGACGATGACATATCTGATAGAGGATTTCATCGGGGACACACACAATCAGACGATTTAGAGGACAAGCCTGGTATAACTTTAAGCGTTTGATAAAACATATAATTTAGACAACCTAGTTTGTATTGGCTTTATCATTCGGGACTATTACAACATATTGTTTACTATCAACTAGTAGACATATGTTTCAGGTCCATATGTTCAATCAATGCAAAACGATCATTTCCAAATCAGATTCGTCTTAATGAATCATTCAGTTTTACAGTTTCGTTTGGCGCAATAAGTACTGTAACTGATATTTTACGAATTTGACCAGAGAAGCAAACAATCTGATTTTCTGATATTCAATGAAAATTTTATTTTTTATTTTAGTACGCTACAATAAGCCGATTAAGGAATGGATGTTATTTGGTCTAATGTTTATTTCAAGGAAATAAATATTTTTATCTAATTGTTCAGTTACATAACTTTTTGTGTTGATTTTTTTTTTGAGCTCAAAAAGTCTAGCATGTGCAAAAGCTGAGATTTTTATTTGCCATTTACAACATTTACAACGGTTGTCATTTTTTTGTAATAATATACTATCAACATTATTAAGCAACTAAATTACTAAACACATTCATCAATTGTATTTACTTCAATAAATCATGTGTGAGTTTCCTTCGTTAAGTATATTTTGAGTGCTCAATCCTGATTACTAAATGAACTTACGATACTTGTTTGCCAACATATTTGGAAAAATACATTTTTGCCAAAAGTCAGTATTTCCAGGTGGAATACAATCCTTACATTCAAATATGTTATGAGATATGGATACAGATCCAAAAGATCAAAAAATGTGTTTTCCCTAAAACAATATGTCAGTAACGTGACATTTTGTGCCACTGTGACGAATTTGCGTGATGGCTATAAAACTCGAAAAATATACTTCCAAAACTGTTTTACGTGCTACTGTTTTAAAATTCACCATACATGTATATCGTTTCACATGTGTGTGATCAATTAACTCCATATAACAGCTGGGTTAGCCTGTCACGTATTATATGTTTATAGAAACACCACACAAGTATCTCTATGTTAAATTAAAGAATTTTATTATTAAAACCTATTCATTCAAAACGGTGCCATGTAGACTTAAATTTTATCACTTTCATTTAATCGGTAGTTTCGTTCAGTTTGTTTTATATTTGCCGATTATTTTTATTTATAAATACATTTATACTACAGTGGAAAACATGCTGATAGTGGTGGAAGATACGATGAGCAACCCATGTCAGGATTTTATCGAGAGATCAGACAACTCGTTTCCACTGGGTACAAATATATTATACTGCAATATATTGTTTTCCGTCAGAATTGTTTCTAGCGATTTGACAATAACCTGTAACCTGTATTCATTTTAGTTATATAAAGCTGACTATGTAAAATTTATTAAGGCCATTACCCATTAAAATATAGAAGCTCGGGCATCTAAAACACAAAATATGACCATATGCCATAAAACTATTAACTGATTACGTATTAATCTGTATTCTGTTTAAACAAACACAATAAAAACAAAGCAAATGTAATTATTATTACATGTTAAAAGTGAATATAACTACTTTTAATCCGTTAGTTATCGGTGTTAAAACGCACAACTGCTTAAACTCGTTGTATTATTAACGTTATTTACTTGTGGGTTATAACATCGTACATAATCAGACTTTTTTTCAAGACATTAATTATGTTTTAGGAATAATACCGTAGACAGGTCTACACAGTTTTTCAATGGATTTTTTAAAATGTATGGCCTCTTCTTTGGGTTAAACAGATATCGACGTTCTTTGGACTCAGGACAACGCGCTAGACCACACTCCACTTACACAGATAGGACCATACAAACTACTAAAATCAAGCTTTGAGTATTTGAAAGACGACTTGTCTGATGAGGTCAGATAAATAAATTCAATACTGACTGGCAATACCTGGTGTCTTTAAGCATTTTATGACTGTTTGTTCAAATGTTCATATCATGCTCGCGTTCATTATTCTTCCATACTTTCTGTTGCCGTTATGTTTAATATATACATATATATATATATATATATATATATATATATATATATATATATATATGTGTGTGCATGTGATAGTTTGAAAATCTATTAAAACGTATATGTTACAATTTCCAGGGCCAACAGCAATAGCCTGCGCTACCTTCTCATATGTCTCACATACTTTTACGTAATGTGGGTCAAATTCAATATGACGTCAATTTCTTTGATGAACACTGTACAAAACAGAATGTTTCATATTGTCAAAGTCTTTAGAAAATCGCCATATATTATAACATATTGTTTGACAAAATGTTGATATGATGTCACATATGCATCATACACAGAAGTTCCATGTCCGGCGATACTAAATCTACCTGTACTGTTCTGAATACCATTGAGATGGTTCTGTGGAATATTGTACATTCTGACGTTTCCAGACAAATATCATGTTGTATAAACACTTTCGAAGCTTTTGCCTGACAGTATATAGACAAATAAATTAATCCAATGAATGTTATTCGATTAAAGCGGAAAAAAATAAGTTGGGTTGTTCATTTAAATTTCAATTGAATTCGGATACAATATTATCCATAATATTGCCAGAGCATATGGCAAATGAAGAACAACAAAAACAACAGCAACGGAAATCAGTGTTATTGTTAATTGTTGTTGTTCTTCTCTCCTCTTGTTCATTATGATCATGTTGTTTGTCATCTTAAAGTGGCTTTTAGCTGAGATACTTAAGCGTATTATAATGGTTATACTGGAAGCTACGACAATACAAAAAGGATTTAAAACAAAATAACAAATATTAACGTAAAACCAAACGGCAGAAACAAAACGGCTTTGGTTATAGATCATTATGTGTCGTGCTAGTGATACGCTGGCGTGAAAGCCAAATTAATATGGGATACTAAATGCCAATAACATTAAACATAGAATTGTAAGAGCAAACTTCACGCGTTTTAATACAAACCACGAGGATAATTTCAATGGATAACAAAGAGCACACAGTCGTTCACATGTCCAGCATACCAGGATATAATTAGAAAATACGGAAAGAGAGCTGACCAGGTATTGTGCATTTCTACGCGAATGATTTGTCCAATAGAAATAAACGGATTGGAGATACAGAAACGTAAAACGTATAACAATCAATATCAAATCACGTATGCTAAAGACTAAGATGTAAAACGACGTTGTATGGAATGGTTTCATTTGAACAATGAATGTAATTGTTAGTGGGTTAGTGATAAGCCCAGGGAGATTTGTAAAATAAAACTTTCGGGACTATGTTCATACTGAGACTATAATGACAAATGTATACAAACTGAAAGGGGGCCCATTTGGCGTTGATAGGCAATACCCAAAGCAAATAACGAAAGCACGATTGAGTCTGTACAAATCGAACGAAGCAACTGATGCAAGAGTGAAAGGGCATAAAGTGCAGATTAAGTATACAGCTAGACTCTGTATCAATGGCAAAACAATTATAGACATGTTCCCAGAATGGTTCCAAGTACTAGGTCATGCTAGATTAACTCTGGGAAACTCAGGTACAAGTGCAGATAAATTGACACCGAACACAGGAAACCATGAAAGAGGTTACTCTGCTGAAACGGTGATAGATGAGCAGGTGATCAATGCTATTAGTGAAAGCGAAGGTGAAAATGAGAGCAAAGTCTTTGAAGAGTCGGACTGTCCGGAAAATCAATCAGAGTTAAAACGCCACGATAAGGTAAACAAAACATTACCACGTGATAAAGGACAGCTTGAGCAAAAAGCAAAGTGAAAACCTACCTCGGGCACAGTTACGGACAGAAATTAATTGCCAACAGGAACAAACATATGCTGATACTGTTTATAAAGCAAATGAAGATAAAACCATACAAAAACAGCAGAATTCCACAAATGTAAACTCAAAACGAACTGGAAATCCCACAGTTAAAAACACAGGAGGGCCAACTTCTAAAAATAGAACAGCGAAGTCAAACGTGGGATCCCAAATTACGGACAATGGAAAAGCGACGAGGCAGAACAGTATTGTGGAGGCTCGAAGGAACAGCAAATCGATAGCCAATGAAACGCATGGAATGGACAATAAGTAGGACGGCGATGAGGGGTCACGAGAGGTCAAATTTTGTGTTTTGAACATTCAAGGACTGAAGGGAAAATCCTATAATACACTAGAAACGGCAGAAATCAAACAGCTATTTAGTGAACATGATATTTTATTATTTACTGAAACGTGGTTAAATGATAGTATGTTATACGATGTAGAGGGATTTAATTATTTTGCTCTTAATAGAAACAACAAAACATTAGGTGCTAGGAGGGACTGCGGTGGTGTAATTGCCTATATACATGAACGTTTATTTAATTATGTTGAATGTGTGAAATGCACTGATGATGGTATTATGTGGTTAAAATTAAATGGAAACTTATTTAATTTACATAATGATGTATTTCTCTGTTTTATATACAATGTTCCTCAAGGTGGTAGCAGAGAAACGTGTAATGACACCAATATTTTTGATTTATTGACAAATGACATGATTTATTTTGAAAATCAATATGGTAATTATCGTAATTTTGTACTGTGGGGAGATTTAAACGCACGAGTGGGGATTAAGCCAGATTATGCTGAAAACGAAAATAAATATGTATTGAATTTATTGCCTGATGACTATACTATGGATGATGTTATTTTAAGAAATAGTCAAGATAAAACGGTAAATAAATATGGTAAATTAGTGCTAGAATTTTGTATTGCGACAGGTTTAAGGATTGTAAACGGAAGGTGTGGTTTAGATAAAGACATAGGTAAATTTACGGTTGTAAACTCACAAGGTTGTAGTGTTGTTGATTATGTTTTGTGCAAAAGTCAGGTTTTAAAACATTTAACATTCAGGATCCTAATATTGTTTCTGATCACTGTGTAATTACTTTTAATTTAAATGTATGTAAACTTAATTGTGGTGATAATTCAAACACTAAGGAGGATAATTTAAAATTATTATACAAGTATAAATGGGATGATAGTAAAAAGTATTTGTATATGAATGTATTAGGTTCACATGATAGTGCTACACGTTTTTAATCTTTATGTGAAAATATACATGTATCAACGTCAAATGCAGATTTAGATGAGAATATTCAAGTCTTTACAGATATATTAGATGGCGTTTGCAAGCCGCTATTTAAAAGAGATTTAAATGGTAATAATAGTTATATAAACACTGGTAAGGATGCTGTGTATTTTGATCATGATTGTAAACAATTGAAGAGTTTTTATTATAAGTGTCTAAATTATTATAGAAACAACCCTTGTGATGTTACCAGGAGAGATCTGGTAGAAGCTAGATCAAACTACAAAAATCGTGTTAGAAATAGAAAATGTGATTTTGATAAATTACAAACACATAAATTACAATTAGCTATGAAAAATAATGCCAAGAAAATGTTAAAGGGGTCAGTTGTAAGCAATTTTTAGCTCATTGACATCAGTTGATTTTGTGAATTATTTTAAATCTATAAATGATCCCGATTCTGTGTTTTTGCAACCAGATGAGGACATATTATATTTTAATGAACGGTATTTAGATGGAGAATTGAACATTATGTTCGAGGAAATGAATAGTACTTTAACAACAAATGAAATTAAAAAAGCTGTAAGAAATTAAGCAATGGTAAAGCGGGCGGGCCAGATTGTTTTCTTAATGAATTTTATAAATATGGATGTGAAACAGATGTGTTTTCGACAGTTCTTTGTAAATTGTTTAATAAGATTTTTGATTTTGGTTACTTTCCAGAAACATGGTCAGAATGTTATGTGGTACCATTGCATAAGAAAGTGGATATAAATAGTACAAAAAATTACAGGGGTATTACTTTGTTAAGTACATTAGGGAAACTATTCACAAAAATTTTAAATGACAGACTAACAGATTGGGCAGAAAGGTATAATGTTTACATAGAGGCTCAGGCAGGATTCAGACAAAAGATGGATACTATAGATAATATTTTAGTGTTACATAATGTAATAAGTCACTTATTGAATGAGAATAAAAAGTTGTACGTAGCATTTATAGACTTTACTAAAGCGATCGATTATGTTGTTAGAGATATTACTTGGTATAAACTTATTAAGCTTGGTGTTAGGGGTAAAATGCTGAACATCATCCGTTCAATGTATAGAATTGTTAAGTCAAGAGTTAAATATGATAACGAGGTTAGTGATAGCTTTACATGTATGTTAGGGGTACGTCAGGGTGAATCATCGTCTCCTTTTTATTTTCGATGTATTTGAATGATATTGAGGAATTATTACTGAGTAATAATTATGAAGGAATAACTTTAGACGTTTTCACGTTACTTATTTTGTTGTATGCAGATGATATTGTGTTGTTTTCAGAGACTCAGACTGGTTTGCAAGAAGGGTTAAATTTATTAAAACAATATTGCGATAGATGGAAACTAATGGTAAACTCACAAAAGACTAAAATCATGGTTTTTAAAAAAGGAGGAAGACTGAGGAGAAATTTACAGTTTTTATATTATGATAATCATTTAGAGTTTGTTGATCAATTCACTTACTTGGGTTATGTTTTCTCTTCTGGAGGTTCATTTTCAAAAACTGTTGACAGTTTGTCTGGACAATCTTTGAAATCGATCTTTAAATTAAGACAATGTTTGTTAAGATTTAATAATATTACAATACACCACAGGTTAGAAATGTTCGATAAACTAATTTACTCTGTTTTAAGCTATGGTTCAGAGATATGGGGGCTTCATAACAGTATCCAAATAGAGCGAATACATTTAAATTTTTGTAAAAATTACTAGGAGTCCGAAGACAAACACAGAATAACTTTATATATGGTGAATTGGGAAGAACACCTTTATCGGTTAGACATGTATTTTATGTAATTAAATATTGGCTGAAAATAGTACTCATGCAATCTATTAAATATGTTAAAATTGTTTATTATATCATGTAATGAGAATTTGATATTTATCCCAATAAAAAATCATGGGTATGGGTAAAAATTTATTAGGAAATTGTGGTTTTAATGATGTGTGGTTAAATCAAGGTGTTGGGGATGTAGATGTATTTTTAAGTATGTTTAAAGTCAGAGTAACATATATATTTTTACAAAGATGGAACTCTGAATTACGTGAATCAAGCAGAGCTAACACGTACATATTGATATCAGATTTTTTAATTTCAACCCTATTTAAATGATGTAAATATTTCCAAGTATAGTATGGCCCTCTCCAGATTAAGAGTATCTGTACATAGACTTAAAGTTGAAACTGGTAGATGGCATAAACCAACAGCTATACCTTATGAAGAAAGAAAATGTTACTTATGCAATGTCCTTGAAGATGAATACCATTTTATCCTTGAATGTACACTGTATCATGATGTTAGAAAGATTTACATAAGCCCATTTTATTATCGTAGACCAAATATGATCAAATTTATAGAATTACTTACCTCTCAAAATAGCAGTGTTAATAAAAAATTGGCAATGTTTATTTATAAAGCTTTGCAAATTAGAAATTCTTTCTATACGTATTATGACTAATGTATGATGTTGATTATACAATATATATACCACCTCTCGCTTATTATCTATTGCTGAATAATTTCGATATTTGTTTATATATGTAAACATTGACATTCAGTATGAATGCTATTGGTGACCTTTGACTTTGTTTTTATACATATTATTATACCTTGATTTGTATACTCATGGGCATATTGCCCACTGTATTACTCAATAAACTGTAAACTGTATAGGTCAATGGAACAATGGGTCGTATGAAATACAATACAATAATAAAACATAATTGGCATGTTTTGAATCAGAAATAAAACAGTACATAGCTTCAGCAATTTGTTATTAATGCTATATTATCTACATTTCCCATCTGTTCTATTTCGTAACAATCACAAAATTAAACAAACATTGTTTGTGAACATCGACTTTTTCTCGGAACTCAATCCTGTACATTATTTGAAGTCAGTTCCAGTCGCAGATCGTTGACAGTTTGTGGCATACACTGACTGTAGTATTTAAATACCCTTGTACAATATTACCAATAACGCCTTTGTGACGCGCTCGTGGAGCAATGTAATGAATCGGTTTTAATGTTTCATAAGTAGATCTGAATTTTGTACGGTCACATAACGCACTTCATTGTCAAAATATTATACAAACAGCCATTAGGAATAAATAGTTCATTCTTTTAAACTAACACTACATTATATATATCGCATAATTGAAAGTCCACAGTATTTTCAATAGAAAATTAGTCAGTAACTCAGATAACTATGATTGTTAGAAAACGTTAGAGAAATGCCTCAATTACATGTAACAAACAAAACATATTTTATAAAGTCCATATCAGGAGGCAAATGTTGCTGTTTAAGTTATAATAATCACGCAAGTATAGTTGATAATTTCTTGATTATTAATATCATTTGACGAAATGTATATGCTGCTCTGTAGACATCATTTTCTTCATCTCACTAACAATGGCTCTTCTTTGCCCTGCTTGCTCTCTTTGGGGTCAATATTTGAATTACTGAAATGACAAAACCAACAACCACATTAGAGCAACCAGAAGACAACTAGAGATATTTACAGACATTTCTTTTTGTTTGAAACTGTATTAGATCAGGATCTATAACTACAGGTGAGTCATATCTTCATATGTCATTGGAAACAATAAGCTTAAGTTATATGAAGATCCTTACAGGCATTTAGATGTTATGGAGCAGAAACAAAAATGACGTTGACATTTGGCCCATGGACACAAAAATCTATACAAGGGATTATTTACTGGTCATGGCAAACCCTACCTTTGGTTACCTACCAATTTTCAGCCTAGGCCTAAGGGTTCCGTAGTTATGGTATTGCCCGCTTTAGGTATAGTCTACCGACAGACTGTCCGTCATTTGCAAATCAATACACGATAGCTCCACTTCTTCGACAGGCTCCTAGAAAAGCGTTAACAAGTTATTTTACCAATTGATGGTTACCTGTAATCAAACTTGTTATCACTCTTATAACATTAGACTGACAAGTACTAACACTGATAAAAATTGTGATATCATCATTTGCACAAACTTTCGAAGCAACTGTTGAGTGTTGATGATGCACTACTATACAACATCAGACAGAGCCCCATCATATTTGCTCTAAATGAAAAATTTGTATTAACCAATGCTTATAATCGAATAATCATGGTTGTTGTTTCTTATGCACTGCACATCTGGGTGAAATAAGCCTATTAACATTAATATGTTACATTGTTAAGAAGTAACAAGCCGGGCTAAACTTTCGAAAGCATGCAAAGATCACTACAAACTTACAAGAAGAAGGTGGACCGATACAAATTTTTATAATTTTTATACGGTAAAATTTATATAAGTGAGGCTAGTGTTGACCGTCAGTTGTATGTCACGGTCATCTTATCTTGCTGTCACTGGTTTGGATGTACTGTATTTCATGCTCCTCTTTATACCAAATCTTCATTTTGGTTTACATCAAGGGATTGTTCACAGAACTTGGCAACAGATGTTCATCCTGTTTTGGATGCTTAGAGACATCAATCATGGCATCACTCGACTAAACATTGTGATTATTTTTAGAATATGTTACTGAAGGTCGTGGAAACTGATTTGCAATTGTCTCGGTTTGTACTTCCGACACATCGCACGTCACAATATAGAGACCCGTTAAACAACTGTGATTTTATTAGAATTAACACACATTTAAAAACTTTACTGTACAAAGGGTTAGAAGTCAGAACACACATTAATCACACATCATCACCACATTCCTTCCAGACCCCTGGAAACTGTTCACACTCTGACTGTGCGCTTTGAAACAAATCCGGGACCATTCGCCCCGAAACACAATTCGCCTTGGGACGATTCGCCCACAGACGTTTAGCTCCAAATATTTCAGCGGTCGGGTGTCACAATTTGCCTTTATGTGAATCAATAATGTAATTCTTCACTTTTAATGACCAGTATCCAGTAAAAATTCTTTCATATACACGGTACTGTACTAAAAGATGAGGACAAAAGGCAGACATTTACTCACTTATCTTTTAACAAATTAAAAAAATAATAAATATGATAATACATGCATATATATATATATATATATATATATATATATATATATATATATATTAATGTAACACGTTTTTTTATTTAAAAAATAAATAAATATATAAATTATTAATGTTTATTAGACTATTTCATGTCAGGGCCTTGCCCAGGAATTTGTTCACGAGCCCCGGTCCCGAGAGGGGTGGGTATCCCCTTCCTATGTATACCCCTCCCTATGTCGAAATTTTTTTGCGGCACATGTCAAATTACGTTTTCTGGTGCTTTTAAGCTCTTAAATTAAAGCTAACACGTTTTAATTTTTTGCGTAAACGTTTAAACGAAATAAAATAAACGGAATATCGCCTTTTAAACAGCATACCTCTATCCTTTTAAAAGCAACAGCGTCATTATTGTTGCAAAACTGAAAGTAATCATTTTTTCCGGATGTTTTTGTCCAGTGCGCATCACATTCGCGCAGAGACGTCATGTTCAAACCTACTTTTCTCGTCGTTCTCGAATCCTTAGGTTACACTCGATCTACTTACGGAGCCTTTTTTATTTGATTAGTTATGTACATATGGGCATGTGTTTAGTGTGTTTACACTGTTTAAATCGTTTCCAGTGTTGAATTTAGTACTGATTGGATAATTGGGGAATTGTTAAGATTAAAATCCATGTATTTCATAGATGCCTTGTTCTTGCAAAAACGGCGGAAAAATTTCATCGTGCACGTCGTGTCGACGCGCGTCAAATGTGCGTCTATATTTAGTAAGGCACGTGGTCGGTACACACAAGCTTTCCATACGTGGAACGTGACGTCGTTGTCGACAGCAGACATTTCGCACTCAACACAGGTTTTACATGGCATACATGCACATAAACAAGACAGCTTGTGTTTACGAAACTACAACAGTAACACTGGATAGGCATTTCCGATTACGATTTCATATAAGCGTAATTCAGACTGACTTCGCAGTTTATTTTCTGAAGTTATTAAATTTATCAAACAAATAAGTGTGGATATTATAAAATACGAAAGGGTTGAGAAAAATGCATTTACTTTTTGCGGTCGTTGACACGCATTGACACGCCTATAAGATTACTTATGTGTGGATACATGCATATTGTGCCGATATGTCGATCATAACGTCATTCCAAAGCAACGATAAACTTCGCGTTTCAATTGGCTTATACTGATGTTACTGCGTGATGAAACTCCGCCTTCAGGGCGGTGCTACGACGGCGATTGATTCTGGCTTAGGAAAACCTTTAAATTGCCAAGATTTTCGGCGAAGTGACACTTGCTCTGATCCTTCATCGACTGTATTAGGTGGGTGTACATGTTTCTAGAGTGAACGATGTGACGTAAGAATTAGCTCTCACAGCAGGAATGTTCGGTCTGCTGCAGTCAACATAGCTGATAAATTAATAAAATGCACGTGCCCCGGGCGATGTTTACAAGCGCAACACTAATTTTACGCGCCCCGGATATTTTCAAGTTAAAATTAAAGCGGATATGATAATACCTGCCTATTATGTTAAGTTAATCTTTTTGCAAGATACGGTTTAGAAAAAAACAACAACATGAGTGCTGTCTCATAAGTAACACAAATCTCACAATCATCTGCTCGATTAGTTTAAACAGATCACGTTGCAAGAACACAAAGAGGGGCTACTTTCACAGTTTGACAAGTGATACATAACACACTAACACCCCTCAAATAGGAGTTTGGGCACCGTGTTGTACAAACATCCTGTTGTGTCATGATGCACATACTTGCCCCATTGTATGTTTATTCCCAATAATTAGGGCGAAACGTCCCAGCTCGAAAAGTCCCTGGGCGAAACATGTTTCGGAGCGAATGGTCCCGTTACCGGCCGGACTACAAGCTTTTGAAATTGACTAGCATGGGCGACCGCTAGTTTCCATCCCCGAGTTTATAGCTCTGCTTGTAGATTTTTGTCAGTTTCTAAGTGCTTTTCGGTAAATCTTAATCTATTAACCCCGGAAGACACTCACTACGCCCAAAATTGTGGTCATTAAAAGCTGTGACATCACTGTTTTATGCAGTTACCATTGGCATTGATAAATAAAATGTGATAAAGTGGATCACTCAGTACCCAACGGCAAAGAATAATCATGTCAGAGCTCATAAGAACAGAGTAAGCCTACAGACTGAAAAGGTTACTGAAAATGGTGAGTAACCAAAAGCCTTCAAGGCAAAGAGTGTATAATTTATAACTTTCAGTAGCAATGCAAAACCATGTAAGATTTACCTCCCTTTGGCAAATTTGCTCCTGTCCAGAAATGACCAATCTGTTGTAGCAAGAATTTTTTACTTTAATTTTTACTACTTTTAAAATGGAAGTTTGACCCAATCTGCATAAATTATGATAATCAGATAATCAAATTGCCCGGAGCTTTTCTTAACTATGTAGAAACTAGTCATTTTGATTTAAAAAATTAAGATTCAATTATTAATATATATATATTTTATAAAACTAAAGCTTTTACACGAAAAAGTTTGGCCTGATTTTGCAATTTTATGTATGTTGTTTATGATTGTGTATAGAGTTTTCACAAAAAAATCTGGAATGATAATACAATCTGACCTTTTTCTCTCTCGGTGGCAAAGTTTGCAAAAATTCAAGAAGGCTGCAAACACAAGCAAGCATGAAAAAGATAAGACCAATATTTGTGAAAAATAAGGCTAATATTTTGTTTGTTTGTTTGTTTTGTTCGAGATTTTCGCCGTTTTTAACAGTATATATTTACATTGCGTAGGCATTTTAGTAAGTGGTATGCATTCATAATCGTATGAAAGCAATGACTTATCACCGGAGTAGTAATATCTGTGTGTCTTATTTTTATCCAAATTATATTTCGACAAGAATATTTACATGAACTAAGATGTATTATACTGTTCAATGTTACTCTTTTTTGCATGAATTGTTGACGTTTGATTGAATGTTTGTATAATTAATATACATGAATATTTCGTTCCAGTTATTCTTCTACAAAAATCAATTTGACATTTTTTTCACTTTTGCTTGATAGTATTCTATCATGCAAGGTCTACAAGTGTTATTATTAAACAAAGCCATTTCGCTAGCAAGTAATATGTACATATTATGGTATTTTAGGTAAACATTACTTTTGTTAGAAGCGACCACAGAAAATCTCCATGACGTAACATCAGTTCAGGAACGTAGCTTTAAAATGGATTTGATTTCACATTGATGTGTCTATTTGCTAGATGCATTTCGATCGTCTAATTTCTTGTGCATTTATATCACAGTTAATAATAATGAATTGTTTAACATGTACAATAAGAAAAAAATGCATTTTGAGGTTTATATTAAAATGTCATCCTTTCTAATACAAGTTATGCCCAGGCAAAGCAAAGAGCTTATATATGCCCGTGTGGATGCTATTGATCGATGACCTAGCCTACACGTCATCACATGTTTAGTGATGTCATTAGTGGATTGTTTTGCATTTTTCTCGCCGAGTTAAAATTTGGATATATGGTGTGGCTTTAAAGCATTTAAGTCTCCATCTGTTGTGTTAATAATTAAACAGGATTATCCAGGATCTGTTAAACTCTCAGCCTAGGAATTGTGTGATTTAAAAGTGTCAGAACTCAACTGTGGTATAGAAGTATTCATGATGTGGATTTACTGTCTTACTAACAAAGCACCTCTTATTTTATATTAATCTTTCTAAAGCATTAATAATGTTTGGTGCTTGTTGGCTATACCGGCCGAAATAGCAGGTATTTTTGCATTTGTTTAAGTTACGTTTTTAGTTTTGTAGCGGTATGATTTAGGCCTATGCAAGGAAAATAAAAATGTTGTGACTCATAATGTTTACATTAAATTTCATTTGTCGCAGAAAATTGAATGCAAAATAAGGAGAAAATTACATTTTTTTAGGGAACTATTTTATTAATCGTAGTTTGCATTCTATTTTGTGTCGTTCAGTTACAAGGGGCGGTACTTTGCTGTTCTGATAAGAAAACGGCTGTGCGTGATATTTCTCTTAGAATAGCAATACAATGCATGTTAAACAAAAATAATATTAAGGAATGTTATGAAATCATCCCGAATATAATGTAAATATAAGGATTGAAATTAATTTTGGTTGCGTTCATACGATTATGAAAGCAATGGTTAAACTGGCCAATTATCCATGAAGCTCTAGCACGCATCATGGATTTGTCATAATGCAGCCAAAATTAAATTCAATCCTTAATTCAGTCATATCACGGCGGTCAGTTCACCTACTCACACTTTTCCTGGGCCAGCTTAGCCGATCTAAGCGGCTTACCAGTACTAAGTACACATACTTATGCCAGTAACTGACAACTGCCCTACTTGAATCAGAGGTAGGGGGAGAATGGCCGTAAACATAATTGCATGACCAATCCTCACACAAGTTATGTGGCCGGGCTGGGGTTCAAACTCGGGATGCACGGATTTACAGTCTGGCACGCTACCAACTGAGCTAGCCGGACCTTTTGTTGTGAATAGTATAATTTGTGACAGTATTGTTTAAAATATTTATTAAGTGTTTATAATATAATTATTAATTTGTTTTAAACTTTGTTCTTCAGCCTGAAGTTCAAGTAATTCAAAACCGAAAGTGAAAGTAACCAAACCTATTCATACTCCATACCAGTTCTAGACAGAAGGTTCATTTTAAGTATGTATAAAATTTGTTTAGTATTACAAATAACCTATTTATCATCAACAGCCTACTCATTACAACTTTTGATTTTGACATTATATGCTCTGGTATAATTTAAGATGCAATATTGTTTTCTTTGATACAGATTAAACATTAAACATTGTTTTTATAAATTCATCTAGGAGTCTATATCATTTCATGCTCTTAATTTTTCTATAATTGAGAAAAATAATGTATGTACACATTTTTAACACTGGATAATTGTTTTCTTTTCAAGGTATCTGTTTACTGAACTTGAAATATTTAAATTATTAAGCAGCATTCTTTGACATCCTGCATACGTTCTAGTTGTATTATCTTATCGGTATTGAAGAAATTCTGAGCCTAAATAATTTATGACCATGATACTATTGTAAGTATGTAACTATTTAAGGTGTCTACAACACCCAGATATGTACTAACCATGAACCTAACCTTTACCTAATTCCTATGCTTTGACGTTAATTACTATGGACTATGGCAAAATATGAGAAACAAAAAATGTGGAAATTCCACGAATACCAATTTTTTATAACCAAGTGCATTAAAGACAGCACAAACATAAAATTTTAGTAATGTTGACTTTGACCTTGACCCCACCCACATCATATGCAATCCCAAGCGAGGTCTAGTTATACGGTATCTACATATGAGGTTTCATTAATATATCTCAATGTCTTCTCAAGCTATTGAGTTGAAACCGTTTTTTTATTTGTAGTAACGGTGACCTCGACCTTAAACCCACCCACCCTATACGCAATCCCAAGCGAGGTCTCGATATAAGGTATCTAGATATGAAATTTGATTAAAATATTTCAATGTGTTCTCAAGATATTGAGTAGAAACCATTTTTCTATTTTTAGTTACAGTGATCTTGACCCCACCCACCCCATTTGCAAACACAAGCGAGGTCTCGCTATAAGTTTTCTATGTATGAAGTTTCATTACAATAGTTCAACCCATTCTCGAGTTTGAGATCTGAAAAGAAAAGTTGCACCGCAACTACAAAAATGACATACCCAAATCTCATAACCAAAATTCGAAAAATGTGATTAAAAACGCATTGATATGATGTTATATAAAGGAATTTTCTTTTAAATTTTAGTTGTTTATTAGCTTTTGAAATTAAAACGGTTTATGTGCAACCAGTTTGTTGTTGTTGTTTTTTTCATGAAATCGTGGGTTGGGTCATGTTTTTGTCATATTTTTGTTTTGTGCATTTAAATGGTTGTTGAGGGTACCATTCTAAAAAAATCATGTTACTTGGTAACCGGATGAGAAATCTGAAAAATTATTTTTGTTTTTTGTATGGGAAAGATTCCATTACTTTTTTGTTTTAGTATCTAAGATTTAAAAAAAGTGTTGCTTTGCAGTTTCATGGATGATACACTGAACACGTTTTTCAGACAGTGGGCGCTGTGTTCAGTCTGCATACTAATTGACAGATGTTATCAAAATATTCATTGTTAACAAAGTTAATTATCTGATCTATGATTCAAAATTATTTTTATAGTTCATAATTTTTCACGCTTAATAATTTTTCAATTTCATTAAATATTCGACACTGCCCGCCATTTTGATTTTGGTAAAAGTCTCTTTTATTGGTTATCATTTTTTGACGCAGCCAATGAAACGATTCGTTCTAAAGGTATCTCGAAATGCTACATTTTCGAATATAATAATTATTATCTTCCTCGACCGGGAATGATCGTTGTCATCATTTCATCATGAAGGGCTAAAATTTCCGGGAAGGGATATTTAATAACCTTGAATTTTCACTCACAAACACTTCCTATACCGTATATTTAGTATTTAAACACTACACGTCCAATTGATTGGCCATGGAATTCGGTTGTACATTGTATGCGAAATTCGATTGGCAGTTTTAAGTTAATTTATTTTCATAATGGTGTACCACATCAGTAAATTAGTGAGATACTGTGCCACAGCTTAGGGCTCGGGCTTTTGGGCTGTAGCTCTTAGCTTTGTCGATAAATCTCCGGGCATGGCTTTGATGTTTTCACAAGTTTTAAAGTATAGTAAAGAGTAGTGTCGCTTCGCTTAATGTTAAATTTATTGTCATATCTAATCTTTTTTTTTTTTGTAATGTAGATTTACTGTCATATATAATGAAATGAAGCAAATCGTGAGATGAGAATCTAGGACATAACCATTCGCAAAAATATCCCCTTCCTGAAAATTTGACAAAGCATTAGTCCCTTCCGTGTATAGGACGTACATTATAGTCCATTCCATTCATATCGTTAGCTTTTTTGTTTTGAAGTTAAAGGGAATTATTCAAAGACTTTCATATTTTTGAACCATGTCATATTTATAATGTACTAACTGCAAAGAACTAAAGCAGTTGGACTAACCAAAAAACAAATTTTATATAAATTAAAATATAATTAAAGGACTTGCCTTCACCGGGACTCGAACCTACGACCGCCGATGTCACAAATGTCGCGCTTTCCAGTCTTTGCCATTCTTAATTAAACTCTTGCTAGTGAATTTTTGACGCTTTTTAAATGATTCGATACACGTAAATTATACCTTATACGTGACGCGTTTTCTAAAATACCGATGAAAGGCATTACAAATGCTTCATAATTTTGTCTTCTTCAATCAATGAGTTTTCATAACGACACTATACTTTCCATATATGTTTTGTCAGCAGTTTAATTTCGCTTGTTTGTAAGTAATGTAGATTTCGTTTTGGGATCTTTGACAAAACAAATTGAAAATTGTTAATATGCCAGTCTGTGAACAGGTTCCTTTACACAATAAGTATCCCATATACAATTGTACAGATATACGTCACAGGCACGGATTTAGGCCCTGGCTTTTGGGCTCCAGCATCCCCCCCAGCTGAGACCGGCTGTATCATTTTCGGGCTGGGCTTTGATTTTACACAAGTTGTAAAGGGTTGACGTGTCAATAAATATACCGTATATTGCCTTACTTTATGACTGTCGGGATTGGGCACAAGCAATAAACGGCTGACGTGTCACTTTGTGTACCGTTTATTGCCTTATCTATCACTTTATCTGGACATTTAATCTTGGAGCTGGGTGGTACCTGCCGAGCATACACCAGGCCAATCATGGTGTTCGAGTGGCTGGCAACATTTTAATTGGTAGAATAATATTTGTCACGGGCTCGACGTCATTAATTAACCACGGTCGGAAGCACCCTAATTGTTATTAAGAGAGTTACTTAGGCGTAAAATAATTATGTGTGTTGCAAATGCCCAAAGCCTAAAACATTTTATTGAGTTTATCAGATATAGTTTGTTTTATTTACTTTTTTCAATAATTAAATGTTGTTTTAATAAATAAGGTTTTTGCTTTGATAACATCCACTTAAAATCATATTTAAAGATATCACCGATATGTTTTGAATATTTATTTAGTTTTATAATCTTAAAGCTGACCCTTTACCAAATAAAAGAGTAATAAACAAAATAATCCCTACCTACCTACCTACCTACCAATTTGTTTTGGGCATGTAACCTGAAACAAACATAATATTTTTTACGCCTTATTGAAACTATCTGGATTAGGTAGAGGAATGGCACATACTTTATAACAAATATTTTTTCCTACTATTTTTTTAGGCTGATGATGGGATTGAATCCGGAATTTCAGGAAAAATATCTACCACAATACATTTGGTTTGTACAGAGATGTATCGATACAATAATGATATAATATTAACTGTACTTTATACAATGAAATAAGAAGCACCTGTTTTGATGATGTGCTAACAAATGATATTTTTGTCAACCTATCAGACATTGAACAAATAGCATTTCTTGTGAGCAGTACCACAAGGCAGTTAGCAAAATATATTATAAAAGCCTTCACCAAAAGACGAAACAGTTTGTTTTCATAAAGCATCAACTCTCATAATAGCAAACACGTCCATCGTGTCTGTTAACTCTTTCGATTGATGTATATACATTTAATGAACTGTTATATACTCATTTTATAATGTTTAATATTATTATACGAATTTATGTTTGTATTGATAACGAGGCGACTTACAGCCCGGTGGACCGGGTGTATTCATTGATATTGTTTTGATGCTTATATTTTGTTACATGCGTGCACACATGTCACTATAATAAACAACATACTTACTTACTTACTATTAATAATGTAACTGTATATGATATGAATACTCCCGTAGATACGGAAACAATCCATGTGAAAGTCAATTTCGGGTGAAAAGCTCGTGATTTAAAATTTGCAAAAATATGGCTATATAATTATGGTCCCTGCTATACAGTATATGGTATATAGCTTATTTTAATATAGGGTATAATAAATCACAACTTTATCACTTGCGTTCTATTTGGTCCAAAATATGTACTTTGTCGAATTTTATATACGAAGGTTGAAACAGTCCTATTAAAATAAAATGAAAAATAAAACAACGAACAAAACTAGTTAAAGTCATCACAAATGACCATTCCCAATATATTATAAACTAGTAGCCAAAACAATCTTTCTTTCTGATTTTTTTTTCTTTGCAAGGTCTTTCAAAGCCCATAATTGTGTTATTTCTTTTAATAATCTGTGATTTATATTTAAAAAACCGCTTCTCCTACTACATCTCAACTACTGCTGCTGCTGATTCTACTACTGCAGTTGCTGCTGCTACTACTACTACTTCTACTACCACTATTACTACAACTACAACTACAAAAACAACAACAACAACAACAACTACTACTACTACTACTACTACTACTACTACTACTACTACTACTATTTCTATTACTACTACTACTACTACTGCTATTGCTACTACTGCTGCTGCTGCTGCTGCTGTTATTGCTACTACTGGTGCAGTTGCTAGCACCACCACTACAAAAACTGCTGCTGCTGTTGCAACTGCTGCTAAATTTACTGTCACTACCAATTATACATCATCTTAGTCCAGCCCATTTACCCATTTGATTAATTCAATGCATTTCCACATTGAACCTCTGAAACATGAAAGGGACTCCTTATAGCTGCTTGTATTCATAAATTGATGGCTATGTCCGAGGTCGCATATGTCCGGATGACAATTCAAGAACCACGTTAAAAACACAGGAATTAAGAATTTAACCCTATGCACCAGTTGCCTTGGCAACATGACTATTTCAATCGATAGTTATTTAAAATAGATGTTGATCTGATTCTGCTAGATGCTCTTTATGATTTGAGTTGCATAATAAAGCGCCTATTGACATATCAGACAGGCACCATGCTGCAAGTTGTTGAATGCTATTATCTGGTATACGCGATAAGGATCAGTTGGGGGCATCTCACGGGGACTTTCACCGTGCACATTCTTTCCTGTTAAAGCATACGATTTAAATATCTACATCTCATGTATACCTCATAAAAATATAAAGTTTGTGTCAGCTGATTGGGCACGTGTGGGCCCCGAAAATCCTTTTGCAAGCTGCTGCTTTTACCAAAAAATCAACTACTACGACTGTACTACATTTCCACTGCTTTAGTTGCTTCGACAACAACGATTACAGAAACAATAACAAATAATACAATAACAACAAGCTACAACTACTACTATACTACTACTACTTCTTCTTCTTCTTCTTCTTCTTCTTCTACTACTACTATTACTACTACTACTCTACTACTACTACTGCTACTACTACTACTACTACTACTACTTCTGCTACTACTACTACTACTACTTCTGCTACTACTACTACTACTACTACTACTACTACTACTACTACTACTGCTGCTGCTTTTGCTGCTGTTGTTGCTGCTGCTGCTGCTACTACTACTACTATGTTCTTGTATATTTTGGGGTACCGTAAAAGCTCCATATTTTCGGACACTCTATTTTCGGACACTTAATTTTCGGACACCCTCTTATGTAGCCAAAATAATAATTTTTTGTCACTATATATTTTCGGACATCCTGATTTTAACCCATAATTTTGAATCTAAATACATTTTATATGAGAGTGATATTTTAGCAGAATTCTAACCTGTTTGCGTTAATCCGGTGACACATCGCACATGTGATTTTACAACCGGATGAAGCTCGTAAAACCTGGCAGATGCTTTTACCAGTTCACCAGTTTATTTACATACAGCACAATTTTCACATATATGTCAACAGAATTGGCATAATGCATTCGAATAAAACACATAATTAGTCACATGTAACAATGGCAATAATAATGCGGATATACGGGAAACAGCGTATTGATTGACCAAATTTGAGTACAGATATAATAGCAAACAACATTATACAATAATAGTGCAATCTAGTCGTATCTGAATTCTAATCGGTTGACGGTCTTATTAAATCGGGTGCTTTGTGTATAGATGAAAGTTTCACGTGGTTTACCGTTGAACAAAATTGCTGTTTATCTTGAACATTGTCATTAATGATATAATTAAAGAGGTTCAAAATAATATTTCGGGCTGAAAACAGAAGTGGATCGTCGTTAAAGGTGTTATCTTTGGTTTGCTATTCTTTATAAAAAAAGATGGGTGGGTGGGGTAAAATAAAAATTTTTTTTTTTATATATATTATAGACTTCTGTTCTATATAACTATTGTATGTAGTGATCAAAGCTTCTCAGTAAATATATAAACATATTCAATATTTTTGGTTATATAACATAATATTAGACTATACCCAACCTCCAGGCCTTAAGTAGCAATTTGATATGGTCTTATAATTTTATTGTAATTTGTAGTTTAATTTTATTTTTTATTTTTTATTTTTTGCGGATGTACTGATTTTAAATTTTGTCAAAGTTTAAACCAAGCATATTTGTTCGAATGGGTTAGGCTAAAATACGGTTGTGTATAGTCTGGTTGCAATATATATATATATATATATATATATATATATATATATATATATATGAGTTTAAATGATTAAACCCATATATACTTAACGTAGTACTATTAGATACTTATGATATTTTGTCAGTATTCATTAGCAAACATTGTTTCAATTTACATAATATCACGTGGTCAGTGAAAATGAGTCCTGTGGCGGTACGACTTTATCGAGAAAAACGAGATTAAAATTTCTACACGATTTTCTCCAAATATTTCATTGTTTAGTTAAGCGTGTATGTCATTAATATGCAGTTATTTCGATAGAAAATGTCGTAAGTAACAAACTTAATCTCTGTATCCCTTAAATATTTTGAAATCAATAAATGTTACTGTTTTGTAACCAGTTTATTAGGGTAATTTCCCCCGAGCGGTAGGTGTCGCTAGTCGCCATTTTGTGTATACAATGTCGATTTGATAACGGAAATGTCCTTGTTTTTTTCGGTTAATTTTAACACAAAAGCTGTATTGTTGGAGTTTATATATGGAAAACCAATTTCATAAGATACGTATGGCATTTTCTGTTGATGTCATTGTTTATCTATCGAATTATTTGCCTTTTCCTTGTAAAAATTATCAACAGAGTTTGACCCGGAAGTAATTTTGTCACACAATATATTCAAGTGGCGGCAATTTCAAATGATAATTTCTTAATAAAATAACGTTAAAAACTAATATACATATTATAAGTGACTACTTTTGATAAGAACATTTTTGCAAAGGCGTTTACTTTTTATTTTTAAAATGCGAACAAAATTATGCATTGAATGTTAATGGAAGTCTTCAAGACATTATTAATGTGTTTAGCTTTTTTTCATATAGACTTGTGGTTTGTCCATCCGTTATGTTGAACTTATGCCTGTGCATTGATCGCACTTAAAAATTATGTTTTTGCATGAGTAATGTTTAAAATTGTCATTGAAACCAATAAACATTTCTACTTATTAGTATTAACAATAACAATTGGTAAAGAAACTTTACTGCATAAACAAACTTTTAAAAAAGCAAGTTGTATTCTTCTAGATGTTTCTTATGGATTGTTAATTCTGATTGGCTGGCTCATAGCAGGTACCATAAGAAGCCCGGACAGTTGCACTGTTTCTGATATCATAGGCCGATTGTTTTTTAAGAGCATTGAATGCATTTAAGGCATGACCTGATTGATCTGCCTCATTGCTTTGTAACTTTAAGGTCATTTGACCAACCAAAATATCTGACAATACACATGTCTGCAGGAGTTTTTACTACTTGAAATAGTATTTAATCATAACATGAGTACAGAAACTTTGTTAAAAATCATATTGAACTTGTTAATATTTTGTTTTGTTGCAATTTTGTCATCAAATATATTTGTCTAAACTTCAGGTGGAAGTTGTACAAAATTTTGCTATGTGCTGTGTTTAGAAATTAGGTTATTGTAATGTTCAGAAAACTGTTAGGTTGACTTAATGCACCAGAAAGAAGGTGTCTGTGATGCAACAGCAAAAACTATATTAGTTTTATTTGTTTTTTAGAGAAGCAAGTGTTTATCTTGCATATGAAGGCTGGCGCCAGGAAAAGGGGGCCCACCCAGCTATAAGCTTCCTCCGCAATTACCTTAAATACTATGGTCTTGGTGAGAGGTATGCTAAATTCCACTTAAACAACTTTTATATATAGAATAAATATAATACCGTCCTGGTATATGCTGTGTGGAGCAAAGTGACTGGTAAGTAGTCTGCCTTAAAATGCTTATAGTTATACATAATTCATATACCATTCACATGTTATTTTCTTTGACACTGGGATGATTAAATTTATTACCATGTAAAATGTGCACAGTTTCCACATTGTTTAAAAAGCAGTCCCAAAGCCAAATGCATTTAACAGAATATCTTAATTTGTTGGATACTCTAGCTTAAAATTGCTATCTTAAATTTATATATTGAAGGAATACTCTAGGGGATCGAATACTAATTTATGCTGGCAGGCCGCACCAAGTTATCAAGTGAATGGCATTTTTTGGCTGTGGGAAAACAAATAGCAACATATGGATGCTGTAACCATGCATGTATTATGAACTAAGAGCCGAGTATTATTCCACATGATATGAAAAGATCATGTCACCAAATTATAGAAACCATACCAAGCTTGAGAGATTAATCTGATGATGAATGTCATAAGAAATCCCTACTATATGTACATTTTAATTAAAAAAACATCTATTAAGGACTTAATAGTTAATGAATGACATTAAATTATATTATATTAAGTTTAAATTTATGACTTATAATTACACAAACTCATTATTATTGTTTACAAAAGAATACCGGTACTTGTACTGTACTATTTATACAGGACACCGCCACAACAGTCATGAAGTCGTGCCGTTATGACCATAATATGCTACATCTATTTTCTTCAGTAGAATGTAGATGCACCTCGTGTTGAAAGCTTACTGATGATCCCGAGGTAAAAGTACAATGTGGGGAGGCCAGGAGTCAACCCTCAGTCTGATGCAATGGCAAACCAAATATTTGGACCAGGTTTCACCATTTGACCTCAGAAAGGCAGTGGTATCTCCGTGATACAATCTGACAGTTTTGTCGTACAACTGTTGCTAACCTGCCAATTACCTCTAGTTCCTAAATGGGATCATCACAGACAAAAATGAACGTGTTGAATGTTTGTTTTAATGTGTACACATTTAATAATGTTTGATCATAACGGGACAATAACATGTGTTTTGCCATAAATGTTAAACTTAACAAAACCTCTAAAATTCGTTTTAAGTTGACCAGGGCCCAATTCACAAAACTCTATAGGGAAAACCTAAGTTGTTTTTTTTAATTAGAAAATTCTTTCAGTCTATGGAGGTTTCATGAAGAAGTATTTTTATATTTAAATGTTTTAAACTAGTAAAAATTGCTTAGGTGTTTAGTATTTTACGATTTTGTTAACAGAAATAATTAACACATGTATAACACATAAGTTCTATTTAAGATTTCCCCTAGGAAATTTTTGAATACTGGCCCAGTACATTTACCAGTATCTTACTATACTCTATTACATTTTTCTTGTTTTCATGTGGACAAAACCTAAGTATTTTAAAACTGGATAAGTTTTTGTTGTTATTTGTAACGATGAAGAATCATGTTTCTTTTTTTTGTTACAAACCATAATGTTTAAGTATTATGTTATGGGTAAATGTTCTAGTGTTGTCAAGTTTGAATAAATAATACTAGTTTTATAAGTTTGTGTTTGATTTTTTAACCTACCGTTTAAGGATGCAAGTAACACAAAATTATATTGTTAATTTTGTTCATGTGTTTAATATTCAAGTAAACAATACTAGTGTGCGTGCTAAAACTATAATGGTTGTTTTTACAAACAGATGTGGCAGGCATTACTTAAAGCATTATTGCATGTTTGTTTGTTATACAGCCCCATTAGCATCTAAAATGCTGTTGCTATGGAGACAGTAACTGTCTTCAACAATGGGTGCTTTCGATGAAATGAATCTTTTAGGCATCAGCTGTAGTGTGCATATTTAAAGAAGTATATTGGCCGATATAAACTAATATTATGGATATCATTTGAGTAACACAGTTTATTATTCTTAAACCTACATACATGTAAATTGATTCCAACGGGTTTTTGTAAAGATATTTCATGGCAGTGCAATTATCACAAAAAATGTACATTTATAACTCATAAATAAGATACTAATATGCAAATACAATGTGTTCACCAAGTGTTCGGTAAAATAGTTGAAATTGGTAATGTGCACTCAGTTTTTAATCTTAATAACTAATTTTCTAATTTGGTTACCATGGAAACTGTGTTTTGGAATATTTTTTTGTAACAATGTAAGGACAAAATAAAAAATAATTCTTTATTTTATACAACTGTAGTATAGTCTTTGATAATAGTGTTGTCATTGTGTATTGTTTGCATATCAATATAAGTAATGTAAAGTGTACTTTTTTGTTTTTATTTTTCTGGCAATATCTTACAAAATAAAAATGATAGAAGCATACTTTGTCAGTGTTTTATTTGTTAAAGATAGTACTAAATTTAAATGTAAAAAACTAAAAATGTCATTTTTTTATCCATAGGACCCATTTTTGCAGCACACGTCACATATACTTATTTATAGGTAATTTAACATATTCAGTTATACAAATACACAAACAAACACATATATTTGATTGTTAGACCCATATATACCTAGGTAGTCACTAAGAAATCTGAATTAGTAGCCAAACAGTTCTATTTTACAAAGATAATCTGGTATTAAGAAATATTTTAATCAGAAAGTGTGAAATTAAGCTTCATTTTTTAAATATTTACATTAATTTCAGCAGCCAGTAAGAACATTTAGTAGCCAATTAGAAATTTTAGTATCCAGTGGCTATTTTGGCTACTGGTGATGCTAACATAGTATACACATATATACTTGACAACATAGTTGTTAATACAGCACACGAATAACACATTTGGTATAAACATACAAAGACATTTGGATTCTTTACAATACATAATTGTGTTTCTAACAGTATGTTTATTAATCATGGAGTCTATCATATGGTTACATTTATTTACAGTTCTAATAAACTATAAAAATAAAAAAATAAAATTATGATATGATATTGTGGACATTCATATGTGTCCGTTCTAATATTTACAATATCATTATGACATTTTAACAGATATTTACAATTATTGTAGGGGGCCACCTGGAGATATTAGTCAGGGGTTACCGGCATTGAAGTGCTATATGGGTCCATCACCTACAAAAACTTAATATACTGTATGAATAGATTGTCTCTAAGAATAGACCTAGTTATACGTGTATTGTTACTTTTTTCATTTAATTGGTTTAACATATTACTTAGTAGTAGTTGTGTGTGCTTAACTTAACCTTCAACAAATTGTTAAAAATTATCATAAGCCACACTTAGTAGCACTATTTCTATTTGTTTTATTTATTTCAGGTCTGCACACAACGGTTGAAGACACCCTACCGAAACGAGATTTAGGAGGTTCAGTGTGCTACCTTACTAATAATAATAATTATAATTATTATCATTATTATTTTATTTTATTTTATTTATTTTTCACTTTTTATGTGACTATTTTTGTTTTTGAGGTGGATATATTTATGATTTTGTTTTTGATTTGATGCATGTCTATGCTTTGTAAAATTGTGTATTCATCCTAATTTGCAATCATAATTAACCATGGGCTGAAAACATTTAATGACTATGTATTTCACCATTATTTCTTGCCTCTGAAATATTTCATTATTTTACTGCACAATAAGCTCAGATTTTTAAGGCATTTAAAGTTCTCACATATTGTTATTGTGTGGAATTTTAGTACATTAGGGCTTGTATAGTATTGTCTATTCAAATATTTTATTCTTTCATTTCTGAAAATATGGCATTTAAATAAGTAATGAAATTCATCGCCTATATCGTTGAATGAGGGACATTTTCATTCATTTACTGGTACATCGTCCCATTGCAAAATGTACACAAATTATTGTTTACCAAAATCATCTTAAACATAAGTGAATTTGTTCCTAATATATGATTGATTACCCGTGTTTGAAACCATTGCATTTAACTATCTTTACTAATATTGAACACCTTTTTAAAAATACATATCCATTCAAATTCTTGAATTTCAAAACAGTCCTATTCATGTTTACATTTTGGTTGTAGTTTATTTATAAAAACATCATATATAGTTGTACTGTTATTTTTGTGACATATTAAATATTTAATATAGAACGACAGTGCGGGACAATAGATCTAAAACCTGATGCTCAGTGAAAGTAGCTTTGTATTCTTTACAAAAATGTTTTAACTGTCGTTACAAGACCTTCATAGTATATAAAAACAAAATTCACCGGTATTAGCTTCTATATGTGATCTTGCTATAAAGGTGTTAGAGGTCAGCACTATATCTGTAGAAATCTAATCCCTCTGTCATATAATGCTTTAAAAATATAGGCATATTACTAAGTTTAAAATTGTCATTATTAAACAAAGGCCTATTTAGAATGTCATCTAAATCTCATTTTTCCAAACAATTGTTAAACTTTTCAAAACAAGTCAAAAGTTCGACCCCAAAAATCGTTTCTAATATGGTTCTTAACCTTGGAAATGTCACATTTTCCCATGTTTACAGATTTGTTATGTTCATACTGACCAATCTCGCCTTTCTTCTTAAGCCAGATAGTCAAGATGATAAAATCAATATACTACCCGAAAGACAGTCAGCTGTTCTGTACTAATCGGAAATCTTCCGAAGATTTTTGGCTGCTATCGATTTTATCTGATCATCGATACTGCCATATCTAAGATTTAATCGGTAGTAAATTTTACCCTCCACAATTTAATCTGGCTGTCTTGTTAGCGCAGTGTTTTTCGCAAGAGTATATCAGTATGCAAGAGCTATTTTAGCGACACACTTCTGTTTTTATCCAATTTTATTCTCAGTTGGAAAATATTAAGGTGAACATTTAATCCATAGTCTTCGATAGTAACAACATACTACTACAACTACACCTACAGCAACTATAACAACATCAACAACAACAACAACAACAACAACTACTACTACTACTACTACTACTACTGCTACTACTACTACTACTACTACTACTACTACTACTACTACTACTACTACTACTATTACTACTACTGCCGCTAATAATAATAATAATAATAATAATAATAATAATAATAACAATAAAAATAAATAAATAATAATAATAATTATGATCATTATTTAGTGGCCACATTTGTCACCTTCGCCTACCCGTGGAAACCAGGTATAGAGCCCCTTTTCAGACAAATTGGCGTACCCTTGTAAAAAAATCCACACTTTGGCACTAAGGACTCGACAACATAATTTTAAATACATCTAGGACACCACCCATGTATCATGATTGTTATCAACTTATCAGCTGATTATTCCACCCCACTCATATAGTGCTGCATGCTCCCATTTTAATTTGAGATATTAAGCTTTAATTAAATTAGAAACTTAAAAAAAGTTAAATCATTTAAAGTTATAAATTTTAATAGGTACATTATCAGAACTGTGTAATTTTAGTTATTATAATTTTTTTGTCTTAATTTAAGTATGGAATTATTGTTACGCGTATTAAAACAGCTGTTTATTTTTACTTTATTTTTTCATTAATTTCGGGCATTGTGTTGACGTTTTGCATTTAAAGAAGTTGTTTTTGGATCTAAATATTTATATATTTTCTTTTCTTTAATTAAACGCTAATTGAAAGTATGTCTTCTGCTATCAATTAACATGCATACTCTGAAAAATCTCAATGGATATATCTGTAATGCATTGTTATAAAAAAACACATCTAAATTTCCTTCTGGGTTTCATTGTCTAAAATAAGCTAAACTGCAGATAATAAGGTATATGATACCAATACCAAGATTGTTATCTGTTTATTACCCACAGTAAACGCCGCTGGGAACAACTACTGCTAGAACGGTAGTGTTCCACGAACTAACTCGGTAGTGTTCCACGAACCAACTCGGCATCGTTCAACAACGATCGTTTATTTCCGTATTGAGTCACGGAAATGAATTTTCAACTATAGGTACCTCATTTAAGCCTAAATTCCACCGCCTAAAATTCTAAATAATTCTAAACAAAATTAACACCACTCGATTAAACAAAGAATATATTTTCAAATCCGTTTCTATTTTTCTGAAAAACAAGCGTACGTTTACTTTTTATGCGATAAAGTTGAAAATGCACCCTGTTTCCGACCGAGGTTCTGTTGATTTCTATAGGCAATAGGATGATGTTTCAAAAGTGCGAATTCCCGCGCATAATTAAAAAAATAAAATAAATGGTACCATATTAAAGAGCATATAATTCTCTTTGCAAATCCGTTTGTACTTTTCTGTGAGAAAAAAAATATGGATGTTACGGCAAATAATAATTAACGCTCCCTATCAAATCAATGTAAATTTAAAGTGAGAAGTATCGATTTTTGCGCCGCGCTGAGAAGCGAGATTGTTGCACATGAAATTGAACGAAGAAGAATTGCAAAATTACTGTCACTACCTGTATATAACTTTTTTAGCCATCATATCTTTATTTTATTTAAATATGCAACTTTATCTACCATATTTAGACCACCTTTATTATATTTCTGGACTAAAGTTTGACAGTTGATCTTAGGTGGTTTGTTTTTCCAAACAAATTTAATAAATGTTTCTGAAGATTTTCAAGGATTTCTTTTCTAGGAGTTGGGATTGGAAACATACAATGAGTAAATATAGGAAGTATTAATGACTTAACAACAGTTATTCTTCCAACTGGTGTAAGTATTCTGTTGCTACATTGTTTCATAAAATTTATAGATTTATTAATTTTTTTAGAAAAATGTAACATTATCATCTTCTGCAGATCAACATCATAAACAATTCCCAATCATTTGAATCGTGTAATAACCCATGTAAATTTGATTTTGGTTTTTATAGCACGAGAACTATCCTATCCAAACAACATTTGTTTTATCAAAATTAACTTTGAGTCCTGAAAATTAAGAAAATTCATACAGCATATTTAGAACCGAATTTAGTGACTTTTGTGAACCATTTAACAGCAATGATGTGTCATCGGCGAACTTGGATATTTTGTATTCTGTATCATCAATAAAATACATCTAATATGCTCACATTGGTTTATTTTAATAGCTAAAATCTCTGCACATAAAATTATATAAGGAGATGTTGTGTCTCCTTGTCTACAACCGCGGCCTATAGAAAATGTGTCAGAAAGGAATCCATTTGGTTGCACAGATGTTTATGTATTTTTAAAGAAACTTTATATTCATCGTTTAAAACTGAGACCGAAGCTGAAAACATCTAACGAGCTTTCAATACATTTAAAAGATAACGTTTCAAATGCCTTTTCAAAGTCAATTATCATAATAAGTCCAGGAATGTTGTTCAGTTAAAATTCATAATATCATAAATGAGTCTAGTATTTTCCCAATATAACGTCCCGAGACAAAACCTGTTTGATCCTTAGATATAGGTATTTGTATATGGGGTTTAAGTCTATTTGCTATTGTACGAGATGCCAGTTTATAAACTGTATTTAGTGACGTTATAGGCCCCCAGTACGTTAATAAATGTTTTGCTTTATTTTCCTTTGGGAGACACGTTATGATACCCTGTTATGGGGTTATGCAAAAGTTATTGTTGACATATGCATAATTGATACTTCTTAATAAGCAACTCCATAGTCTATCCCAAAATACTTTAACAAATTCTGCAGTAAATCCAACAGAGCCGGGACTTTTGTCTTTTTTCATGTACTTTAATGTTTTTTTAAGTTCCTCCATTTCGATTAATCCTCCAGGCTTCTAATTCAATTGACTGATCTTCGGTTAATTTATTAATGTTGGTTTCTTCTAAATCGATAATATTATAATTTGTCACTATATCACGTTTAGTGTATAAATTTTTATAGAAACTAAGCGTCTCTTAAAAAATTCCTGATTGATTATATCAATTGGCCATCTTCGGTTTCAATAAAAGGGATAGTTTTGTTAACATAATTATATTTTTCAAAAATAACGTGTATTTCTTTCTCCATGCTCAATCCATCTGCGTTTTGATCAATTATCCCTTGTTATTTTGAATCTCGAAAAGTATTTTATTGTGTATGTAATTAAGTTAACTTTTCTTTATTCTTTTCATTAAGATTCGTTGCAATATATTCAATTTCTAATATAAGGGATCTTTCCTCAGATAATTTTACATTATTTTTGAAACTTGAATATGAACAAGATTGTCTTCTTATTTCCATCAATAATGTTTTTAAGTTGTTGCATATTACCTAAATTGTACACAGGCACACATTATTGTTGTTTAACTTCTTCAATTTTAAGACTTATGGAATTCAAATATTCAATGTCATTTAAGAGAGAATTATTAATATTCCAAAGTTCCTTTCCATGTTCCTTCGTTTCAAACTGAAATGATATATCAATCAAAGAATGATCAGAGCTAAAGTTAGTCCCTATGTTCGATGATCGCAAAAAAATCAACATATTAGGAGTTATTAACCAGAAATCTAACCGTGCATGTTGCAGTGGATTTGTGCGCCATCTACATTCAATTCTCTTAAAGCATCTAATACACTTGTATTTGCAATTTGATTAAAAATAACATTTATTGAGTTAAGATTATTATTTACTAACTTATAAAAATATTAATGAAAACTGAAACTGGCAAATGGACAGAGTTAGAGCAAGAAGATTTCCATCTGTATCAGTTTTCACATCATGAACTTTAATGTCTAGATGATTTTTAATTAAAATAGCACACCCTCTTGCATTAGTCTTCCCATAGCTCAGATAGCTAATTCCGTCCCAACATGAATAAATATTTTTTCTAGTTCTTTCGGCCAATGAGTATCCAGTAAGCAGCAAATACTATGATCCTTTTCTTTGAGAAAATTTACATCAATTCTTTTTCTATGACCGTTTAGACCGCGGGAGTTTAAGGAGGCAATTTATACATTGTTCATATATGTATATGAAAAACCTATAAAATGTATATAAATTAATTAATTGTGAGCGTTTAGTCATCAAGATAACAAAAATTGTCTTATCAACCTAAAATGATTCTTTTAAAATGTTTAACAACATACAGCATTTCTTTGAATATTTTAAACTATGTCCCATTGTGTTATGCACAAACACAAAGAAAAAACAACAAATATGATTATTAACACATATGATTTCCATAAATGAATGCCAGAGGTAATTTCACATCAAGAAGTGTGAACGGACAATATATTATATCAGATTTATATACAAATATACATATATAATAAATTGATGTCAGAACAAGTGATATTGGAACGATTTTAATGTTCAAATATTTAATTAGCTGCTGTCATTTAGTTACTACATGAAAAATCATTCGTTTTACAAAACCTTCGGAAATGTTGTAAACAGCAAATATTCTTATAGTACTGTATAGGAAAACATAGCTATAAATTATCAAGTACAATTTAAAATAGATGAAAGGTATAGCTTGAATAATTTTTTTATTTTAGCGATGCATGGTGACAACACTCAAAACTATTCAAAAGCGAAATTTTCTTTTAAGTATTACATGATTCTATACTTATTATTAGCAGGTTATTTTTAAAAGCAAAATACACCATAAACAACTTCTTAATAAAGTAAGGTAATGTGCAATTGAAAAATATCATGGAAATGCTTTAAAGACAAAATGCAACTATTATTGTTGAAACGATACGTTGTTACAGCTTGCCAAAAGAGGAACAACATCAACAACAACAACAAGCTTCAGAATAACAAAAACAATATTGAGAGCACGATGAAATGAAGTTAATACACGTATCAGATAAATCCCTTCGTGTTGACGAAATTTCAAGACCTAGCCTCATAAATATAGTACATATTACAGATCATCGTCGAGCATCTTAGGAAGAAGCCGTAATACGTGGTGTTGGTTGTATAAATGTATGCTTAACTTTTGTAATTAATACAATTGTAATCAGTAGCTTAATAGTAAACACAAACGATCGTTACTATCCACATGTATGCAGACAGAAAATAATAATTGTTATCATTGATGGTGGGGTCATAACAATATTTATGTCTGGAGCATAATTTTGTCCAGCGGGAAAGAATTTTCAAGTAACTTGAAAGATGTGTTAAGAGTGGTGAGACGGTGTGTCGCGCTCAACTATCAGGTCCCTTGGTCCAAGGTAAGGATGTTAAAACAACTTGGCAGAAGTACTAAGCATGGCGAGACGGTGTGTTGCGAGCAAGAACAAGGTCCCTTGGTCCAAGGTCAAGGTCACACTTAAAGGTCAATGGTCAAATATAAGAAGTTAAGTCATAGACACTGTTAGGAGAATAATGATGGCCAGCAGCTAAGGCTTTTCAAACAACTTGGCAAAAATTATAAGCAAATGCGGCGGTGTGTCGCGTGAAAGAATCAGGTGCCTTGGTCCACGGTCAATGACACAATTAAAGGTCAAGTATATGTATATATGTTAAGATTCTTGTCCAGGCCATAACTTTGTCCAGCATTGAAGGATTTTCAAATACCTTGCAGAAGTTATAACCATTATAAGACGATGTGTGACCCGCAAGAACTAGGTTAAAGATCAAGGTCACACTTAAGATCAAAGGTCAAATAGAAGAATTAATACCATGGACTCTGTCTGGAGCATAGAATAAAGGACGAATTTTTAAATAACTTGACAGGACGATAAGCATAATGAGACGGCATGTGGCGTGCAACAACCAGGTACTTCGGTCTAAGATCAAGATCACACTCAAAGGTCAAAGGTCAAATATAGAGTTAAAGCCATTTACATTAAAGTATAGTTTTGTCCGGCATCGAAGAATTTTATGTATTACTTGGCAGAAGTGATAAGCAGTATGAGATGGCACGTGGTGTTCAAGAACCAGGTCTGTAGATGAAAAGTCAAGGTCACTAATCATGGTCAAAGGTCAAATAATTGTCCAGAGCATAATATTGCCATGCATGCAGAGATTTTCAGATAAATTGGCAGAAATAATTACACTCACCAGATGGTGTGTCGCAAGCAAAAACCGGACTTGTGAAGCTTGGGAATTACTTTCCGTTATTCATGAGCGTGCAAATCATAATTCAAATATGATAAAAGACATTTTGTTGATTCTGCACAGAATGCTTTAAAGTAGCAAGAGTAAGTGAAGCGTACAAGAACCATAACTTATAATTGCCCAAAGGTTTTAATTACTACCCTTTATTGATTTTTGTCAGGACTCAAACTGTTTTGTGATAACTCAACTTACTTCACAGAATAAGATAAGGCATAAAGTACAGTATAAATGTTCAATTCTCCTTTTGCAAAATAATTTGTATGCATACATGTAGAAATGGCTGCATAGGTGGGGCATCCGTGTCTGTGGACATATTTTAGTTTAATTCTATAAAACGTGAATCAAAAGCTAAATTTTAATGTTTTATGTCTGTGTACCGAACAAATATACAGCAATATACAATACAACAATGTTTAACAGTTGTTTAATACTGTATATCAAAGCAATTTTAGAATTTGAAAAACAACTATAGTTTTATTACAATTATTGTTATCTTTTTGTGTGATATGTATTTCTTCCATTCAAATTTCAAACTCGTTAAAATGGAAGAAATACATAGCACACAAAAAACTTAAAGTTTGAAAAAAATTTGCGAAATTATACATATTTACCGCTAATTTTAAATTTGTATAATTTCGCGGATTTTTTTCAGACTCTTAGTTTTAACGTAGATTTTGCACAGTATACTGTAGTCTGTAGCTAGTAGAAAAGTACAATCTTCACGAATTGCTTTAATTTTAGTGTACCATCGCCCATCTTTTAAAATCCGTACAAAAAAAAGAAAAGATCTAGATTTACTCGACTTGTTATTAATTATAAAATGCCAGTTGGTCAATTTAAACTCCCTGTCACGTCTACATAATAATTTTAATTAATTTAAATTTAAACCATCATGTTTCAGTGTTTAGAACTATTATGTTTCTTGAACGATTGTAGAAATTATGAATGAATATACAACTTTTGTGCCTGTCCGATTATCTGAACTCTGAAATTGATACAATATTAATACACGTTAAAATACTTCTAACAGTCGCTGTCGTGGCGTCGTCGATAGAGCTCCGGCTTGCTTTTTGCCCCATTAGGATGGAGATCTAATCCGCCTAGGAATTTGTTTTTCTGATACCTTTTTTCTGCATAATAACATTCAAAATAAAAATTATTTCCAGAATTTATGGTGCATGAATGAATTAAAATTTGGATTCTGAATTAAAAAACGTGTATACAGCTTACTGATTCAACAACTGTAACCTGACAACAATTCAAAATTCTATTTCAGAAATAAGAAAACTTATTTTCTGATCACCTTGGGAGAACGCCAGCAGCCTAACAAGAAAGCCAGTTCGAACGCGGCGACCCCGAAGTTCTTGAGTGACCCATTCCCCGTACCGTTAATGAACGTGCACAACGGTGTCTGCACGAGTGCTCTTCAAGCAACAGTGAGGAGGATAATGATAGATATCCCAGCTATGAACGGATCCGTGTATTAAAGGGGTCAGGTTATGGTTGCACCAAGCGTTGTATAGACAAATATACAGAGCAGAACCTATATTTGTACGATTTGAACTAAAGATAAATGGCAAAAAATGAAGAAGAATTATTATAAAAATGTCAGCACTTAGTTCCGACTTTCAAAACCAAATTACACAGCGTGGGAAAAAAGAAAAAGGCTGTCAGTATAATTTTATGTATAAAGGTGAAAAGGTGTGTAAACCAACATTTATTGCAATCTTCGATGTTGGAAAACATGCTCTTCAAAACACCATGAAGCACCTTCAAGAAAACGGCGTTAATTGTGCCTCGTCAGCATAAGAACAGAGGACAGAGACTACCGAGATCTATCAATTTGGAGGATGTTTGCACCGTTGTTAAGTTTGTATCAAATTACAGCGAAGAAGTAAGAATCCCACAGCCAGATGCGCTACGTTTGCGCGACGTGGATTCGGCTGTATATCTGCCCAGCAACACCAGCAAAATGGCCGTTCACAAAGTCTACACAGATGGCTGTACCGAGGTTAACCCGCCGGCCCGCGTAGTGAAATATTCTACCTTCACCTGTGCTCAAAGGTGAGCCATTCTGGTCTGGTCCGGCGTCCGTCGTCAGTCGTCGTCGTCAAACATTTACTTAAAAAAATCTCCTCTGAAACCGCTTGGTGGAAATCAATCAAACTTGGTGTGAATGTTCCTAGAGGGGTTCCCTTCCCAAATACTTGAAATTATTTTGTTCCGTTAAGAAAAAAACCGGCAGGGGGGTGTTTTTTTTTCTTATACGGCTATATTGAAAACTTTAAAAATCTTCCTGTAAGAAACGAATGTTTGGATTTTAAAATAAATTCACAGAAATGTTCCTTTGGTTGCCCTCTACCTAAAAACGTCAAACTATTTTGATTCGTTAAAATACATGGCCACCAGGTGGGGGGACCATTTTTTTGTATGGCTATACCGAAATGTTCCTTTGGTGGCCCTCTACGCAAATACTTCAAATTATTTTGATTCATTTAAAAACATAACCGCCAGGGGACGGTGCCTTTTTGCTCATATTGCTTTCTTCAAACTTAAAAGTCGTCTGGTTATCAACCACAGCTGGATTTCAAAATAATTTCACAGAAGTGTTCCTTGGTTGGCCCTCTACCCAAATACTTCAAATTATTTTGATTCCTTAAAAATATGGCCGCCAGGGGGGCGGGGCATTTTTCCTTATATGTCTATATTTAAAACATTTAAAATCTTCTTGTCAGTAACCACTGGTTGGATTTCAAAATAATTTCACAGAAATTTTCCTTAGGTGGTCCTCTACCCAAATAGCTCAAATTATTTTGATTCGTTACAAAAAACATGGAAGCCAGGGGGAGGGGCTTTTTTCCTTATAGGGCTATATTCAAAACTTAAAAAATCCTCTTGCCGGAAATGTTTGTTGAGTGGTCCTTTACCAAAATACTTCAAATTATTTTAATTCGTTAAAAAATTGGCCGCAAGTGGGCGGGGCATTTTCCTTAATGGCTTTATTAAACATTTTTTAAAATCTGCTTGTCAGTAACCACTTGTTAGACTGTGAAATAATTTCACATAAATGTTTCATGGTTAGTCTTCCACCAAAGTTATTTTGAAATGTTAAAAAACATGGCCTCCAAACTTTCAAAATCATCTTGCCAGAAACCACTCGTTGGATTTGGAAATAACTTCACAGAAATGTTCCTTGGGTGACCGTCTATCGAATTCCTTCAATTTATTATGATTTGTTAAAAAAGCATACCTGCCAGGGGACAGAGTAGTTTTCTTCTATGGCTATAAATATTTAAATATTTATACTGCCTCAGTGACGAAGCGTATAGTCATCTAGTATATTTCGTGCCCTTTTATTTAATATTTTACTGCATTTCCGATTTAAACACTGGTTTTAACACTCATGTTCATTAAGTTAAATTATTTCTATGCCCCCGGCATCTTGATACGGGAGGCATATAGTGATTGTCCTGTCCGTCCGTCCTTCCGTCCATCCGCACTAACGGGAGAGTAGTTAAGTGGTTTATGTTTACGGACAATTTAGTTGAAAATAGTTGACTAGGGTTAGGGTTAGTCTTTTATGTGGCTTAAAAATGCTTTTAGGTGGCAATATTATGACACTTAAGTATCATCTCGTAAGGACCTCCGTCGATCCATCCGTGACAAGGTTAAGTAGATTTTACCGTTTCGTCTAGCACCAACAGCGCTTACTACAACACTTCGATAATTACACAGTTTGTTGCTTATGTCCATTCCCTATCCACCCATATAACCCAACCTCACTTTGACCTTGACATTGACCTAATTTGCACTTAGAATAATTCAAATGGGCTGTTTCTTGGTTAACTAGATTTTACAGTTTCGTCTAGCACCAACACCGCTTACTACAACACTTGGATATTCACGCATTTGTTACTTATGACCGTTCCCAATCCACCCATATCACCCAACCTAACTTTGACCTTGACTTTGACCTAATTTGGACTAAGAAATGGGCTATCCAGCACCATCTGGGGGCATGTGTGTTTATCAAACACGGAATGTTGAATCAATTTTTGTTGGCAGGAAGATTCTCTTGGAAATGTAGAATAGTATAATATGTTTTATTTATTTTATATAATAAAAACAAAACAAAGCTATGTTTTCGGGATTTGTACACACAACATTACTACTTCTTCCTGTAATTGCATGACGATGATCTGAAAATTGAACTATATGATGCTATGTCTTTAAAGCTTTTTATAAAAAAATGAGACGTAGTTGATACTTGTTTTTCGTTCATTTCATTGTGCCTCGGAAAGTTGCAATTCTGCTACTCTTGTTTACACCTAGCCATTGAGTAGTTAAATGAAAATTAAATTAAATAGTATTAATTTGAATTGCGATGCTATGGTGTTAAGTTTTATTTTCACTTAAATGTTTTGTTAATAATTCTGGACCAAGTGTAAGGTTCGGGAGCCCGTAAACCGGTTTAGACCGTCAATGATTTGCATTGACCGTTCCAAGGCAGTGACCCCAGTTTTATTCATGCGTGTTTTGTGTTTGCTATGTGTTTTTGTGATGTGCTGTGTTGTTTTTGCATTGGTCACTTGCCATAAATAAAGAATATCGGGCTGCTCCTGTTGTCGCAACTGGAGTTTCACTTTGTTTATAACTATTGAAAAATTTGAACATATTATATAATCACTATCTGGATGTTAAAATAATTCCACAGAAATGTGACACTATGATTCATTAAACTCAGGTGAGCGACCTAGGGCCATATTAGCCCTCTTGTTCAATTGTTCTGATACAATTATAAAAGGAAGCTTATATCCGAAACTTATTACATCTAATATGTATCTATATCTAATGTGTGCCTTCAGCCTACTTACCGGTGAACTCAGTTTTTATACTATGATCGTTTTGATCCTTATCGGATTTGCTTAAGCATTCAGCATTCTTTCTATATATGTAGTCCAGTCAATCTACATTTCAACCTCAAAATAATTGCAAAAGTTATGTTATCAACATTAAATAATAAAGTTATGAATAAAGTTTATGCTGTATAAAGTCTACAAAAAATATTGGTGGCAAACCTAAAAATAAGCAACAATTATTTGCATTTTCCTCAAATTGAAATGACACAACGTGTGGTTCATAGAAATCATCTGTCTGCAAACTTGTGTGCATTGTTGGTAAACAATTGTTAAAATGTTTGGGAAAACAACTCATCAAAAGGTAATATTATTGAAAACACATTTATAAGTATATTATCAAAGTATTTATTGCTTAACAGATGCCAAAATAGTTAGAATTTGTTAACAAATAGAGGTTTGTCATATATTTTTGCGACTTTTACCCAAATGTTGGAAAATATGATGTACACTCGACTCTTATGTTTTATTTTGGTAGAAATGATTCGGTTTAATACATTATAATCTTAATAATTATTTACTGCAAAATACGTTTGCAAATAATAAACTTACCCAGCAGGGATAGTACTAACGAATTTTTGAACTATGCGAGGGCAGTTATGCAAAAATGGAACTTTATTGGGATATAATGTTTTTTTTTTGCTGGTAATAAGTTTTTAGGACATTATGTACTAATTTGATAAAAATACACGAAATGAATGTCTGTATTTCTTATAAGGATGAAGTCTGCACCTGTGATATGTATAACTTGCAATCATAACTCAGATGATAGACAAGTGCACGAAAGAGACATGGAATGAATACATTATGTTTGCAGAAGATGTAATGATTCCATTCATGCTGTTTCGGGTCATTGGAAACTAATTTTAGAATTTTCGCATGACTACCATCTTTTGCGGTTGCAGGACTCAGTCACTGCAAAAGAAAGTCAGTTTAGTTGTATTACTATTTGCAAAGTTTGCAATCTCTTCGCATGTCCATGTAGCTCGTCGTAGTGACATGTATTGGGCAGGGTTAGACCTTGCTATAGAACAAGTGTGATCAGTCACAACAGGTGGAATGACACATGGGAAAGGTCCTTTAGAGACCCAGCATTCCCAATATTTATTGTGAATGCCATCTTGTTCTGAAATCAACACTGTGATAGTCAGATACAGTTACTCTGTGACAAAGAATTTCTGACAAGCCTGATAAAAACACAGGTACAATAGTGTCCTTTTTATACAGAACTGAGTCTGTTGATATTTTGGTCAATTTTGAAACTGGTGTTACATCAGACTCACCCGTGATTGCGTATCAAGCAAACGCTATGGGCAACACATTTGTGAATTCAATGGTAGGACAGAATATTTGTGAAATAAGTTCAAAACTATCAGGATATAACTATTGTTTGTGCTCGGCAACGTAAATTATGAATTGGTGAAAAATAGTCCCACAGTTACGTTTTCTAAGATTTCTTTCTGCCTGCACAGAGATGTGTTGACTATATTTTCAGATGTTTTTATTTAAACTATGTTGTATTCCTTCCACATTATTTTGATACCATGGCACAAATCAGAAAATCTACAAAGTAATTGCTAGCAGATGTTTTATTATCACTTTGAGATCGCTGTGTTGTTTCCAATGCATGCAAGCGCAACTATCTTTACATCATGACTTGTATAATTATTATACAGTATTGAACAGGTTGATGTTTACATCTAATCGAAATTAAACAGTGTTACATATAATACTGAATATAAACCAAGTGAAAATCTAGCTGCATCAGCAGGAGAGAACTGTTATTAGCAGCACAAGTTCCTTTATTTATGGCAAGTGACCAACTGCCGAAAACAACACAGCACAATACAAAAACAAGAGGACCTTAAGGCTTTAGGTCGCTCACCTGAGGGGCTAAGGTAGTTCTGTTCTGAGCAAGTTTCATGAAGATTCGGCTAAAAATGTGGCCTCTAGAGTATTCAAAAGCTTTTTTTCAATTTGGCGAAATTACCTAGGTTTTTGACCTCATGTGACCTGGTTTCGAACGTGTCCCAGATATCATTTGGACAAATGTTCTGATGATTGGGCTATAAATGTGACATCTAGAGTATTCACAAGATTTTTCTTCAATTGTCCTGGTAACCTAGTTTCCCAGATATCATTAAAACAAATGTTCTGAGAAAGTTTGAAGAAAATTGGGCCAAAAATGTCACTCCTAGAGTGTTCACAAGCATTGATTTAATTTGACCTAGTGACCTAGTTTTTACCCCAAATGACTCAGTTTCGAACTCGTCCGAGACATCATTAGAACAAATGTTCTGGGCAAGTTTCATGAAGAGCGGGCAAGAAATGTGGCCTCAAGAGCGTTCACAAGCTTTTTAAATTTATCAGTATAGCCATATAAAGAAAACTGCCCTGCCCCCTGGCGGCGATGTTTTTCAACGGAGCGGAAACATTTTCAAACTCGGCCGAGACATCATAAAAACAACATGTTCATAGCAAGTTTCTTTTTGATTGAGCGAAATATGTAAATTCTATAATGTTCACAAGCTTTTCCTATAGCCATAAAAGGAAAACTGCCCGTCCCCTGGCGGCCATGTTTTTCAACGGAACGGAACTATTTTTGAACTCGGCTGAGATATCATAAAAACACAAGCTTTTCCTTCAATTTGGCTTAGTGACCTAGTTTTTGATCCCACATGACCCAGTTTCGAATTCGTCCGAGATATCATTGGGACAAATGTTTTGAGCAAGTTTCATGAAGATTGGGCAACGCATGTAGCCTCTAAAGTGTTCACAATGTAAATGTTGACGACGAACGACGAACGATTCACGACGCACGACGGACGACGGACAAAAGGCGATCACAAAAGCTCGACATGAGCACGTTGCGCTCAGGTGAGCTAACAAATAACACATACAAAAAACAAATGAATAAAAGTGTAGTCACCGCCTTGGGAAGGGTCAATGAAAAGTATGGGGGTTTAAACCGTCTAACGTGCGCCTGAACCTCACACATGCCCCAGATTGATTTATTATAGTAATATATTTAAGTGTAAATGAAGATCAACCTCATAACATCGCAATTAAAATTAAACTGTAACAAGTGTTTGTCATAGGTTGGACTTAAACTGTAATACGTGTTAGTCACAGGATGTGACTGTAGTCCCCTGCCGGTGGCTTGTTACATGAAAAAGTGATTATGGACAGACAGACCAACCTACCACCGCAAACCAATATGCCGCCTTTACTTTGAAGGGGCAGGGGCATATGTTTTGCATTATCATGAGTTCAATTTAACATATTAATTTACATGTTTTCAGGATGGATAGTTATGATGAAGGAGAATGATAAAAAATTCAATAATGTACAGAATGAAACACAAATGTCCATATTTATTACAGGTAGATATATAAAACAAAATAATGGACTGTAAAATACACCCATATATATTGTTTCATTATGGTGAACATTTCCGCCAAATAATTTCAAAATCCATCTAGAAATTACAGAGTTATTGACTGGAAAAGAAAAACAGGCCCCATATTTTTTACTTCTAAGTTTGACCTTGTCCTTGGAGGTACAGACCTTGGTCTTGCGCACGACACATCGGCTGATCATGATGACTTAACTATCCATCCAGAAATGACAGAGTAATTGACCAAATACGAAAAGAGACCCCATTTTTGACCTTTTACCTCTATGTGTGACCTTGACCTTGGAGATACTTACCTGGGTCTTGCGCGCAACACATCGTCTCGTGATAGTGAACATTTCAAAAATTTCAAAATCCACCCAGAATGACAGAGTTATTATCATATTTAATGAGACGGGCGGTCCCGGAAGGACGGACAAAATGACGGACGGACGGAAGGACACGCGCAAACCTATAGGCCCCAACCTGTTTTACAGTTAGGGGACTAATAAAATAGATAACTTATTCAACTAAGTTATCATTTAAATAACCAATGTTTGGATCTTAACTAATGTAGCAGAATCGATAGAACTATAATTATTCTACTGTTAATATTAGCCAAATTACCTGCACCAATATACCCCTCCAACTTTCTCTTCTTTTTTTTTTCTTGACAAAAACACATCAACAGTGTTCAGAAACATGTTGATATCATGTCTTTGCTTAGTTTAGATGCAAACATTTTGTATAATATAAATATAATGATAAGTTGGGAAATGAAATAAGTAATACAATTGGTACACACTCACTTTCATGCGTTTTTGTATATTAAAAAATATTAAATCAGACATACCATTTGTGTGCTTTTTCTGTTATTTCCACCAATTAGATTTGTCTAGACTTTTGATATTTGTCAACATAGTATGTTAATTTTAAAACAGTGGTATTTATTTCTTTTGCAATTAGTTGGATGTTAGATTGATTGGACTAATTAACGTTTTCCTCTTTAAGCGGTGCTCACTATTTTTCAAGGCGTTTACACACACAAAACAACCTATCTTATTGTTAAGCTGTTTGCTGAACATTCAGCTGCTGCAACATGCAAAGCACAATCCTGGGCGCCTAATTTACTGTTGAGTCGTTGAGCGCTGCATTGCGATGCTGGGTGACGCTACCGACTTCCGGTAAGGCCAGTTAAGCGCGCCGCGTGACATTTTGGATTTCTCCGCTTTCAACGCTTCCGCCTTGTACATGCGTTTCTCGTCATCGGAGTCTGAAGCGAGCGGGTTCGAATCTATTTCTGACGATGTGCGTCCATGGCTTTTGCTGGAAATAACTTCATGTGGTCAGATTCATAAAACAATTACATTATCTGTTTTATTGCTCTTCGTTTGATTTACGTTTGAAAGTTGGAACGCCCAGGACAATGCCGGAAACTGGTTATATTGATAACAGTTAGTCTTTGCACTTATCTTATCTACGATTTGTTCCATGTCTTGTAGCATCGATTCTTTGTGTTCATTTATTGTCGACTACAACTTTCATCGATGATGCTCTTTTCTCTATACATAGCGACAATCACAAAACCGTTTTGTTTTCTTATGCTCATAACGAAAAAAATACTCCGTTTTACGACTTAACCCGGAGTGATAATGATCTATTGACTGGTATCATTTTTCAACAAGTGTATACGGTCACCGCTTTATTAGGTCAGTTTGGAATTGAAGCAGGATAATACCATTACATGATTACGCCTGTTTTGAAGAATATTATTTTATACGTATATGCCTTTGTTATAGTGAACTAAGAAAAATACATTAATCGGATATTTTATGTCAACCCATCTGTATATATAAGTTGCACACACTATTAACTTCATATGCCAAATCGGTTATTTCAAACGTATTTTATTGCATCAAAGAGGATTTTGTTATAATAATACTGTATACAGATAAATAATTAGCCTGTCTGCATGCCTACCTGAAACCAGTACATTTAACTAGCACGTGGAGCAAAGGACTAGGAAGATTTTAGTTATTGAAATACACCAAGTCTTAAGGACTGTCGTGTACCCATAATTGCTCTTCAGATGCTTCTCAGATCTTATGAAATCAGAACCGAAAACGGACAAATATATTTAATGGCAATATTTTACTACATACCGTTTTAAGTGTTTAACGTTTATGGGCACAGGCATAATCATCGTTTCGGTCATTGATCATGGCAGGGTATATATATTTGACACAACACAGACGTTTAACATTCAAATCATTGTTGCTCTATCACAATCATATTTACGTGGACAACCACAATGAAAACTTCGACCCTCTTGGTGGTATTGCTTGTGTTTACCCTGGTACTTGCAACCATGAACTCCGGCGCTGACGCATCATCTGTCGGCGGGAAAGGTTTGCTGCTATTTTGTTATTATTTTTAATTACCTAATAATAACGAGCGATTGTATTTATTTTATGTTATTTAATGTTAAACATTGTTCGTAGTGGCTGTTTCTAAATAGAATCGAGCATAAGGGTCTGACAAATAAAACGAACATCAAATTTAAATTTAAAAAAAACAACATGTTTGTGTATGCTGTTCATATTGTACAATGGTGTCATTTAAATTCAAAATCGATTTAACCAATCTCTTATGAATATATGTATTGCAAGAACAATTGTAACATACAGTAAGATATAACAGTAATGTATTTTACATGTAAATTAATGCAATAGAACTAGCTAAATTCATTTCACAATTTTATTTCTAAATTATTGATGCAACATTATTTTAACCATGTTACTGTCACAATCAAAGAGAATATAGTTGCAGAAAGACACAAATAAATTCGAATGTTTTGTGGTAAACGAAAGAAAACCATTTTGTAGTAAGTTTCTATTTAATGTTACTGACTTTTTTTAAAATTACAACTAAAACATCATATAAAGTTAAAGGAACGTTTAAACATAACATCCTTTAAACATTTTTCCTTATTCGACACAATCCAAATAAACCTTTTTAAGTTTAAACAGCGATGACCAAAAGAAACGTATGTTTCTAATTCTTAATCTTAATTAAATCTTAATTAAATAATTAAATATGTTAGAAAGTAAAACTTTTTTTCAGTAATGTGAAAATCACTAAAAGTTAAATCTGAGTCTAAATAACTCCAGGTACAAGATATGGAGATAAATATTTTCAACAAAACAAATCAACATTAGATGTATGTATGTGTCATTAACACTTGCAGTGGTCTTTATAAACGAAAATCCGGTTATTGTATACATAATGGGGTTTAAGTGTATATATGCAAAACATTGGGTGCATGTTGGAGCATACATCCATTGGCACTTCGAACTATACCTTTTTTGATTGCGGTTTAAAAAAAAACACAAATCGTACCGGTTTCAAATTTTACACAGTACCATCATATACTATATACAATACAGGTATGATAAAAATCAAACGATTCAGTGATCATTAATATGTCCTCGTGCTCACAGGTGTCAAAAATCATAATTGCACGGGAAAATCGTGGTGTATGTAGAAATTCGATACAGGTTATATTCAAAGTGTTTAACAACGACTGTCCAACCAAAAGGCATTTAACATCAATTTATGAATAAAACTATCCCACAATGAATAATACATTTTTCCAAAAATGTAAATCATGCAAATTAATCTGCAATTTTATCCAATCATTGGATATCACGCGACTAACATTAAACATATATTACACAAAGAAGCACGTGGTAAACTTCTAATATGTTTGTGATATTATATAAATGTAAATCAATCAGTTAACAATAGCTAGAGAGGAGTTTAAAATGTTAGTGGCGAGACCTGGAAAGGGCTACCGTGCAGAATACAGGACGCGCCATTGGTATGTAATAGGCCGCGTTCCGCGTACTTAGGTATGGAGTAATTCTTATAATTTACATTTTCTTTGTATCTAGATTGAAATTTGTTAAATCATCATTTTCAATGAGTCTTAATCAAAATAAAAGGCAAATAACGAACATATTAATTATTAATTTCTAACAGTGAAATTGATGTTAGTTCGTTTTCGCATGTTTGCGGATTTTTGTTGTGATATTATGTTTTATTTTTGTTAAGTTTTGTATGAAAACGAAATTTCAGATAAAGGAAATTAAATAAATCGAAGACAAATATATTATTTTGTGTTCTTGAAAAGTTTGGAGAAATTCGGTCTAAAAATACAAAAGTTAAAGCTGATTAGGCGAAGGTCTATAAGTACCTATGGGTGTATGTGTATTCTCAGATCGATATGTAAACTGTCAAAATACTTTTCCTTTATGAACGATGGATAATTGCAAACGACATATTGGCATTTCTAAATAGTAATCTGCGTTTAATATATTCTACATACAAGCTCAGTGACATCTGGTTAACGCTGGTCTGAGGCACAACACAAATGAAATCTGCTGTTTGGTCCATTAATTGAACCACACATTACGATTAAAAAAGCAACAACAACATATAACATTTATAAAATATTTAAATACAAAGTAGTTTTTTATTTTATGCTTTCCAGTAATTTATAGGGAAATAAAATTGGTAATTCATTGTTTAAAAAAGTGAAAATTTCCACTCTGATAATTTTCACTGTTTATACAGGTTTTTTTTTTTTTTTTAATTAAATGTATAAATCATAACTGGCAGTAATGCATTTTTCATTTGTAAATCTGAAATGAAATTCTTGGAAACAAAGAATTGTATAATTTTGACTTTTTAGATTATGAGTAACTCACACGGGTCGTGGCTTCACTTTGAATGCATCTTAATTTTGCAATGATAATCATGGTAATATGGCGAAGTATTTGCGCGGTTTTATTGAGAAACAGCGATAATACAAAATGTTGGGAATGCTTTATACGTTTTGTTATTATTTGTAATCAGAATGGGAGTATATTGACAAAATCAAAGTATTGCAAACCTTTTTGGACTGTAAAACAATGTTATACGTAGTATATATTGTCTGAACATGTATATGTGCTGGTATTGTGAATGAAATTAGAATCTCGAATTCAAACCTCGTTTTAGTGGAAAATATCCGAATTTGTTGGTTGTGTTGCGTCAGTTCGCATGCTTGATGACTTTTTTTTTATCTGTACATGTTATTACATACAACACGTAGTGCACGTTTGATTATATTGTTTACTTTGTTGAATTAAAATTATTTGTTTTCTAAAGCTGACCCTGGTTCTTTAAACATATTGTGTAGCAGTTTGTCTCTGTTGTGGTTCGTTTTCGAAGCAAATGCTATTAAGAATATAAAAGGACGCGCATCTGTTTTAAATACGAATATGTTTAACAAGTGACATAAATTGAAAGATATAATATTTTAACATAGGTATAGTTTAGATATTCTGAAACTTGTTGTTTTTCTTGTTGTCAGCTTGAATATGTACATGTATTTCTGAATAATAACTCGGTGCCTTTTTATATGTATAATTAGATGTGAATGAAGCAATAAATAACCGGACAATGAAACAAGCTAATTTTTTCTATTTAGGAACAGCTGACATATTCGTAATTGAAGAAATAACAGTACCATTTTTCACCGATAATGTGATTGAACAGTACACATTATAAATAAAACTTCATTTATTAATGACTATTTTATTGATGGTGTTTTGATACCTATTTTTACAGGTGCAGACTGCAACTGTGACGAAAAAAAGTCGGAAACAGCTAAAACAAACAATGCAGGTATTATAATAATGTCTGTATTCTTATTTGTGAATATTTGTATAATCTTAATATATATATATATATATATATATATATATATACAATACATACATACACTACAATACTGAACAATGGAATATAAGTACACATTTTTATTCACAGATGCTAATTGGGGAAGAGTAGCGCAATTCGGTAATTATACTTTCAAATCATTAAAACCCTTGTATATTGATGGGGACAACATAGGTTTGCGTAAGAGCAGTGATTTGTATTTTTTATCGTCAACATAAGCTAATAACATTATCCATGACATCGTTTCTATTATAACATATATTAATTCGTTGTAGGAAGATGATCCATGTTCCAAGACAACTTTTGGACCAGCCAACCTATGATAATAGAAAAACCTGTAATAAAGAAAAGATGATAATAAATAATACGACGCATTATCTACATCTTCATTGTTTCTCTCACCGACACTTTGATTTTAAATATTGAAGTCATTTTATGTTTTATCATACCACTATGCTGATATCGGCCTGATACATAGGTGTCTGATATTTATTTTTTATATCAGGTCACTAGCGTTCATATCAATCAATGTTTGGAGGTACGTCAATTTATTCGGATCAACTATAAAGTCAACAGTTTCAGTAAAAATGAATCAGATTCAACAAAACAAACAATTTGATACCAAGAACGTATATAGTTTATTATTTTTAATCGTCATAAATCACAAAAAAACGTTACTTTTTTAATATTCACATAAACCCGCACTTTGGAAGTGATATGACGTCGTCTATGGAACACAATAAATCATCCATACAAATTTATTTCAATAAATTCACAATAAATGCACTAAAAGTCACTACACAGCATCAGTTTATGATGAACCAAAACATTATTACCAAAAATTGAACACACTATAGTCAAATACTGTTGTTAATGACACGATCTTAGAAATGTCAATTTCAATACACAACTCCAAAATGGCGTCTCCAAACAATTTGGCGTTGTTGTTCTCCGATGAAATTGATCGTTGCAATCCATTTCAGTTCGCATTTCAGTATTTTATGAATGAGCATGCGTGTAATCTATGTATTCGTAGTTAAAACAGTTCACTTATCATTACGAAATGTTAATTATAAGGTATTATTCAGTCAACTTTTAGAAATCCATAACTACATGTACGTGAACATGTAAAAGTCGGCTCAGCAAAATCAGCGCCGCCCTTAGTTTTTAAATATATAAAAAGCAGGTCGTTTGGTGATATTTTACGAAAAATGTGGCATGATAAATAGAAAAACAGGTTACTGCCTGGTCTTGTGTAATATATCAGGTGAGGCTTAGAATAATATAACGGCGAGGCTTATTCTCTATATAGTGTGTTCAAATATAATAAAAGCGTTGTCAGATATACCATGGTGACCTTTTATTATTCCTAAATGAATGAAACAAATACTTATGGAGCGTCAGGTATAAAAATAAAAAGAAATAAAAAATACTCAATATTACTTTTTATCCCGTAATTACGACATTTTATCTCGTAATTACGCCTTTTAGTATCGTAATTACGACATAATATCTCGTAATTACGACTAAGTATCTCTTAATTACAACATAAGATCTCGTAAATACGACATAGTATCTCGTAATTACGAATTTTATCTCGTAATTACGAAATCGTAAGTAGTAATAACGACATAAAAAAGTCGTAATTACGAGACAAAAAGTCTTATCAAAGAATTATGAGTGTAGTGATGACGCATAAACCAAGTGTGATATAAGCAGGCTAACGTATATTGAAATAATACCAATTGTACACTGTCTTCTGTCTGTCTGTCTGACTGAAAAAATACATAAATATAGGATCTGACACGAGTTGTCATTTTATACCATAATTTATTAAACGAGTTCAGGAATTTTGTTAGTAAGCACTAACGAATTTCCTGGACGAGTTTAATAAAATATGATATGAAATGACAATGAGTGTCAGATCTTTTTTATCACATGCTTCACATGCTTCTAATTTTACCAAAATAAGTTGGTAAATTCTCAAAGTTGTGTACTGACGTGACGTCATCACCAAAATAACGTCATACGATTGGTCAGTCAAAGAATACGTAGCCAATAGAAACGCTTATAAGGTTATCTTACACATATGTAAGCTAGAAATATTCGTAATGGTTGTATTTCACGGGAAACAATGTATAGCATGTGATAATATATAATTCTAATGTGGATACCATCATTTAATAAAGATTCTTTCTTCTTCTTAATAATAATAATAATAATAATAATAATAATAATAATAATAATAATAATAATAATAATAATAATATAGAAGTAGTAGAAGTAGTAGAATAGGGTGTCCGTAAAGAAAGGTAACACTTACATACTTTCAGAATTTTGATTTAATGTTGGACAATTTGCATTAAAACACGTACATATATGACAAAAAAGGTGTAATTTTTTTTTCGTACAACAGCGGAGTAAATATGTCAAATAATATAATTTTTAAAATGTTTATAGTACAAAATACCGTTTGTGTCAATTCAATAATTAATGACGTTCTCAAGATGACGGCCTTCAACCAGCTTTTCTGTTTAACTCGCACTATGAAATTGTTCATAACATTTCTACACATTTCTTCACTGATTTTCTTGACTTACTGTTTGATGTTTGTCAAGAGCATATCTGTGTCCACTGGTTTTGGTCTGTACACAGCCGTGGTCAGGTAGCCCCAGAGAAAGTAATCGCACGGGTTCAAATCAGGACTGTGTGCGGGCCAAGATTGTCCACAATTCATCACTTCAGGGTATCGTTGGGAAATCACCTTATCTCCGAAGGTTTTCATGAAGATAATCTAATGCAATATTAGATGTATGTGCCGTCGCACCATCCTGCATAAACCAGACATTTTGCATATTTTCAATTCGCTTTCGAAGCGCTGGAACACACTTGTGTTTCAAAAGCGACAGGTAGCGTTGTGAAATCACAGTGTCCTTGAACACATATGGACCAATAACTCCGTGCGACGATATAGCACACCAAACAGTTAATTTCTCACTATGCAATGGTTTCTCTGTAAAACAACGAGGCTGTTCATTTGCCCAGAATCTCATGTTTTGTTTGCATACATGGCCAGACAGCAGCAAAAACGATCGTCTGTAAACCAAACAACATGAAACGCGTCAGCGTAATTGTCGGCAACGTCAACTGCCCAGCGACAAAAATCAAGTCGTTGAACATGATCTGTTATATTCAAACAATGCATAATCTGAATTTAATAAGGAACAAGTTTAAAATCCTTTCTTATTATGTCATGAACACAAGTGTTAGGAATTCCTGTCTCTGAGGAAGAACGTCTCACCGACTTTTCTGGACTATTCAAGAGAATTTCTCGAAACGAATTCACGTTTTCCTCGCTCCTACTGGACTTCGGCCGACCTGCTTTTGAAGCATCCGCTATGAACCCAAAACGCTCAAATTTATGTATGATCTTGTAGATATGTTTCCTGCATACATTTGTTTTCTTAAAATGATATTTTAAATTTTGTTGAACGTCCGTTACACATTTAGTTTCATAACAATATTTGACATTAAAAATGCGTTGTTCCGACGTCAATCGCGCCATCTTGAAAATAACATATTTTGGATGACGTCATCGCGTCAAAACGTCATTAAGTTTGGCGCGTCATTTTAACAAGCTGTAAAATCATCCATTTAAGACCTTTAAAATGCTAGAAATTTCATAACAATAGTCATGGATTCAGCAAAGTTATGAAAATTTTAAAGTGTTACCTTTCTTTTCTGACACCCTGTAGTAGAAGTAGTAGAAGCAGCAGCAGCAGCAGTAGTAGTAGTAGCAGTAGCTGTAGCAGTAGCAGCAGTGTCAGTGACAGTCGCAGTAGTAGCAGTAGTAGTTGTATTATTATTATTATTATTATTATTATTATTAGTAGTAGTAGTAGTAGTAGTAGTAGTAGTAAGAGGAGGAGGAGGAGAGGGAGAAGAAGAATAAGAAGAAGAAGAAGAACAACTATTACTGCTGCTTTTTTTTCTGATTCTGGTACTGATGCTGCTATTGCTACTGTTACTGGAATGTCCTTTGATTAAAAAAATAAAACCATGTCTTTTTTCACCATATTAAGGTAAACGCGCTAGCACAGGTGACTTGAGAGTAAGGGGAGGTAATACTCAAAGTGCTTTTACTAACACCAAGTCGTAATAACAAGATAAAAAAGTTGTAATTACTAGATACAAGTGGTAATAACGAGATAAGAAGTCGTAATTACGAGATACTAAGTCGTAATTACGAGATACAAAGTGTTAATTGCGAGATTAAAAGTCGTAATTACGAGATTAAAAGTCGCAATTACGAGATACTAAGTCGTAAGTACGAGATACTATGTCGTAATTACGAGATAAATTGTTTAATATGCAGTCATTTTTATTTATTTTTATTTTAACACCTGGCACCAGGACGCCTCCATAAATACTTTACTTTATAGACAACGAAAGAAAACGTCGTTAATAGATATACCACGGGAAAGTAGTATACTACATAGAGAATAGGTTGCAGTGTATAACTTAGTCTTAGTCTTAGTATAACTTAGTCTTAGGGGTTGTAGTGATCCCCATACATGTAAACGTGTAAAATGACTGACTCTGTCGACACAATACACGATATTTCATTCTGTTGTACATAAAAATGTTTTTGTAAAATGGTTCACTGCAAACAAGATTTTACTTCTATAGTTTAACAGACTTGAAAAATGTCTATTTAGACTTGAACGTGGCACATAGCTTTCGTTTTCAAGACAATAAGAAAATCACGGTCATGTGGATCGTGAACATTGTATACAAGTCATACAAATTTAACAATTCTGTAGTATAGTACAATGGAAATATTATTAGAAAATATACAAACTAGTATTAGAGACATCGATATAGAGATTTATAAAATAATCATACTAAGGGACGCTTAAGAAAACCGATTTGCAGGGATTCCAAATATTAATATTAATTGTGTTTTAATGATATTGGTATGTGTTGTATCTTTGTAAAAAACTTATGGAAGAATAAAAGAAGTCAAATGTGCAAATAAATGTAATTCATCACACATGGTGTCTTTCTTCACAGAATTCGGCATAACCACACTGTGATTCTTAAAGAATTCAGAAAATATACGTCTAGACAGAAAATCAGCTATTATTTTTCACAAATATGTGTACGTTCATTGTACAATATTGTAAATGGAGATTGTAATGGCCTAGACACTCATGTTTAAATTAGTCATGAGCAATATTTTAAAACATATAGAAGTAACATATTCAGTAATGACTTCCTACATACCCGGTATCCATTTACTTCAGCCGTTTGACACTATGTTAGTGAATACACTATATAAATATATAATGATGTTTTCGATTTAGAAAACATTGTTTAGACCAAATCGTTTAAGACTGACAATTTTCGGAATATTAAAGAGCAAATCTGTTGTACATTTAATATTTCTATTGACATCGTTAAGGCCTAATGTCCATACTTTTCTACAGGAGTTTTAAACACGGTATACATATTATCAGCAAACAAAATGCACATCCGAGAAAAATCATTAATGCGTATGCAAAACTGGATATCATGTTCAAGTTTGAAGTTCAAGTTTTTTATTTGGTACATATAGGCATCCGGCCAATAATACATGGCATACAAAGAGAAGGCATACATAAGTAGAATTGTGTAACAAAACATATTACATAACATTTTCGTACTGTGTTAAGTTGAAAAAGACTAACAGAACACATATTTATTTACTACGTAATGATAAGAAAAGTAATAGCAATCGATTTATACTATTTTTTCAGCACATTAATTTACATTGTTTATTGCATTCAACAAGCTGAAAACGTGTACAGCTATTCATATTATAATTGTGCCGTTGTTTGAGCGCAATTTACTGATAAAAATCAGTTGCTGTTGTACCAGAATAGTACTAAGAAAACAAATAACTATTTCGTATATCTTGAAATTTGGTGCAATGGAAACATGCGTGGAGTTCACAATCAAAGATCGGAGTTTCTTCTGTTGAACACGAGAGACAAATTCCTTCATAATCTTGGAATATTCAAGTAGCGACCTAATTTGATCATAACTTTATGATTAGAACAACGAAATCTAGCGAGATCTGTTTTGTATTTCCGTGTTATATCTAACGATAAATATCGTTCTGGATTAAGCAAAGTTTTGTATTCTTTGTAATGTGAGCCTCGACTTGATTCAATATATCAATGTGCCAGTTTTGGGTATTACAATCGATTATACGCTGTTTGAATAATCTTACGAAAACAACTTATCACCAACATTTTGCGACAGCCATGCATATCCAAAGCCATACAATTATACCATACGTTTAATCTTAGTTGCCCAACACTGCCCTTCCAGAATTATCTAATCGTTTCAATAGAAGATGGCAATTTCTTGGGTGACGATGGTCTGATATTTGCACAAGATTGAACCAATATCTTATACAATTGATGAGTAAGTTAACACAAAGGAAGTCCACCAAATTCACCAAATGCCAAGCATGTATCAGTTGTTGGTCTTAGTCCTAGAAGTTTTCTGCAAAACGTATTGTGGACAGATTCTACAAATCTCAGTATTCGTAGCCCCACACTTGGGAACCATAAAGGATGGGCGTAATAACTGAGTCGAAGATCTTGAATAAATCTTGTGGGGGAAATAGCCAAATAGTTTCAAAAACCAATTAAGGGAGAAAATTGCTTTTTGAGCTTGTTCTGCACGTTTTTCTTGTGCTGGGTGCCATGATAAAGTTGGGGTAAATAGGAGCCCACATATTAATTCATGGATGCTGTTTTCACAGGTGTATCTCTCAATCTCCAATGTTCCTAATTTCTTAAGATGCCGCCATTTCTGAAAACGATTATTATTATCTAAGTTAACCTCCATTCCAGTGTTTGGCAGAATATATCTATATATTTTTAATTGTTGTTGTAATGTTTGGGCTGTTTCAGCACAGTTTGCTATATCATCAGCAAACATTAAACGTAAAATGTCTGGGATGTCGTTTGTAGTAAAAATACCAGAACCACAGTTTTGGCGTAAAAGGGACGATAACTCGTCAATTAAAAATGCAAAAATTGTTGAACTTGTTTTGTCACCCTGTCGGGTTCATATGCTGCAAAGAAATGCATCAGTTACAAATAAATTACAATAATTATTAGTGTTATTATACTGGTTTGGGTTTCTGTTACCACGAACTTGATTATTTGGGGGTGGTCGTGAATTTAACACAGGTTATTAGGGGGTGGTCGTGAATTCAACACAGGAATATAAGTAAGTTTAAGAACATCATAAGAATTGTCCGTGGATTCCTTTCCTTAAAGACATCGAAAAAGTTTACAGAGGTTGAATTTATCAAATTCTCTTCTAAATACAACGTATAAGCAGTAAAATCTCCCTTTCTTTTTGAGTCATGACTTGTTAAAAAAAATGTTGTCGATTGCGGAATACCCATGTCTAAAACCTGCCTGACATTCATCTATTTTATCATTTCTTCAGCCCAATCATACAGTCGTTTATTAATTATACCTGAAACAATCTTATACGTTGTATTTTTTTTAAATAAATATACATATTTGCTTTTTGTAAGCCAATATTTTAGAGCATTTAATGTAAGATATTTTGTAATTTTTAGTTTTTATTTGTACACTACAATTACTGGTATTTTAAAATTGTTTAAAATAATGTATGTATTTCCTTATACGAATGGCCATGTAACAATTTTATTTTGATATTTCAATGTTGGCTATATAAACATGGGATGAGATTAATAAAGTATATTATCTAAATATATCGTGTAATGCATAAATGAAATGATGGGGTTGTTGTTTTTTTGCTTACAAATATCGATGAAAACAATGATGTTTGGGATTTTGGCAACTTTCATAGGTTACCTTTTCACTTCGCCATTGAAGCAATACAAAAATGCCATACAAAATTTCAACATATTTTTATTTGTTATTTCATTATTATTATTATAAATCTCCCCTGTGATATGATACGATTTGAAAGTAGTTAAATACCGGTACTTCTAGCAAAAATAAAGTTACTGTTCAAAGCATTTATCAATTTTAAAAATGATGAAAGGTTATTATTACCTCTGACATCTTCTTTAATATTTTTTTTTTTCCTGAAGTCTTGCTTTTGACCAAACTGCTAATGTTTTCAATATGCGCTTTTGAGATCTAACATAATGAGAAAAGATATGATAAACAAAGCCTATCAAAGGTACTAGTACGTTTTAACTAATAATATGTACGTTTTGACCAAGGACATTGTACGTTTTCACCACAATTTGGTACGTTTTTACCATGTACGTTTTGGTCATGGTACGTTTTGACCAGATCCCTTATAAAACGGCGAACTTTCAAATTTCACATTGTGCAAGCTTGGTGTTTGTTTAAAGATGAATATTTCCTCTTCCGAAAATTGCAATCAAAAGACATGGCATGTTACTTCTAAAAAAATACGTCTCACCTGAATGCAGACACCGGTAGAAACTAGGGTTTCGGCAGTCATATTTCGACAAAAGCCCAATGCCACAGTAAACACACCCCATAAGCTCATTTTTCAAGTAAGCCTCAAAAGAAAAATGCACAAAAATGTTCCAAACACACAGAGGATATAAGAAACAACCACAAAAGGCATGTCTGATATTGCTAAATGCTTTTCATAGCAGAAGAAAAAAGGAACTATAGTAAAAGGCAATATTTCGATTGTAAAAAGGAGGGAAACACATTGATTTACTGGTATCTAATCTCAATGCGATATTAAATCAACCATTGCGAGTTATGCTGGAAAGTAGCGCATACCCACAATGCTTAGAGCGTCAGAACACAGGTCTGTCAGACCGTGTAGACACAACGACACCGATATGAATATAGCCTGTTTCATGAGACGTGCAGCGAATTTAGTGTTACTTTTTATATAGGGCTAAATTCGCTGGAACGTCTCATCGCCGAAAGACCATTTATGTGGTGAAAAAGTTTAAATTTTCATAAATTTCCCTTATTTGCTAAAAAAGAGTTATCTATCAACATATTTTACTGAACAACACCAACACTGATTAACATAGACCGAAATTTACCTTATATATGCATTTAATTCCAAATTACACTTGTGAATAAATCTATCACATGTATGTTGAAATTCCCAAAATTGCAGCGTCGCTAAGGACTCAAACTAATCAGAGTGAGGCTATCCTGCTACTGACCAATAGCATGACGTAACACTTCTACAGATAGTTCAATTAAAAATGAAGAATTTCAAAATGTGTTGTATGATAATAAACAGATTTTTGACGAATTGCAGAAAAGTTTTTCAGATGGTTTAACAGATATTTATACCTAAGTGAACAGTTTGTCAAGTTATATTTTTTATCTGTCATTTAAGGGTTTATGGTAAAACATTTCGCACTGAAGTCAATAACAATCGAAATAGTGGTAAGAAATCACCTTGGTTTAATATTGACTATAGAAATGCTAAGTCGACTTTTAATCAAAGTAAACGAATATTTAAAACAAATCCTAGAGATGTAAATAGACTGAATTTTTTGAATGAAAGGAGTGCTTTTAATTGAATCAAACGTTAGGCTAAACAATATTTGTACAGAAGTGAAAAAAGAAATTACCCGTGTTAAGTAAAAGTGGTTCACGCAAATGTTGGAAACATGTTAATACATTTAAAAGTAATAAAAAGTTGTTTCTCTTGAATAATTTTTCTATCATTTTTTTAATGTGTCAGACGATGCAAAAATCTATGATGTGTATGAAAATATAAATACTGATAGTTTAGACTGCCAATTTAGTGTAGAAGAGATTTGTAAAACTATTGGTAACATGTCCAGATATAACAGTTGTGATATGCCTGGCAATGTTGCGGATTTCTTTCTTGATGCAAACGATTTTATTGCTCCGTATTTGACGACTATTTTTTATCATATATTTTGTAGTGGTATTTATCCGGTCGAATGGACTTAAGGTGTAATTGTACCAATATATAAGAAGTGTTGTAAATCAAATCCCTCGAACTATAGAGGAATTACATTAATAAATATAATCGCTCAAATATTCTCACTTGTGTTAAGAAACAGGATGAATAAACAGTACGAAAATGAGCAGAAGTTAAACGATGCTCAATTTTGTGATAATCGTAGTACTGTTGATTGTATATTCATCCTGCATATTATAATACAGAAAGTTCTTGCCATTAATTTAAAACTATACTGTGTATTTTTTTATTATGAAAAGGCTTTTAACACCGTTATACATGATGCCTTGTGGATAAAATTAGCTAATTCCCATGTATGTTGTAAAATGTTAAAAATTCTTAAATCTCTATATTCGAATGTTAAACATTGTGTCACAAGTTCTGAACACATGACGTATTCTGAACTGTTTGACAGAACACTTCGTGTCAAACAGGGAGAGCATATATCTCATCTATTGTTTATACTATTTATAAACGATATCAAGGATTATATATATGTCTAAAATGCCTGTAAATGATATTGAACAGTTATCACTATATATGTTACTATTGTGCGATTTTATCGACCTGGCACTCATTAATCTCCGGTAGCGCTCGGCTGTTTATTTATATAGGTTTAATGTTTATCTAGCGTGTCAAGCACGGTTTTCATAGTCATATAACACAAAACTCCATCAACAAGTGTCAGGAAGAATGGCGCGGTGGATAGTGTTTTATACTTTGAATGACAATAACTCTGGTTCGAATCCAGCCAAAATCTTTTTTTTTATTGTTTTATACTTGAACATCACTTATTTCCATGACATTTTTCTTTATTTGATCAGTTTTACCCTTTTCTCATTTGTTTTTGAATTAGTTAATTCTCTTCATCTACATAAAAATGCATTCACAACGACCCTGTTTCGCTAAAAATATCGGTGCATATCTCTTCTGCGTCAGATTCGAGGTTGATGATGAGATTACGTGTCATGACGCCAGCAAAATGATCCATTAAATATTTAAATTAAATATATTAAAAGTGCATGTTCTAGGATTTGAACCTAAAACATCACGCTTACAAACTTTTCGTGCTTTCCACTGCACTACAGTATCAACTGTAACGGTATAAAGATTTAATCGATACATATTCGCGTCTACGTCTCCTATCTGAGTTAGTAACTTAAAACAGATTTACGAAATTAAACGGAATATTCATGAGTGCCAGGTCAATAAAATCACACAATATTTGCAGATGATATTGCTTTGTTTACGACTGATCCCAATAGTCTGCAGGCCCATCTTGATTGTTTAAACCAATATTCTTCTAAAACATTCACCATTTAAATGTAGCCCAAACAAATATATATATATATTTGAATGCAAACAAATATGCGCAATTTTGTACATGTAGTATAAACAATAAAAATGTTCAGATTGTTGATACTTTCTGTTACCTTGGTATGAAATTTTATTATACAGCAAGTCTTGCTTATGCTGTAAAATCACTAAATGAACAGGCTCTGAAGGCATTTAATGACCTTATATCACTGTTTACTATAGTACCTTTAGATATAAAAACAAAGTTGTTATTGTTTGATTCGACTGTTTCATCTATTATTTTGTATGGTGAGAGATTTGGGGTAAATATGGCTCATTCCGATTTGCCTAATAAACCAGTAATTAACTAAACAATGTAATTTTCTAAAAATTGTTTTCTATGGAGGGGGATGACCGCCAAAATTCCAGCAGTGTTTAATGTACATTTGTCAAATGCAACATTGACAACCCAGACGTGTACGTTTGTCTTGCAACATTTGATCGCTATAAGTCGGTAAATTCAGTCTTGTAGCTGTGCTTTTCAATACGACTACGTCGTAAGAATGTCAAGTCGATGTTTATATCAACAGCGATCGGATTGATTAATGCAAACCTGAACGAAATAACTATGCATCGTTCAAAGATGCACCGTTGCGACTTACAAATGCAGACCTAACAAAACCCAAAATACAAGCATACACGGGTCTAAGTCATTCGTGACGCTCCGCCCAATCTCATTTGAATAAGTAGACGGGAATTTACGAATTCACCCGATGTCAGGGGCTTGATGGTCCAAATCCATGACGGTCGAGATCTTGACGCCCCGAAATTATTAGTTGAGTGATAGATACGTTTAAACAGTACAAAACGATTATGATTTCTTTTTAATAATTTAGAACACATTAACTTACACATCGCTACACTACACTATAAAAACAAAATACATGTAATTAATTTATTATTACAAAGTAATTCAATGTAAACTCAGACATTAAATAAATTAGCAACTACATTGACTAACATATGAGTTAATGGATTAATATACCACAAGCATTTTTAAATACTTTTACTGCTAGAAGATAGCTGCACCCTACGCAAACAACGTAGACGTTTCCAGAACTGTGAATAACTTGATATAATTTAGTGTCACGCTTTACATAAGAGATTTGTCAAATGTAAAATCTGCAACTTTGTTAAATACAAATCTTATTTATTGTAAGACTTCGTAAATTTCTGTTAAAACGTAGAAGTAACTGGATTGTAAAATGAATCTTAAAATTGTTAGATGCCTAGCCACACTGCCGACTTTGGAATTTAATTACCCAGCCTTACATTAAGTGGTATTTGGTTACCGAGCAACGATTGGTTTCCATCCCTGTACTGATCGTATTGCAGACTCAACAACAATGAATACATTTTAAGCATTGTTTCACGGATTTTGTAAATATCCCATTTACAAGTTGCTTGTATAGATCTATAATATTATTAAGTACATGTATGTTAGTAATCTCAGTAGATCTGTTCTGCATGCTGGAAGATAGTGGCTGCCTAATGTTTGCTGTGCACTGTTTTCGGTAACTGTTCTAAGTCACTTCGGTGCATCACAGCTTTTTGGTGACATTATGGAATCTTGGATAGTGACTCATTACTTCTACGAAATGGTTGGTCATTCATATGTATATTGCATAACTGACACTGACTGGCTTGGAGAACAAAGCACAGAGAAGTCTGAAAATTCATTCAAGAAATCAAACATTAGGCTTTGCAAGCACATTAATTTAAATTGGCATACAGTAGTTTAATTAAACCAGTTTTAGCTCACTAGCCGCATTTAAGAGAATAAACAAGTATGAATGGACACCAATAAATTAGAACACATATGTTTTAAATGGTCACATGATAAACATACATGAAACAGATTCGCTGGAACTTTCATAGGTTTGGCAGTCAGGTCATCAGCAACAAGCTTGTTGATCAATTAGTTGTCTCCTTGACCATTTAAATAAAACATACGCTGGCGATGGAAAGGATACTTTTTCTGGTAAGACAGTTCAGTCGAATGAGTAAGCCTACAATAAAATAATATAAAAAATATAGGTATGTAATTAATACATGTAATCAACAAAGGTCCCTCGACATTTATGAATTGGCTTTCATACTCACATAGTATACTCTATAAAATCCATCATAATTCGTTGGTGTATATGAATAATCAATAATCAAGTGTGATTATCAATAAGATACATGATATCAGATGTGTTTCTATTAATATATCTATATGTTTATTATAAAAAAAATAATAATAAATAAATAAATAAATAAATAAATAAATAAATAAATATATATATATAAGAAGATATCCAACTCCAGACACCCGAATCATATGGTGCATCGGTTGGAACATCCATAACTTAAACAATTGTACATATAAATTTTCATGAACTCGATCTTATTCAACGCAAAATAAAGTTCCTGTAATGAAATGTACAACACTACCAATGGTTTTGTTATAATACGGTCGGGCTTTAAAACAATCTTAGAAAAACGTTACTGGACAGATAAATCGTATCTGACAGGTTCTAACACACCTTTATTCACGAAGAAAACTGCCATAAATATAAACGCAATCTCAATCTTTCACCACTCAAGCTAAAGAACATAATTAAAACATCACTTGCCTTATATTGACCTTTAGATGTCATGTATTTATCCTTAGGGTTTAATGTTTCACTGACACCTATGTTTTTCAACCATTTGTTTACATGTGCCATTGTGTAATTGGTGTTAACACCCAGCTTTACAACGAACAATATGAGGTCTCGTTCAGCATTGAATTTGATTTGATTAAAAATATCTCAAATGATTTATTGCGCGAGTTTATTGACCAGGCACTAATGAATATTCCGTTTATTTTCGTAAATCTATTTTAAGCTTCTAACTCAGATAGGAGACCTAGATACGAATATGTTTTTATTAAATCTATACATCGGTTACAATTGATACTGTAGTGCAGAGTTAAGAACGCAAAGTTTGTAATCGTGATGTTTTAGGTTCGAATCCCAGAACAAGCACTTTTAATTTATTTAATTAATTAATTTAATTTAATTTATTTAATTGATGATTTTGCGGACGTCATGACATGGAATCTTCTCATCAACATCGATTCTGACACAGAAGAGATCTGCACCGATAATGAGAGCGAAACTGAGTCTTTGCGAATGCATTTTTATGTAGATAAAATGAAATATAAAAGGAAAAAAGAATAAAATAGAGAAAACATTTTATGAGAATAAGTGATGTTAAAGTAAAAGAAGCTGATAAAAAAGAAAGATTGTGGCAGGACTCGAACCGCATTGTTTATACGTTTTGTTCATTTGTCATTATCATGGATTCGTTTTTTTACACAAATAACATATTATATAGAATCCATAGATTACGTCCAATAACCCCGGTATTTGGACCAAATCACACCTACCGGTATCTTGTTTATTGTCAACACCAAGTGTCAAATACATGTATACCAATTAACGCAGTAATCAATTGGGGATATGGTCTCCAATGGAGAGAATGTCCCCGCGTTTACTTCTCAATCACACATGATGGGTCCAAACGTGTTTATACAAGTCTTTTGATGTATCATAAATATATGCATTGTTGCAATATGAAGCAGCATGTTTTTGACATACAACTTTGAATAATAAATATACATATTTGCTTTTTGTAAGCCAATATTTTAGTTTATTTAATGTAAGATATTTTGTAATTTTTAGTTTTATTTGTACACTACAATTACTGGTATTTTAAATTGTTTAAAATAATGTATGTAGTTCCTTATACGAATGGCCATGTAACAATTTTATTTTGATATTTCAATGTTGGCTATATAAACATGGATGAGATTAATAAAGTATATTATCTAAATATATCGTGTAATGCATAAATGAAATGATGGGGTTGTTGTTTTTTTGCTTACAAATATCGATGAAAACAATGATGTTTGGGATTTTGGCAACTTTCATAGGTTACCTTTTCACTTCGCCATTGAAGCAATACAAAAATGCCATACAAAATTTCAACATATTTTTATTTGTTATTTCATTATTATTATTATAAATCTCCCCTGTGATATGATACGATTTGAAAGTAGTTAAATACCGGTACTTCTAGCAAAAATAAAGTTACTGTTCAAAGCATTTATCAATTTTAAAAATGATGAAAGGTTATTATTACCTCTGATATCTTCTTTAATATTTTTTTTTTTCTGAAGTCTTGCTTTTGACCAAACTGCTAATGTTTTCAATATGCGCTTTTGAGATCTAACATAATGAGAAAAGATATGATAAACAAAGCCTATCAAAGGTACTAGTACGTTTTAACTAATAATATGTACGTTTTGACCAAGGACATTGTACGTTTTCACCACAATTTGGTACGTTTTTACCATGTACGTTTTGGTCATGGTACGTTTTGACCAGATCCCTTATAAAACGGCGAACTTTCAAATTTCACATTGTGCAAGCTTGGTGTTTGTTTAAAGATGAATATTTCCTCTTCCGAAAATTGCAATCAAAAGACATGGCATGTTACTTCTAAAAAAATACGTCTCACCTGAATGCAGACACCGGTAGAAACAAGGGTTTCGGCAGTCATATTTCGACAAAAGCCCAATGCCACAGTAAACACACCCCAAAAGCTCATATTTCAAGTAAGCCTAAAAAAAAATGCACAAAAATGTTCCAAACACACAGAGGATATAAGAAACAACCACAAAAGGCATGTCTGATATTGCTAAATGCTCTTCATAGCAGAAGAAAAAAGGAACTATAGTAAAAGGCAATATTTCGAATGTAAAAAGGAGGGAAACACATTGATTTACTGGTATCTAATCTCAATGCGATATTAAATCAACCATTGCGAGTTATGCTGGAAAGTAGCGCATACCCACAATGCTTAGAGCGTCAGAACACAGGTCTGTCAGACCGTGTAGACACAACGACACCGATATGAATATAGCCTGTTTCATGAGACGTGCAGCGAATTTAGTGTTACTTTTTATATAGGGCTAAATTCGCTGGAACGTCTCATCGCCGAAAGACCATTTATGTGGTGAAAAAGTTTAAATTTTCATAAATTTCCCTTATTTGCTAAAAAAGAGTTATCTATCAACATATTTTACTTGAACAACACCAACACTGATTAACATAGACCGAAATTTACCTTATATATGCATTTAATTCCGAATTACACTTGTGAATAAATCTATCACATGTATGTTGAAATTCCCAAAATTGCAGCGTCGCTAAGGACTCAAACCAATCAGAGTGAGGCTATCCTGCTACTGACCAATAGCATGACGTAACACTTCTACAGATAGTTCAATTAAAAATGAAGAATTTCAAAATGTGTTGTATGATAATAAACAGATTTTTGACGAATTGCAGAAAAGTTTTTCAGATGGTTTAACAGATATATATACCTAAGTGAATAGTTTGTCAAGTAATATTTTTTATCTGTCATTTAAGGGTTTATGGTAAAACATTTCGCACTGAAGTCAATAACAATCGAAATAGTGGTAAGAAATCACCTTGGTTTAATATTGACTACAGAAATGCTAAGTCGACTTTTAATCAAAGTAAACGCATATTTAAAACAAATCCTAGAGATGTAAATAGACTGAATTTTTTGAATGAAAGGAGTGCTTTTAATTGAATCAAACGTTAGGCTAAACAATATTTTTACAGAAGTGAAAAAAGAAATTACCCGTGTTAAGTAAAAGTGGTTCACGCAAATGTTGGAAACATGTTAATACATTTAAAAGTAATAAAAAGCCTGAAACACATGTTGTTTCTCTTGAATAATTTTTCTATCATTTTTTTAATGTGTCAGACGATGCAAACAACTATGATGTGTATGAAAATATAAATACTGATAGTTTAGACTGCCAATTTAGTGTAGAAGAGATTTGTAAAACTATTGGTAACATGTCCAGATATAAAAGTTGTGATATGCCTGGCAATGTTGCGGATTTCTTTCTTGATGCAAAAGATTTTATTGCTCCGTATTTGACGACTATTTTTATCATATATTTTGTAGTGGTATTTATCCGGTCGAATGGACTTAAGGTGTAATTGTACCAATATATAAGAAGTGTTGTAAATCAAATCCCTCGAACTATAGAGGAATTACATTAATAAATATAATCGCTCAAATATTCTCACTTGTGTTAAGAAACAGGATGAATAAATAGTACGAAAATGAGCAGAAGTTAAACGATGCTCAATTTTGTGATAATCGTAGTACTGTTGATTGTATATTCATCCTGCATATTATAATACAGAAAGTTCTTGCCATTAATTTAAAACTATACTGTGTATTTTTTTATTATGAAAAGGCTTTTAACACCGTTATACATGATGCCTTGTGGATAAAATTAGCTAATTCCCATGTATGTTGTAAAATGTTAAAAATTCTTAAATCTCTATATTCGAATGTTAAACATTGTGTCACAAGTTCTGAACACATGACGTATTCTGAACTGTTTGACAGAACACTTCGTGTCAAACAGGGAGAGCATATATCTCCTCTATTGTTTATACTATTTATAAACGATATCAAGGATTATATATATGTCTAAAATGCCTGTAAATGATATTGAAAAGTTATCACTATATATGTTACTATTGTGCGATTTTATCGACCTGGCACTCATTAATCTCCGGTAGCGCTCGGCTGTTTATTTATATAGGTTTAATGTTTATCTAGCGTGTCAAGCACGGTTTTCATAGTCATTTAACACAAAACTCCATCAACAAGTGTCAGGAAGAATGGCGCGGTGGATAGTGTTTTATACTTTGAATGACAATAACTGTGGTTCGAATCCAGCCAAAATCTTTTTTTTTATTGTTTTATACTTGAACATCACTTATTTCCATGACATTTTTCTTTATTTGATCAGTTTTACCCTTTTCTCATTTGTTTTTGAATTAGTTAATTCTCTTCATCTACATAAAAATGCATTCACAACGACCCTGTTTCGCTAAAAATATCGGTGCATATCTCTTCTGCGTCAGATTCGAGGTTGATGATGAGATTACGTGTCATGACGCCAGCAAAATGATCCATTAAATACATTAAATTAAATATATTAAAAGTGCATGTTCTAGGATTTGAACCTAAAACATCACGCTTACAAACTTTTCGTGCTTTCCACTGCACTACAGTATCAACTGTAACGGTATAAAGATTTAATCGATACATATTCGCGTCTACGTCTCCTATCTGAGTTAGTAACTTAAAACAGATTTACGAAATTAAACGGAATATTCATGAGTTCCAGGTCAATAAAATCACACAATATTTGCAGATGATATTGCTTTGTTTACGACTGATCCCAATAGTCTGCAGGCCCATCTTGATTGTTTAAACCAATATTCTTCTAAAAAATTCACCATTTAAATGTAGCCCAAACAAATATATATATATATTTGAATGCAAACAAATATGCGCAATTTTGTACATGTAGTATAAACAATAAAAATGTTCAGATTGTTGATACTTTCTGTTACCTTGGTATGAAATTTTATTATACAGCAAGTCTTGCTTATGCTGTAAAATCACTAAATGAACAGGCTCTGAAGGCATGTAATGACCTTATATCACTGTTTACTATAGTACCTTTAGATATAAAAACAAAGTTGTTATTGTTTGATTCGACTGTTTCATCTATTATTTTGTATGGTGAGAGATTTGGGGTAAATATGGCTCATTCCGATTTGCCTAATAAACCAGTAATTAACTAAACAATGTAATTTTCTAAAAATTGTTTTCTATGGAGGGGGATGACCGCCAAAATTCCAGCAGTGTTTAATGTACATTTGTCAAATGCAACATTGACAACCCAGACGTGTACGTTTGTCTTGCAACATTTGATCGCTATAAGTCGGTAAATTCAGTCTTGTAGCTGTGCTTTTCAATACGACTACGTCGTAAGAATGTCAAGTCGATGTTTATATCAACAGCGATCGGATTGATTAATGTAAACCTGAACGAAATAACTATGCATCATTCAAAGATGCACCGTTGCGACTTACAAATGCAGACCTAACACAACCCAAAATACAAGCATACACGAGTCTAAGTCATTCGTGACGCTCCGCCCAATCTCATTTGAATAAGTAGACGGGAATTTACGAATTCACCCGATGTCAGGGGCTTGATGGTCCAAATCCATGACGGTCGAGATCTTGACGCCCCGAAATTATTAGTTGAGTGATAGATACGTTAAACAGTACAAAACGATTATGATTTCTTTTTAATAATTTAGAACACATTAACTTACACATCGCTACACTACACTATAAAAACAAAATACATGTAATTAATTTATTATTACAAAGCAATTCAATGTAAACTCAGACATTAAATAAATTAGCAACTACATTGACTAACATATGAGTTAATGGATTAATATACCACAAGCATTTTTAAATACTTTTACTGCTAGAAGATAGATGCACCCTACGCAAACAACGTAGACGTTTCCAGAACTGTGAATAACTTGATATAATTTAGTGTCACGCTTTACATAAGAGTTTTGTCAAATGTAAAATCTGCAACTTTGTTAAATACAAATCTTATTTATTGTAAGACTTCGTAAATTTCTGTTAAAACGTAGAAGTAACTGGATTGTAAAATGAATCTTAAAATTGTTAGATGCCTAGCCACACTGCCAACTTTGGAATTTAATTACCCAGCCTTACATTAAGTGGTATTTGGTTACCGAGCAACGATTGGTTTCCATCCCTGTACTGATCGTCTTGCAGACTCAACAACAATGAATACATTTTAAGCATTGTTTCACGGATTTTGTAAATATCCCATTTACAAGTTGCTTGTATAGATCTATAATATTATTAAGTACATGTATGTTAGTAATCTCAGTAGATCTGTTCTGCATGCTGGAAGATAGTGGCTGCCTAATGTTTGCTGTGCACTGTTTTCGGTAACTGTTCTAAGTCACTTCGGTGCATCACAGCTTTTTGGTGACATTATGGAATCTTGGATAGTGACTCATTACATCCACGAAATGGTTGGTCATTCATATGTATATTGCATAACTGACACTGACTGGCTTGGAGAACAAAGCACAGAGAAGTCTGAAAATTCATTCAAGAAATCAAACATTAGGCTTTGCAAGCACATTAATTTAAATTGGCATACAGTAGTTTAATTAAACCAGTTTTAGCTCACTAGCCGCATTTAAGAGAATAAACAAGTATGAATGGACACCAATAAATTAGAACACATATGTTTTAAATGGTCACATGATAAACATACATGAAACAGATTCGCTGGAACTTTCATAGGTTTGGCAGTCAGGTCATCAGCAACAAGCTTGTTGATCAATTAGTTGTCTTCTTGACCCTTTAAATAAAACATACGCTGGCGATGGAAAGGATACTTTTTCTGGTAAGACAGTTCAGTCGAATGAGTAAGCCTACAATAAAATAATATAAAAAATATAGGTATGTAATTAATACATGTAATCAACAAAGGTCCCTCGACATTTATGAATTGGCTTTCATACTCACATAGTATACTCTATAAAATCCATCATAATTCGTTGGTGTATATGAATAATCAATAATCAAGTGTGATTATCAATAAGATACATGATATCAGATGTGTTTCTATTAATATATCTATATGTTTATTATAAAAAAAATAATAATAAATAAATACATAAATAAATAAATAAATATATATATATAAGAAGATATCCAACTCCAGACACCCGAATCATATGGTGCATCGGTTGGAACATCCATAACTTAAACAATTGTACATATAAATTTTCATGAACTCGATCTTATTCAACGCAAAATAAAGTTCCTGTAATGAAATGTACAACACTACCAATGGTTTTGTTATAATACGGTCGGGCTTTAAAAACAATCTTAGAAAAACGTTACTGGACAGATAAATCGTATCTGACAGGTTCTAACACACCTTTATTCACGAAGAAAACTGCCATAAATATAAACGCAATCTCAATCTTTCACCACTCAAGCTAAAGAACATAATTAAAACATCACTTGCCTTATATTGACCTTTAGATGTCATGTATTTATCCTTAGGGTTTAATGTTTCACTGACACCTATGTTTTTCAACCATTTGTTTACATGTGCCATTGTGTAATTGGTGTTAACACCCAGCTTTACAACGAACAATATGAGGTCTCGTTCAGCATTGAATTTGATTTGATTAAAAATATCTCAAATGATTTATTGCGCGAGTTTATTGACCAGGCACTAATGAATATTCCGTTTATTTTCGTAAATCTATTTTAAGCTTCTAACTCAGATAGGAGACCTAGATACGAATATGTTTTTATTAAATCTATACATCGGTTATAATTGATACTGTAGTGCAGAGTTAAGAACGCAAAGTTTGTAATCGTGATGTTTTAGGTTCGAATCCCAGAACAAGCACTTTTAATTTATTTAATTAATTAATTTAATTTAATTTATTTAAGGATGATTTTGCGGACGTCATGACATGGAATCTTCTCATCAACATCGATTCTGACACAGAAGAGATCTGCACCGATAATGAGAGCGAAACTGAGTCTTTGCGAATGCATTTTTATGTAGATAAAATGAAATAAAAAAGGAAAAAAGAATAAAATAGAGAAAACATTTTATGAGAATAAGTGATGTTAAAGTAAAAGAAGCTGATAAAAAAGAAAGATTGTGGCAGGACTCGAACCGCATTGTTTATACGTTTTGTTCATTTGTCATTATCATGGATTCGTTTTTTTACACAAATAACATATTATATAGAATCCATAGATTACGTCCAATAACCCCGGTATTTGGACCAAATCACACCTACCGGTATCTTGTTTATTGTCAACACCAAGTGTCAAATACATGTATACCAATTAACGCAGTAATCAATTGGGGATATGGTCTCCAATGGAGAGAATGTCCCCGCGTTTACTTCTCAATCACACATGATGGGTCCAAACGTGTTTATACAAGTCTTTTGATGTATCATAAATATATGCATTGTTGCAATATGAAGCAGCATGTTTTTGACATACAACTTTGAATAATAAATATACATATTTGCTTTTTGTAAGCCAATATTTTAGTTTATTTAATGTAAGATATTTTGTAATTTTTAGTTTTATTTGTACACTACAATTACTGGTATTTTAAATTGTTTAAAATAATGTATGTAGTTCCTTATACGAATGGCCATGTAACAATTTTATTTTGATATTTCAATGTTGGCTATATAAACATGGATGAGATTAATAAAGTATATTATCTAAATATATCGTGTAATGCATAAATGAAATGATGGGGTTGTTGTTTTTTTGCTTACAAATATCGATGAAAACAATGATGTTTGGGATTTTGGCAACTTTCATAGGTTACCTTTTCACTTCGCCATTGAAGCAATACAAAAATGCCATACAAAATTTCAACATATTTTTATTTGTTATTTCATTATTATTATTATAAATCTCCCCTGTGATATGATACGATTTGAAAGTAGTTAAATACCGGTACTTCTAGCAAAAATAAAGTTACTGTTCAAAGCATTTATCAATTTTAAAAATGATGAAAGGTTATTATTACCTCTGACATCTTCTTTAATATTTTTTTTTTCTGAAGTCTTGCTTTTGACCAAACTGCTAATGTTTTCAATATGCGCTTTTGAGATCTAACATAATGAGAAAAGATATGATAAACAAAGCCTATCAAAGGTACTAGTACGTTTTAACTAATAATATGTACGTTTTGACCAAGGACATTGTACGTTTTCACCACAATTTGGTACGTTTTTACCATGTACGTTTTGGTCATGGTACGTTTTGACCAGATCCCTTATAAAACGGCGAACTTTCAGATTTCACATTGTGCAAGCTTGGTGTTTGTTTAAAGATGAATATTTCCTCTTCCGAAAATTGCAATCAAAAGATATGGCATGTTACTTCTAACAAAATAGGTCTCACTGAATGCAGACACCGGTAGAAACTAGGGTTTCGACAGTCATATTTCGACAAAAGCCCAATGCCACAGTAAACACACCCCAAAAGCTCATATTTCAAGTAAGATCCAAAGAAATGCAAAAAAATGTTCCAAACACACAGAGGATATAAGAAATAACCACAAAAGTCATGTCTGATATTGCTAAATGCTTTTCATAGCAGAAGAAAAAAGGAACTATAGTAAAAGGCAATATTTCGAATGTAAAACGGAGGGAAACACATTGATTTACTGGTATCTAATCTCAATGCGATATTAAATCAACCATTGCGAGTTATGCTGGAAAGTAGAGCATACCCACAATGCTTAGAGCGTCAGAACACAGGTCTGTCAGACCGGTGTAGACACAACGACACCGATATGAATATAGCCTGTTTCATGAGACGTGCAGCGAATTTAGTGTTACTTTTTATATAGGGCTAAATTCGCTGGAACGTCTCATCGCCGAAAGACCATTTATGTGGTGAAAAAGTTTAAATTTTCATAAATTTCCCTTATTTGCTAAAAAAAGAGTTATCTATCAACATATTTTACTTGAACAACACCAACAATGATTAACATAGACCGAAATTTACCTTATATATGCATTTAATTCCGAATTACACTTGTGTATAAATCTATCACATGTATGTAGAAATTCCCAAAATTGCAGCGTCGCTAAGCACTCAAACCAATCAGAGTGAGGCTATCCTGCTACTGACCAATAGCATGACGTAACACTTCTACAGATAGTTCAATTAAAAATGAAGAATTGCAAAATGTGTTGTATGATAATAAACAGATTTTTGATGAATTGCATAAAAGTTTTTCAGATGGTTTAACAGATATTTATACCTAAGTGAATAGTTTGTCAAGTAATATTTTTTATCTGTCATTTAAGGGTTTCTGGTAAAACATTTTGCACTGAAGTCAATAACAATCGAAATAGTGGTAAGAAATCACCTTGGTTTAATATTGACTGTAGAAATGCTAAGTCGACTTTTAATCAAAGTAAACGCATATTTAAAACAAAAATCCTAGAGATGTAAATAGACTGAATTTTTTGAATGCAAGGAGTGCTTTTAATTGAATCAAACGTTAGGCTAAACAATATTTTTACAGAAGTGAAAAAAGAAATTACTCGTGTTAAGTAAAAGTGGTTCACGCAAATGTTGGAAACATGTTAATAAATTTAAAAGTAATAAAAAGTCTGAAACACCTGTTTTTTCTCTTGAATAATTTTTCTATCATTTTTTTAATGTGTCAGATGATGCAAACAACTATGATGTGCATGAAAATATAAATACTGATAGTTTAGACTGCCAATTTAGTGTAGAAGAGAAACTATTGGTAACATGTCCAGATATAAAAGTTGTGATATGTCTGGCAATGTTGCGGATTTCGTTCTTGATGCAAAAGATTTCATTGCTCCCTATTTGACGACTATTTTTTATCATATATTTTGCAGTGGTATTTATCCGGTCGAATGGACTTAAGGTGTAATTGTGCCAATATATAAGAAGTGTTGTAAATCAAATCCCTCGAACTATAGAGGAATTACATTAATAAATATAATCGCTCAAATATTCTCACTTGTGTTAAGAAACAGGATGAATAAATGGTACGAAAATGAGCAGAAGTTAAACAATGCTCAATTTTGTTTTCGTGATAATCGTAGTACTGTTGATTGTATATTCATCCTGCATATTATAATACAGAAAGTTCTTGCTATTAATTTATACTGTGTATGTTTGATTATGAAAAGGCTTTTAACACCGTTATACATGATGCCTTGTGGATAAAATTAGCTAATTCCCATGTATGTTGTAAAATGTTAAAAATTCTTAAATCTCTATATTCGAATGTTAAACATTGTGTCAAAAGTTCTGAACACATGACGTATTCTGAACTGTTTGACATAACACTTCGTGTCAAACAGGGAGAGCATATATCTCCTCTATTGTTTATACTATTTATAAACGATATCAAGGATTATATATATGTCTAAAATGCCTGTAATGATATTGAAAAGTTATCACTATATATGTTACTATTGTGCGATTTTATCGACCTGGCACTCATTAATCTCCGGTAGCGCTCGGCTGCTTTATATATATCGGTTTAATGTTTATCTAGCGTGTCAAGCAGGTTTTCATAGTCATATAACACAAAACCCCATCAACAAGTGTCAGGAAGAATGGCGCGGTGGATAGTGTTTTATACTTTGAATGACAATAACTGTGGTTCGAATCCAGCCAAAATCTTTTTGTTTATTGTTTTTTACTTGAACATCACTTATTTCCATGACATTTTTATTTATTTGATCATTTTTACCCTTTTTTCATTTGTTTTTTTTAATGCATTCACAACTACCCTGTTTCGCTAAAAATATCGGTGCATATATCTTCTGCGTCAGATTCGAGGTTGATGATGAGATTACGTGTCATGACGCCAGCAAAATGATCCATTAAATACATTAAATTAAATAAATTAAAAGTGCCTGTTCTAGGATTTCAACCTAAAACATCACACTTACAAACTTTTCGTGCTTACCACTGCACTACAGTATCAACTATAACGGTCTAAAGATTTAATCGATACATATTCGCGTCTACGTCTCCTATCTGAGTTAGTAACTTAAAACAGATTTACGAAATTAAACGGAATATTCATGTGTGCCAGGTCAATAAAATCGCACAATATTTGCAGATGATATTGCTTTGTTTACGACTGATCCCAATAGTCTGCAGGCCCATCTTGATTGCATAAACCAATATTCTTCTAAAAAATTCCCCATTTACATGTAGCCCCAACAAAAATATGTTATATTTGAATGCAAATAAATATACACAATTTTTTACATGTAGTATAAACAATAAAAATGTTGAGATTGTTGATACTTTCTGTTACCTTGGTATGAAATTTTATTAAACAGGAAGTCTTGATTATGCTGTAAGATCACTAAATGAACAGGATATGAAGGCATTTAATGACCTTATGTCACTGTTTACTATAGTACCTTTAGATATAAAAACAAAGTTGTTATTGTTTGATTCGACTGTTTCATCTATTATTTTGTATGGTGAGAGATTTGGGGTAAATATGGCTCATTCCGATTTGCCTAATAAACCAGTAATTAACTAAACAATGTAATTTTCTAAAAATTGTTTTCTATGGAGGGGGATGACCGCCAAAATTCCAGCAGTGTTTAATGTACATTTGTCAAATGCAACATTGACAACCCAGACGTGTACGTTTGTCTTGCAACATTTGATCGCTATAAGTCGGTAAATTCAGTCTTGTAGCTGTGCTTTTCAATACGACTACGTCGTTAGAATGTAATGTCGATGTTTATATCAACAGCGATCGGATTGATTAATGCAAACCTGAACGAAATAACTATGCATCGTTCAAAGATGCACCGTTGCGACTTACAAATGTAGACCTAACAAAACCCAAAATACAAGCATACACGTGTCTAAGTCATGCGTGATTCTCCGCCCAATCTCATTTGAATAAGTAGACGGGAATTTACGAATTCACCCGATGTCAGGGTCTTGATGGTCCAAATCCATGACGGTCGAGATCTTGACGCCCCGAAATTATTAGTTGATAGATACGTTTAAACAGTACAAAACGATTATGATTTCTTTTTAATCATTTAGAACACATTAACTTACACATCGCTACACTACACTATAAAAACAAAATACATGTAATTAATTTATTATTACAAAGTAATTCAATGTACACTCAAACATTAAATAAATTAGCAACTACATTGACTATCATATGAGTTAATGGATTAATATACCACAAGCATTTTTAAATACTTTTACTGCTAGAAGATAGCTGCACCTACACAAACAACGTAGAAGTTTCCAGAACTGTGAATAACTTAATTTAGTGGCACGCTTTACATAAGAGTTTTATAACGTGGGAAACCAATTTCTATATTTTAGTTGTCAAACGTAAAATCTACAACTTTGTTAAATAAAAATCTTATTTATTGTAAGACTTCGTAAATTTCTGTTAAAACGTAGAAGTAACTGGATTGTAAAATGAATCTTAAAATTGTTAGATGCCTAAAAACACTGCCAACTTTGGAATTTAATTACCCAGCCTTATATTAAGTGTTATTTGGTTACCGAGCAACGATTGGTTTCCATCCCTGTACTGATCGTATTGCAGACTCAACAACAATGAATACATTTTAAGCATTGTTTCACGGATTTTGTAAATATCCCATTTACAAGTTGCTTGTATAGATCTATAATATTATTAAGTACATGTATGTTAGTAATCTCAGTAGATCTGTTCTGCATGCTGGAAGATAGTGACTGCCTAATGTCTGCTGTGCACTGTTTTCGGTAAATGTTCTCAGTCACTTCGGTGCATCACAGCTTTTTGGTGACATTATGGAATCTTGGATAGTTACTCATTACTTCCACGAAATGGTTGGTCATTCATATGTATATTGCATAACTGGCACTGACTGGCTTGAAGAACAAAGCACAGAGAAGTCTGAAAATTCATTCAAGAAATCAAACATTAGGATTTGCAAACACATTAATTTAAAGTGGCATACAGTAGTTTAATTAAACCAGTTTTAGCTCACTAGCCGCATTTAAGAGAATAAACAAGGATGAATGGACACCAATAAATTAAAATGTTTTAAATGGGCACATGATAAACATACATGAAACAGATTCGCTGGAACTTTCATAGGTTTGGCAGTCAGGTCATCAGCAACAAGCTTGTTGATTAATTAGTTGTCTTCTTGACCCTTTAAATAAAACATACGCTGGCTATGGAAAGGATACTTTTTCTGGTAAGACAGTTCAGTGGAATGAGTAAGCCTACTGTAAAATAATATAAAAAATATAGGTATGTAATTAAAACATGTAATCAACAAAGGTCCCTCTACATTTATGAATTGGCTTTCATACTCATATAGTATACTCTATAAAATCCATCATAATTCGTTGGTGTATATGAATAATCAATAATCAAGTGTGATTATCAATAAGATACATGATATCAGATGTGTTTCTATTAATATATCTATATGTTTATTATAAAAAAAATAATAATAAATAAATAAATAAATAAATATATATATATATATATATAAGAAGATATCCAACTCCAGACACCCGAATCATATGGTGTATCGGTTGGAACATCCATAACTTAAACAATTGTACATATAAATTTTCATGAACTCGATCTTATTCAACGCAAAAATAAAGTTCCTGTAATGAAATGTACAACACTACCAATGGTTTTGTTATAATACGGTCGGGCTTTAAAAACAATCTTAGAAAAACGTTACTGGACAGATAAATCGTATCTGACAGGTTCTAACACACCTTTATTTACGAAGAAAACTGCCATAAATATAAACGCAATCTCAATCTTTCACCGCTCAAGCTAAAGAACATAATTAAAACATCACTTGCCTTATATTGACCTTTAGATGTCATGTATTTATCCTTAGGGTTTAATGTTTCACTGACACCTATGTTTTTCAACCATTTGTTTACATGTGCCATTGTGTATTTGGTGTTAACACCCAGCTTTACAACGAACAATATAAGGTCTCGCTCAGCAGCCAGTTATCTTTAACGGTGATGCATTGAAATCGTGCATTTCCGTAGTAATCGCTGAAAGGTCATTGGGCGGACTTTCGTTGACCTTTACGCTTGACTTAGAATCGTCTATCTTTGTATTTCTCGACATGTCAACTTTGCGCTTGTTATATGCAACTGTATCTCTGTAAGGTGTACTTTTGGACTTTCTGCTTTGACGTTTGTAAACCGCGCGCGTGTCGGACTGACGAATTGACATGTTTGAATTTGAATTTGCTTGATAAGAAGGCACGAAGAAGCACGATGATAGTTTTCAACAATCTTTGTTTGGAAGATCATATTGTAATTCAGCGTTATACTCGGATGATGCCAGTGGCTCAATTAATAATAGTCCCATCAATTAATTTTATTATATGACCTATAAATAGACAATCTCCCATTGGTCCAGATAGCTATCGGCAAGCAAACATAAATGTCATATTCACTGGCCTAAACTGATGTTCACTTTGCTAAAAATAGAATTCAGCTCATATTCAATGACCTAAAGTAGCATTTTCTGAAAATGAGCAAGTTCAATCTTGGTTCCCAGCACACAGTTTAAAATGTATTAGATACCCACAAAGATACCGGAACCAATGTACAGTTCCTGTTCAGTGACTAAAAATGTCAAGACAAACAGACGATTTTTCACTGTGATATGCTACATTTATGACTTAAGTACTTGACCATAAGGATAAGCATACTTCATTATTATGTATAGTTTTCGGTTAATGTGATATATTGGAATAAATACATGAACTTCTTTCTTTGATCAGAACTGAAAGAAAAAAATGTTTGATCAATATTTACTAACAAAATAACACTTTTCTTGAATTAAAACAGTCATATAATAAAACAATTGTTGACTAGATAGCCAGTAAATATGAATTGATATTCACTGGTAGAAAATCATATTCACCTCGGCTTCGCCTCTGTAAATATGACATTCTACCAGTGAGCATCAGATCATATTCACTGGCTGCCTAAGCAACAGTTGTATAATATTGCTGCAGTACAATAATAAGGATACAACACAGAACTGAAGAATGTATGTACTTGTGCAGTGTATTTAGGACAGAGAAAAGTTTCTGGAATACGTCATCTTTTAAATTTTTGTACTGTCTCAGTGACGAAGCGTAAGGTCATCTAGGATATATCGTGCCCTTTTATTAAATATTTTACAGCATTTCCGATTTAAACACTGGTTTTAACACCCACATTCAGTAAGTTATTTTTTTTTTATAATTTGGGTTGGCAAGAAGATGTAGAATAGTATATTGATTTTTATTCAGTTTAAAATAAACATATACAACATATACAATCTGGCTTTTAACACACAACATTACGGCTTCTTCCTGATATTGCTTGACGATGATCTGAAAATTGAACTATATGATTTTATATCTTTAAAGCATTCTATAAAAAGACGAGATGTAGTTGATACTTGTTTTTTTTGTTTCATTTAATCGTGCCTCAGAAAGTTGCAATTATGCTACTCTGGTTTGCATCTAGTCATTGAGTAATTAAATAGTAATTAAATTGAATAGTATTCTCTTTTTGAGTGTTGAATTTAAATTGCGATGCTATGAGGTTAATTTTTATTTGCACTAACATGTTTTGTGGATAATTCTGGGGGAAGTGTGAGGTTCGTGCGCACGTTAACCGGTTTAAACCGGTTTAAACGTTTCGGTCGCAAAACACTGTCAAACTTTCACAAAAAAGTAGAAAATACAATTTAACTATTAATATGATCGTTTTTACTGATAAAATGTGTTTTTGGTTTGTTTTATAATGTCTGAGTGTGAATAAATAATGCATTTTAAGGAAGTAGAAGCTAAAATGCACTGAAGGGAAGAAACTTAAAACTGCCTCAAGTTAAACGGCCCCAGATTGGTTAAAACTGATCCAGTTATTCAAACTCCTCGCAGTGGTTATTTCCCCATTGGTACTTTTCAGTTACCACTGCCACCACGAGTTAAAAACTTACCGACATTGCAATTTGTATTATTATACGGAAATCATCATAAAAAGACGTATCAATAGCGATCAGTAAATTAGTCCCACATTCTTATCAATAAATAAGAATTCATTTAAAAATGAATGGATATTTGAAGACCTTTTAAGGAGTGTTGCGGCAGTTTTTGAAACCGTGGTTATTTTAAACCTATCACCGCTTTTTTGCTTATCACAACGTGCTATTTTTTACTTGACACATATTCGGATTTTCGGATCTTTTACCGGGAGCTTTGTCTGTGTTTAGTTTGCTGTTTTTTTTTCATGATGCCACGAAATAAAGGTAGATTTGTATCGAAAAAAGGCTCAGTACGAGGATTATTGTCATCCGCTCGTCTTACAACATGGTATGCCAATAGTAAATGGTCAACTGAAGAACTCAAAGAAGGAAGCCGAATTTCGGACACAATCATTTCGGACACTCATCCGAATATTGAAGAAACTCCGCTTGTATCAGATACAGTTACCGTCTCGTCTCCTACTGATAATTCGTTACCCCGCTGGAAGGCGAATTGTGGAGTTGTCCTATATAGCTGAGCAGATAAAAAATTGTGTTGAGTGTTGTTCTGAATTAAACATAACTAATACAGTTCGTGAGAATCGATATGGGTTTGGTTCTGTTTTAACCGTGATGTGTAGGAACTGTGGAAAATGAACAAAATTGACACTATTAACGACACAGACATGAGGACTGTCAAAGAGGGCCACAGACATTTGTAGTCAATTCAAAGGCAGCTATAGGTTTGTATCATATTTATAATTTTATTTGACTGAATGTTGCATATATGTTACAATAATGTCAATACATATTTTTTCAAGCTGTCAACTTTTAAATGGGCATATCGACGGCTAATACAGTATTATATTTTCAAAAATAAAATTATTTTTAAAGAAGTATTTACGAAATAATCGCTTAACACATATATCTCGTTTTCATAAATGATCAGTACAATATTTATTTTTATAATTATAAAAATTGTTTTAATATGTGTCCATATTTAGGTGAAATACTGTCAATATGCCTCTTTAATTTCATAAATTTGTATCGGTACCTGAACTATCAGGCAGACTGGTAAAACATGTTAACTGAAAAAGTTGTTTTATCTGTTTCTGTGTTCGGGGAAGTGGGTTATTTTGAAGACTGAATATGTAATCAAAATATTTTGTGTTGCCTTTTAGTTTTACATGACAAAAATGAAAACATTTCAGGTTGCGACAGTCTGCGAACAAACAGGTAAATAAAAAATGGTGATGGATTAATCTACTTAGCTGTAGCAATATTTAACAAATCCACTTAGTGGACTAGAATGCATGCTATTGGCTTTGTAGTATTCTGCTTATGTATTATCTAGAAAGAATGCGTATACCTATTACTACATCAACTAACCTCCTTACCTCCACTGAGAAGTATCTACACTTTGTAATTAAATCAACATGGTCACTGGCTTGTTTGCAAGCATGTTGCGTGCTCATTATAACGTATGAGAGTGCTATCATATTTACATTACATATAAGGCCAACAGTAAAAATATCTTTTTTTGCCATTGCCTACACATCCGATGAAATGGTCCATACTCAAAAGTTTTTTGTTTTTTTAAATTACAATTATAATTATCTTTTATCAAACTTGTGAAAACACAACGGGCTGTTTAATTTGTCAGCATTCATTGTCTAATTGAAGACCATTGCATGCAAAGTTTATAAAATGCTAGTTTTATCAACAGAATGAGATACTTGATTGTAAAACAAAAGCAATATCTGTGTTAATAACGCTATACTCTATATGTTGACACTAAAGTAAATGGACCATTCATGAATGCATACCTACCAGCAATCTTGGGTAGGCAATGACAAACAATTTGTTAAGGTTGGCCTAAAGATCTGGGTTTTTTTTCATTTATTTGTTGATACAGGCTTTAGTCTTTTGGCAAAATATCTCACTTTATATATTTTTTATCAATAAAAGCTTACATTTTGTACTTTTGTAGTACCGGTGTGTTAATATGGAAAGTTCTACTACAAATGATATATTGAGAATGGTCTTATTTCTTTATTTGTTTTAAATCGCATTACTAATTATGACAAGGCACATACATACCTTTTAAAAATTTACCAGTTTAAAAAAAAAGATGAAGTATTATGACCTATCTGAACTTTTTTTCAGGGATGGTGCATTTTGGTATTGGATTGACCCATATAAACAACTTTATCAGTTCAATTGAAGTTCCCAGCATTCACCATAAACCATTGCAGAAAGCTGAGAGCAAGGTACGTGTTTAATCTGTTTGAACAAGTAATGCATCTACACTAGTAAATATTTTTCTACTTCCACTATTAAAAACGACCCTGTTTATGCCTTGACAAATTCAGGACACAGTTGTGCAGTGAAGTGGACGGCTATGGCAACTGTGATGAGTTAACTGAATATTATTTGTCACCCACTGCTGTTTCAAGTGGGAAAGCCGATCTAATATAAATGCAGATTTATTTTTCATTGTTTCGTTTTTGGTTTTATAAAAATATTGCTTACAATCATTTGCATATCAGTGAACAGAATACTTCTCAAATTCTTCAATATGATAATGTTTGAAGTATTAAATAATATTTCGCAATAAGACTTAACGACGGTATGTGAAAAGTGCCAGATGATGTTTGGCACATTAATTTTGTTTAAATCGAGTAAAATCTAGATTTATTGAATGAGATTTACTTGCTTTTTTGACAAACTAATATTTTAAAATTATCACCTACAGTTGATATGGTAAGAACTGTCACCTACAGTTGATAGGGTAAGAAAAAAGATTAATTTGTTGTCATATTTAATCTACTTATTAGTACTGCCGACGTTGGTTCTGTTTGTCTTTACTTTGTTAATTAGTAACTTTAAGCAACTTTACGCAAAACACGATACACGGATTGGCATGACATTTTCTGACAAAGGTTGGAAATTGAAATTGTAACACAGTGAAACACACGTGAATGCGTGGAACATTACTAATGAAAGGATTCAAATCAAACTTTGCTAGGCTATAAAGGGCACTACAAAGAAGTTCTGAATACATGAACATTACATGTCTGAATGGTGTTACATACCTTAATGTTTTCGTGCAGAGTGTGACACCAGGGGTAATAATAAAACTTCTCACAAAGACAAAGGGCAACTAGAGGACGTGAGCTGTGCAAGAACTTGAATAAGTGTCTTTCGTTTTATGAATCGTTTATATTTTGTTTTATTTGCTCATGTGGGGCATAACTCTATTATAAATACACGTATCCAATAACATTTAAGTTAGAGATTGCATCTAAACTAAAGTTACACATATATAGAGGATATTTGTTTATTTTCGGTGTGATAACGCGTGATATCATCACCAGATAGGGAGACAAATAATATTTTTACGAGTGCTTACTCTGATATCGGCCTGATACAAAGGTGCCTGATATATTTTTTATATCAGGTCATTTATATCAGTCAATGTTTGGAGGTATGTCATATTACTCTGAATAAACTATAAAGTCAATAGTTTCAGTAAAAATGAATCACATTCAACAAAGCAAACACTTTGATACCAAGAACGTGTATAGTTTATTATTCAATGAATACAATAAACACTATCATATATTCATATTTAATATTGTCATTTTTTTATTTCAGCTGTGGAACAATGCTTATATCGAAAATTCGCATGAGTACATGGAACTTTGGAATAGGCTGTTGAATTTGACTCTTGAAAAGAAATTAAAACATGAGGTAAGGTGATTTTATGTTGCGATTTGTGATAAAAAAGATACCTATATTAGACTTACTATTTTTAATGTTTTATTGTTTTCTTTCAAGCTTTAATGGGTTATATATATTTACTATTTTAAATTCAGTTATTTGAATTAGTACAATATCCATGTTTTTGATATGTCATTTTTGGTGTTTTTGTTTTTCTGATTAATGTCATTTTCATCTCTTTTATATTTAAGTTTGAAACTTCAACTTCTGCCATAAATGCCTTTGTGAAACTTTACTGTGAAGTAGTGGACGCTGTCAAGATACCATTGCGAGAAATGCTTACAAAAGTCGCTTGTGTGGTATGAACTATTTATTTTTTGAATTTATTCTATTGCTATTAAGATTTTATATATATTTGGAAAATACACTTGCTTTTGAGCTTAAGAACGTGATAGATTTGAGATTAAACACATATGTTGATAACATACATTCCATTTAACGTTTTCAAAATGTACAATGACATATATTAATTTGCTTTACATTTTTATGAATGTTTTTTAATTTACTTAGTACATGAATGGAAGTTCTTGTCGTAGCTGGCATGTTGAAACTGACTTAGTTCACATTTGAAACTAAATATCACCAGTTTTTGAAACAATGTAAGGAAAATATAAGTTTTATTACACATTTCAATATTTCTTAAGATCACTGAGATATTATGTCTTTTGAAAGTAATGACATTTGCAAAACAACAAATTGTTTACTCCATTTAATGTAGAAAAAGACTAAAGCTAAATTGATATGATTTTGTCTATTATATTCAGTTTGGTTTAATATTTTTGTATTTCATATTAGGCTATCGAGGACGGCTACAATATTAGCTATCATTCTATGACATAAAGAGAAAAAGAGAAGCTAAGAGAGTTGATGACAAATCTTTTCAACAAACAATGGAAAGCAGTTGTGACAACAAAGGATGGTGATCAGCAATCAATGCAAATTCTTCAGATGGCATTAAACTGGCCGCAAGTCCAGTTATTTCTGAAAAATAGAGGTAAATATGTGCACATTGCTATATTAAAAACCTTCATTGTTCACTGAAACGAAACTATTTTACTGGAAATCTCTCGTTTTATCCACCAACATTTAGTTTTTTGCATTGGAAAGTTTCCTTTTCAATGAACGGAAATTCTGCATAATAGGTTTTTTGTTACACTGTTGTTTACCAATTAAGCAACGATATGTGTACGCATTATTTGAAGTTATTCATTAGGGGATTGATCTGACTGATAAAGCCTGGGGCATTTCACATTCTTTTACACTGTCAATTTTAAGGGGCTTTAAATCTGAGCTTCGATACGTTGGATCCCATATGTGTTTATTAGAAGTTCATATTAGTCTTTAGAAAGTTTGCAAGTTGCACATACCGTGTATGATCATAAACTGCATTCATTTATTTAAATAATGATATGGATAATATCTGATTATTAACACCAGAAAAACAAAATATACATATTTAAATATGATTGTTTAACGATAATTCACACAGGAAAATCATTGCACTCTTTCTACCAGTATTGCTTTCAGACGAGGGAGAGGAAAATCAACTGCTCCAGGGTGAAAGTATAGAATATAGGGACCTGATCATTTCAGCCTGCGAAAGCCACTGGGATTCTCTTGAGAAGGGTTACATAGAAATTGGAATACTTAAACAGATTGCGACACAATCAGGAGTATTTGCTGAAGTAATGAAATCTCTTCATTTACAAGAACGAATGATGAAAGAACTTGTTTTAAAAACAATTAAAACACGCATTGAAGAGTTGGAGGCATTTGAGAAACGATCCAAACAGATGACAATTTTTGTTGATCAGTGTCATGATGTTAATGGTATGCACTATTTGTTTTATTGCTCGTTTTGTGGGGGAACTTGCATATCTTGTGGATGGGATCTGGGTCCAAATATTAAGCAGTATTTCAGTTATTTGAACTTAATATGAAATTTTACACATCTAATCCATTGTGTTTCACAATGTAATGCATACATCGATGCAGTAGGGATATGCTTTCATTTCAGTTATCAAAGAGGCTAGACGGAAAGAATTGAATGACATTGCCCAGATTGATAAAGTGCCTTTGATCAAAATTTGTGAGCCTTCTGATGTGAGTTCTGAAAGCCGAGTGGCAACTCCTAAACTAAGAGAATTCAACCTGCCAAAAGAAGTGTTGGATATTTTACCACGTTTTGAAGAAATGGCAAAAAGCTCTGTTTTTGAAAAGTTGTGGCAAAAGACATGTAACGGCGATGGAAAGAATTGTACCTCGCTCGCTGTTGTTGCTTTTATATGGACACCAGTTGAGAAAAGGTAGGATAACTCTACTACATATACGCGTGAATCTTTTTTAAAACATTGCAGCTTAAACAATTTGCTTTAAATTGTATTTAGTTTCACCAGGGTGGCAACAGTTGGTTTATAAAAACATGTGTACGAGTAATGTATGCCTATCATATTAATAATTTAAAATTGAATTACAAGATTAAATGCGATATTTGAGATAAAGGAATGGTTTTGCAAACATTTAGAAACATTTGATTCTCCAGAATTGATTTTTGTATTTAGATGGCGTGAATTCGGACATAGAATTGCAAATGGAGTTATTGTGTTTCAAAAGTTTGAAAAGATGTTTTCAACGAGTTGTGATCAACGGGATCTTGAACGTGAAATAACGATGCTGGGGATATCTGAATCCATCGCACAAACACGGATAAAGCAACTGCAAGAATACAAGCAGCTACGGTCTTGTGTTGATGGAGCACGAGCATTGTTGAATGTCCAGCGTGATTACCATCTGAGAGGAGACTTTGAAGCTGTTAAAAACATTGCACAGGTACAGTTATTGCACATGGATGGGTTAAAATAAAATTTTAAGTGGCTGCAATTTTGAGGTGATGAATAATTGTTATTTTAAAATGCTAGAATATGCCCACTACGATAGTTCACCATTGTTAATACTTCCCTCCATTTCAGGTTGGTTAAGAAACTGTAATTAAATATTGGCATTGTGCTAACAATATGGTAGTTCCAAAAAGTGGAATATACCAGTAATGAAAATCTAGCTGCATCTGCAGCAGAGAAACGCATGTTACAAACTAGTTGTCCTTACTTTAAAACAAGTGACCAATTACAAAAACAACACACTACATTATAAAATATAAGTAACAACAGAAAATATCACATTTAAAACAAACATTAAACATACAAAAACCTTTCGCTGATATCAATTATTGTACGTCTGTCAGTCTGTCTGCCTACTGTCACATTTCTTGTGCAGTCATACATTAAAGAGGACATTTAGATGAAGTGCAGAATGCAATGATTATAAATCTAAATTCACTATAATGGATTTAGCACCATTATTGTTTAGTGCAGACCATAACCCTATTCCTAAACATGGATTCAAATTAAACTTCATTTTAATATAGACTAGCAGACTTTGAGCTGAAGTACGAATTGCCATAGTTAATGTCTACAGTATTTATGAAGTCACTTCTTGTGCTGCGTATTTCTTCGATATATTGGTGCTGAAGTAGTTGCACTGTTTATTTTCATAATAACATATTGTAATCATAGATGATATTTTTCACACACATATTAACCTAACTATATTTTATATTTGCAGCACGTTGACCACCATTTCAAGATGAAGGACTTTGATGAAAGATTGGTTGAAGCGGTTCATGTTCTTAAAGATATTTCCAACGAGAAAGTGAGATGTGTTGACGCATTCCTTAAGTGTAACAACTTGGTTAAATGGCTTAAAGAATCCATGAAAACATGTAAGTTATTTTATTCCTTAAGTGTAATAACTTAGATGAATGGCTTAAAGAATTCATGAAAACATCTTAGTTAGTTTTGTTAAAATAATGTTATTATTAGTTTAACATGTTACTTTTACCACTAGAAAACTATTGTGCCTGTAACGGTGTTACACATTTACACATCATATTGATTGGAAACTTTTAGATGGCCAGAAGGAGTTGAAAGTCTTTGTGGACCTCGTCATGATAACTGCAGGAGATGAACCATTGAACATCAAAAAGGTTCAGTGTCTGCATTCGGCTGTGCTTGGATATTCTTCTTTGATATTTGATCTTGACGAAAGTTGCGACTACGTGTCATTGCTTGAAAAGTGCAAAGTTGTTTGGAAAGAGTTGGCAAAAAATCCGAATTTGCCGCAACAGTTGGTAGGTACACACATACACACATAAACACATATACAAGGACCGCATTGAAGTTAATACTCTGAGGGTAGTATTTGCAATTATTAATTTTTATCTACAGTATAATGACCTAACATGCATATAACCAATAATGGTTACATTTATGCATAAGCACACATGTTTGCATTTTATTGCTGCGTTGCTTTAATACGTTACTTTAAATATTATAAAGATACGTTTCATTTAAGACTAACTACATGCACATTTGTTTGGTGAATTTATTATGAAGAAAACTAGTAGCAAAGAATGCATTCTATATATTATTGTCATTCAGATTGATACAAACAACGAACTGGCATGGCTGAAAGAAATAGAAAAAGCTCACGGATCTGTGGAAGTGGCCTCCCTAATGCAGACAAAAGCAATAAACAGTAACGGTATTATACTGTTGGAATAATTGCTGGTGCAAGACACGGTGATACTTTTGTAAGAACTTACTTATCTTCGCTTAGTATCGTATTTGACTTGCGCATTGTATTCACATAATACAAAAATATATGTTTTATTTTATTCATATACAAAATAAGTGACCATAATTATCACTTTCGTTTTACATGCAGACAAAGAAGGATGTTATTAAATTAATTGTACCAGAAAAAGAAGAGAAACATCAAATTAAAAATTATAGCTTCAAGCAGTTGCAAGATTTGCAGAGTCGTTTGATGCTGGTAGCTGGCAGAAGTGCAAATTGCACAAAAGAAGCCGATGTTGAAACGTTCACATTGGTGAGACTTTTCAAATTTCAATGTGAAGTCAATGAATGCAATGTGAAAGTACGTCTATGCACTTTCCATGCTGTTTATTGTATGGCAATGGAACTTTTTACAGCCATCACCGCTGTCGTCCAGCTGTCTGTGAAGAGAATAACTCGAGCAGTATTATAGCAACTCATAGTTTGTTACCTCCGCCAAGGAGTTTAGGTTTTGCTATCGTCGGTTTTGTCTGTTTTTTTGTGAGTGGCCGGGCCTGGCTAGCTCAGTTGGTAGAGCGCTGGACTGTCAGTCCGGGTACCGTGAGTTCGAACTCCAGCCCGGCCACATAATTTGTAAGGGGATTGGTCATGCAATTATTTCTACGGCCATTCTCGCATTACCTCGGATTCAAAAAGGGAAGTTGTCAGTTACTGGTATGTGCACTTAATACTGGTAAACCGCTTGGATCGGCTAAGCTTGTGCAGGAAAAGTGTGAGTAGGTTAACTGACCGCCGTGATATGACTGAACTACTGTTAAAAACGGCGAAAAACAAAAATAAAAACAACAAACAAACAAACTGTTTTTGTGCTTATGTGTCTTTTGTAGCAACTGTAGGCCAAAGGTTATGGACGAATTTGCATGAAAGTCTGTAGCTAGGAATATTTTAAAACATTTTAATACGCAAATTTTAATTGATTTACGGACTTGGATGGAAGAAAAACTTAAATAGATATCAGCAATCGTACGCTGTAAAGATATGGTCGTACTGTATTGCGTAGAAGTTTCATTACTGTATTGATGTTTTTCATTGTTTGCGGTAAAGAATACAGAATACATTCGTTAGTTTTTTGGCAGCAAATTATATGTTGCTTCTGTCCTAAATGAGTGAACTATAAATAGTGAAAGCCGCACAAAAGGTGAAAATTGACACATTCAGCCTTCTATAATCAAACAGTTATCTTATTGTCTGTCTTAGCATGTGTTGACATTATAGTCTGACAGCGACCTCTGGGACACCAAAGATCAGCACAGTCCATTTTATAGGGGTATCAATGTAATTGCTATTTTAAGTGTCAGTCTACTTTCATTTCAAGTATAATATTCTTGTAAACATAAACGGACAACCATAAGCAAATGAAGAATGGTCGAGTGGTATGCGCTGCAGATTTAGATAATGGCGAACCGGGTTCAAATCTGGTCTGAAAACATTTTAGTAAAATTTGATTTTTAATTGAAATTTATGAAGTGATATTTGTTTTTAAATGTTTTCTGTGTTCAAAGTTTGCATTTCTTTGTTTTTTTATTTATCAGTTACATGACAACATTAATAATGACAAAATCAAAAACATTCACGCTATTTACTTGCTGTGACGGTCTCAGTGTCATCAGCATCCCCTTTACTTTATGAGTCCGTCTCAGAGTCATCAACTATACTAGTATACATTACCTGTATAACTTTGAAGAAAAAAGGCTTCACCAGCAGGACTCGAACTCATGACATTGATTCAAAACTAACGTGCCGCGCTTTTTCAGCCTGAGCCATTAATTCGTATTGATAGCATGGAATATATACGATTACATACATTCACTGTCCAAGCGCAGTGAGGTATCAACCCATTGCAGTTATCGCCCGTTTATATGATTTACCTTTTTACGTGAGAAACCATTAATCTAGAACATGATCATGCCTCAATGCGTACTGTTTATTTATAGTATATAACCAACGTCAGAAACATTTGGTTTGCTGGATTTATTAGAAAAAACACTGATTCTCCAAGTAAAACTGTTTACAGACACTAGCTTTATTTACTGCCGAATTTCGTGGCGATGCGGTTTAAATCCGACAATTCACCGTTAACATTCGGCGAGCTGCACAATATACTACATAAACCACGAGGAACTTTGGCTAGTTTCGTAGTGTTGAAAATGTAAACACGAAACTGAACATGAATTTGGTCAAATTTCATTTGTTACGAACATGTGTATAAGTTTTAGCTAATGATGCATTATTTTAGATGTTTGTTATATCATCATTTAACCTTTAATGTTTGGTTTAACGTGTATCACCTTGTTAGTGCCTTCAAGTTGGAAGTGTGAAATTACGCAATTACTGTTTTAAGTGCGCATGCGTTTTGTAGATGACAAACCTAGTTTCAGCTTGCATTTACTTAATATTATATCCTCTTGGTTTCTTTTAAGGTATTTGATGCAATCACCCGACTTGGCAATGTTTTTAGAAAACTGTGCCTGTCTGGTTGTGTTCTCTTCAATAGCTGGAACGCACAGTTTATGTGCAACACAACAAGCCCTGTTTGTGCCATTATTTCTTTCGGGGAAGGGAAAGATGCTCCAAAAATAAAGGTAAGCACGAAATCGTATAACCTGCATTTATAACAGTATTATATTAAACACAGTATGACAGATGTTGTATAAATAACTGTATTTTTTCATTCTAGTCTATAACTTGAACGAGTTTAAGAATCCTTCTTTTACTTTTGTCATGACAGGGCGGGAAATCAGACTCCGAAGAGTTACAAAACATGATTCGTGAACTAGCAAAATTCATGGAGAAATGTTTGGAGGAATGGTTAGAATACACCAACCTGAAACGAGCTGAGTATTACCAGCTTAACTTCTTCACAGTTGTGATTATGCAACGCGAATTGGTAAAAATTGTATCTGCTCTGAAGCCGTCACAACTTATTTATCCTCTGTTGTCTGCGGTAAAGAAAAACTGTACACGAGGTAAATTAGCGGTGCCTATAAACTATACTTTTATTTATAAACTATTTGTCCACAGACTCAGATGCTCCCACCAATGCAGCCTTTTCTACACTATGCATACAACTTATTTTGCAAAAGAATTGTCCTTTTATATTGTATTTCTGCTAATGTCTTATCTTATTCTGTGAAGCACGTCGAGGTACCAAAACTATTCAATCAATAATTCTAAATCTAGCGTCCTGACAAACAATCAGAAAATGAAAGTAATTAAAACCTGTTTGTAATTATGAGTTATGGTTCTTGTATCCTTTACTTATTCTTGCTTTCTTAAACAACTACGTAAAGAATCAAGAAAATGACTTGTATAATTGTAGAGTTATGCTTTAAACAAAATCAGTAAAGGGAAGTAATTCACAAACTTAACTAATGAGGTTCTTGCATGCACCACTCCATCTCGTTATGCGGATAATTTATGCCAACTTATTAAAAAATCCCTGCATGCACAATAATATTATGCCCTGGGCATTTTTTGACCTTTGACCTTGAATAGTGACCTTGATGTTGGACATTGTGGCCTGGGTCTTAAGCGTAACACCATCCCGTTATACTTATCACTTTTGCCAAGTTATTTGAAAATACTTTAGTGCCGGACAAAATTATGATTCGGAGAACACCAATGGCTAATCTTGTTTTTGACCATTGACCTTTAATTGTGATCTGGACGTTGGGCTTAAGGGCCTCAGTCTTGCGTGCGGCACACCATTTTATAATGCTTATCCTTCTACCAAGTTATTTGAAAATCGTTAAATGCTTGACAGAATTATGCTCCAGACAAAGTCAATGGCTTAAATTCTTGTATTTGACCTTTGACCTTTTTGTGTGACCTTGGACCTATGGACATGGTTTATGCGCGCAACTCATTGTCTCGAAATGCTTATCACTTCTGCCAAATGTTAAAAATATCTTCAATGCTGGACAAATTATGCTCCGGACAAAGCAACTGGCTTTAATTCTTATATTTGACATTTAAACTTTTAGTGTGACCTTGACCTTGGATCTAGGGACCTAGTTCTTGCGCTCGACACACAGTCTCATAAAGCTTATTACTTCTACCGAGTTATTTGAAAATCCTTCAATGCTGGACATGACGCTCCGGACAGTTTTTATAGATTTAATTCTTATATTTGACTTTTGACCTTTAAGTGTGACCTTGAGTTTGGACTTAGGGACATGGTTCTTGCGCTCGACACACTTTCGTTTATGCTTATCACGTTCGCCAAGTTATTATAAAATCCTTTAATGCTGAACAAAATAATTCCCCGGGCAGTTTCCATGGAATTCATTCTTATATTTGACATTTGATCTTCAAGTGCGACCTGACTTCGGACCTAAGTTCTTACGCACACCGTCTCAGCATGCTAATCACATCTGCCAAGTTATTTGAAAATCATTTCATGCTGGACAAAGTTATTCTCCAGACAAGAATCCAAACAGACCGTACGTACGTACACGCGCACGTATTTACGGGCAACGTACATTATATGCCCCACCTATCAGTAATTATGGGGACATACAAATTGTGAGGTATTTGATGTAGCAGCTGTAACACCGTCTCAGCATGCTAATCACTTCTGTCAAGTTATTTGAAAATTATTCCATGCTGGACAAAATTATGCTCCAGACAAGAATCCAAACAGACGTACGTACGTACGTACATGCGCACGTATTTACGGGCATAGCGTACATTATATGCCCCACCTATCATTAATTATGGGGGCATACAAATTGTGAGGTATTTGATGTAGCAGCTGTAACACGCATTAATATTTGACACTTAATAGTATTACATTCAGACACTGTTTTTTTTACAGCTGACCTAATTGCCGCTATAAACTCTGCAAAAGTGCAGAATGAAATTGAAACAACAACAGGCAACAATCAAACCAAAACAGAAGTGAGCACGAAACAGTCAATGCAAAAAAGTAATCCTTCATTTTCTGGCTGGTGTGCTTCAACCTCAAGTATGGCGTCGATTGTCAAAAAGAACTTGACAAAACTAGATCTACATGTGGAACGGTACGTCAACAAATCTGCGTCTGTTTACATACTAGCGAAATGTGAGCTTCAGTAGTGGCTAGTAAAATTATCACAAATATACAGATTTGTGTAAATTATCTTCATTTCGTTGATTGTAATTGGTTTCACTATTCTATCCAATTTTAATCAGTTTTGTGTGGAGAGTTAGTCTCATGGTTTTCGGGTTGTTTATTGTGTTTATCATCCTTTCTATTCAATGTAATCATAAACATGTGGTTAAAGCATTCATGTCTATTGAAATGTTGCAATATATATATATTTATATATTAAACAAGTTTGTTCAATGACACCACGAGATCAGTTTGGTTGAATTATTTCATTTTTAAAGACAAATTAATAAAAATAAATGACGGCTCTGACAAACGCATGTAATATGCGCGATACAGATGAAGGGCTGATGCCGTGTATGTCTGCCAGCTCAGAATAGAAATTCCCTTTGGCCAAGAACCTTAAGCTAATGAGTACCTGCAAGAGAGTATGAAAATGTAAAAAAATATATATACAAATGCAATATGAAAACAATCATCACTATCATGTATGAAAATGTAAACAAATATATTTACAAATGCAATATGACAACAATCATCACTATCATTAAAGCATGCTGAAACAACAGATCACGTTTTGAGTAATAAAATTCCCCCGTTATACTATTATTCAGCCATTATTTGATAATCAAACATAACAATAACCCCAAATCCCAAGGTTATTTATAATAACCTAATGTTGGTCATTTGAAAAGATCATAGCATTGTGGAAAACCACAAATAAAACTTACAGTCATGACGAAATTTAGAGCATATCCGAACACAAACCTATCCGAAATCCATCCAGTGCAGAAAGAGGCCAACAGCCGCCTTAATCATTTTGTAAAAAAACGATTAGAGCGGCGGAGGGCACAATAATATCAAGTGTTGTAGAACAATAGCAGATTTTTTATCATGTAAGTAATTCACCAAAAGATTTTTAATCAAATATCAAGGTTAGATACCAGTAAATCATTACGTATCCCTCCGTGGTCCATTCAAAAGTAGTGCCTATTACTAAAGAGTTCCTCTTTTCTTCTGGCATAAAAGCCATTTAGCAATCTCAGACATACCTTTTGTGGTTATTTCTTATATCCTATGCGTGTCTGCAACATTTTGATGCATTTCATTGGAGGCTTACTTGAAAGGTAAACATTTGGGGGGTGTTTACTTTGGTATGGGGCTTTTGTCGAAATATGACTGCCGAAACCCTGCTTTCTACCGGTGCCTGCATTCAAGTGAGATGCATTTTCTTAGAAGTAACATGACATATCTGTTTTATTGCAACATTTGAAAGAGGACAGATCGATCTTTAAATTGATACCAGGCTTGCACAATCTGAAATAAACGAAATGCTAAAAAATGCTTGGGAAGTTTGCCGTTTTATAAAGGGACCCTATGGGAATTGGAATTACTGGTATCTAACCTTTAAGAAAACTAGGGACCGGCCCGTTAGGGTCCACTTATACATAAAATCACCATGTAACTGTGTTATTTTATTGCGTTTATTACTTTTCACGGGAATAAACGTAAATAATATCGTAACTGACACGCTATCTACAATTTTTAAAGCGAAACCTGTTTTTTCGGGTAAAAAAAAAGAAACAAAAGTACGGAAACTCGCTTTTTGCAGCTCATAGAACATCGAATCATGTTATACGCAAATATTACACGTTTTATACCTTATTCCTGTCCATTGCATTAAAATAAGTCTAAATGAACTGGTATTTTGACTGGTTTATGTGATTTAGGTGCGATTTTTAGTTCTCGCTCCCCATTCAATCCAAGTCCTGAAACGCAAGGCTTATCATGTGTCATACTCAAAAGCGTTCTTGGGGCATTTCTACTTAACGGATTGACCTGAAATTTTGCATGTGTGGTACAAGTAGGTTAATAATGATGTAGAAGAGATTTTTTAATGATAGCAAAATTCTGAGTTTTCTTTAAGGTTAGTAAATCATTGTGTATCCCTCCGTGGTCCATTCAAAAGTAGTGCCTATTACTAAAGAGTTCCTCTTTTCTTCTGTCATAAAAGCCATTTAGCAATCTCAGACATACCTTTTGTGGTTATTTCTTATATCCTATGCGTGTCTGCAACATTTTGGTGCATTTCATTGGAGGTTTACTTGAAAGGTGAACTTTTGGGTTGTGTTTACTTTGGTATGGGGCTTTTGTCGAAATATGGCTGCCGAAACCCTGTTTTCTACCGGTGCCTGCATTCAAGTGAGATGCATTTTCTTAGAAGTAACACGGCATATCTTGTTTATTGCAACATTTGAAAGAGGACAGATCGATCTTTAAATTGATACCAGGCTTGCACAATCTGAAATAAACGAAATGCCAGAAAAAGCTTGGGAAGTTTGCCGTTTTATAAAGGGACCCTATGGGAATTGGAATTACTGGTATCTAACCTCAACACTGTAAATCCAAAAATGAATTAAGTCCGAAGAAAACTAAAGGGCAGTAACTGGAGTAAATATTGATCGGAAAGTAAAATATAAAGAGAAAAGTATCCTACTGACATTTAGAAGAACATGAAGTACAATATATCTTGTCGACTCTGTAATCGAAATGTGTTGATGTTTTTGTTTTTACCTTTGTTTCCACAGAGATTGCTCGTCCTCGAAATGTCTGTGGCTCTATATCACGCCTCACAAGTTCTACTATTTCACGGACACTCGCTTTGCTTAAACGATATCGGGACATGAAGACATCATCCGGAATATCGTCTAACAAAAGACGGTGCGAAAACCGTCTTACCCTCCGTCTTCGTACAACATATCCGCCATCCATTTTGTTTAGAACGTCATTACAAGTGCTTGTTACGTCTCGCATACTTACGAGAGGATTCTACGATATCGTAAATTACGATGATTTATTGAAACGCAAAATGATAAGTTGTGAGAGTCGCAACTGGTTTACGAATCGTAACTTACTTACGGGGGCTTATTGAGACGGTCCCCAGGCTGTAAATTATTAATAAGTGCTAGCAAGTTCAATAATCGCTTTTAATGCTGCTATTAAAATTCTAAAAAGGTAAATAAGGGAAGTTAATAATGCTAAACACCGAACAAGGTTACACATGGAAAAGTTTACAGCATTTTGACTTAGTGAGAAAGAAAGCGATAGATGTATACATGTATAGGTACGTACCATTTATTAAGAACTAGCGCATCTGGTTTTCTATGCAAACGGTAAACTAAGATAAAAAGGAATTTTATGATATTACAGGCTTTTTAATCATTTGGTGATACATTGTGAAAAATATGTTTACCACACAAATATTAGTATAAATACATGTTAGCAGGTATTGATGACACAACAGGTGAATTAATAGTACATAGTGCAGGTGTTCCGGAAGAAGTGTCCCTAAGGTGAATGCCTATACAAACCTCAGATGATGTTTATCGCGAAAGTAACACTATCGATCACACAGTGTGTTACTGTTTGAAAACCTCAAATGAGACAATCTCTACAAAAAGAAGTAAAGATTGTCAACAAGGTTTAAAATCCATTTTGGTATTACAAAGATTATCATAGATAATCGTGACATTCGCCAATAAATCACTGGTAGAGTAAGTACTTAAAATTTTTTAGTAAGTATATCTTAAACATTACTCATGATTATTCTACATATTATGCGTATTAATACCCATTATAGCACCACTATACATATTAAAGTACTGATACCAGCTTAACTCAACCGCGGGGATTGCATGCCAAATAAATAGACTGTAATTCACGGGGAATGATTGAGTGGTTGCTATACCGATGGATTAATCTAATTAAAAGGTTTACATCGTATACTGGATTACGACCTTACATTATATTAAGTAAACAGTTAATGTTAGAAACTGTTGATATAAATATCATAGTACATAAAGGTTAATAGGCTGACTTTATACAGATTCACATTATGGCTCATATAGGAAAAACAAAAAACTCGCACATTCACACAAAGCACTAAACAAACAAACAAACAACAAAACAATCACACAGGACAGTTTAAGTACTTACAGAATGTTGAATGAGAATCTTTGTAATTTTAAGTACACAAGCAAACACACATTTATCGTGGCTGGAGAAAAGGAATGTTGTAAATAAATCTATTTACAAATATTACGTCCATGGTGAGGAAAAAAACACAACAAAAACAGATGTTGACATTTAAAGAATGGTATACAGTCTTGATAAAACATATTAACGTTTGTTAAGATAACACAACGTGCGAGCACCAACAGTACTGTCAAGACAAATTAAGTACATTAAAGTAAGCTTGAGCATGTAACAAGAACAGTGTAAAATATAAAAAAGAAGTATCAGACCATGGTCGTCAAATAATAAGCTAAATTATAAGTGGACAAGCCCTAACCGATAATAGATCCAATTAATGTAACTTAATAACATCGGTTTCTATGGAGTGTTTCTATGCAAGGCAGAATTAAGCTAACTAGTACAATCATAGCCGTCTATAGATGCTTCATTTGTGGTAAGGTGAGGCTGTAGAGGTAGTTGTCTGGCTGTCAGGCTTGAAGGCATTTAAGTCACTGATGATGTTAATTCTGAGAACTTTGGAATTAACAAGTCCTTAACAAGAATGTTCCCGTCAGATGACCACGCTCCAAGAAGACGCTCGGTTTTAATTAGGGACCTAGCACTGTAGAGAATGGAACTACGTTTGGTTGTTAGACCCTCTTTGATAAACGTGTTCTTGTAACCGTGATCTTTAAGCTTTGATCGGCAAGTACAGGTTTTGTCTGGCTCTGAATGACGTGAATTGTACGATGATGTCACGTGGTTTGCAGAGGTTTGGCCTCGCTACCCTGTGGTATCGATCTATTTCTGATAAAGACAGACCGGATCCAAACGTATTAGACAGTTTGAGTATCAGTTCGTGTGTGATTTCATCGCTCTTTTCATTTATTTCGGAAAAACGAACTAAATTTCGCCTCGAATATTGTTCTTGGTCGTCAAGTTTCATTTCGAGTAAGTTTAATTTGGCCTTCAGATAAGAGTTCTCACGTCTAAGATTAGAATTTTCGTCTTTCAGAATTTCCAGTTTTGAGGCCAATTTAGAAATGACGCTTGTAGCAACGTTCTCAACAATAGTTTCAATATGGGTACGAAATGTTGCCTCTAATGTGTCGGATATTTTCTGAATAGCTTCTTCAGAAAGAGAGATCGTTTGTTCACACGGCACAGGCGTAGTGGGTGACTCCATAATTGTTTGAAAATAAGTTGGCCGCTAAAGGTCAATATCTTATTCGTAATCAGCGCTCGTTTGCTTTGCCTGGTACGATCTGGAGTCTCTAATGTAAGTGACATTTGCCAGAATTCAGTACGATGACAGGATTGTGCGCTTTACAATTTTGGCAAGCAAACGTATAGTCTGGTGAGCAGAGACCGACAAATTAACCGACACTGTATCCACAAAACACAGCAATAGTACGACACGGGATTATTTGCATCACTCACAGAATTAGAAGCAATCACAACTAATTGCAATTAACCACATCAATGTCAATAGTCCAAACACCTGCAATTATCACAAAACGTGCTGTAATTCCATCACTCGCAAAAACAATTGCAATAATCACTTCACTTCACTTCACTTGCAATACAGACACGACTTACAACTATCACAAGCACAGCACTTACAATGCATTTAATGCACATTTAAATCAGTATATATCATTGTCCTCTCATGTAAATGTAGTTGCATGAACCATATGTAATGCATAAGCGATCAATAGCTACATCGCACAAGATAATCGATATCCAAAACGGAGCTATGAAAAACACTTTGAAAGCTAACTGCGTCCGTAGCTCGTTAAGGAAGTTAACATCTATTTTTTACAAGGCACCACGAATTTATTTCTTATCAGAGACTTTAGTATTGCTGTATATTTTATATGCAAGTTTAAGACTGCCCTTTGAACCATATGGATTTAGGGTAACTCTGTTTCTTTTACACATAAAATGTATCGTTTTATCTCAAAATAACAGTTGTTTTGTTATTTCAGATGTCCATAAAGGATGGGCAATTGTTAACTGGTTTGCAGTTTCAATTGATAAGGTATGATTTCTTGTGAGAAAAGCAATAAGGGAACTACTTAGGGTTGCAGGTAAAATTGTTATATATTTGCCTTGAATGAATGTTTGTTTTATTATTTTATATGTATTTGAGTCTGATGTTCTTTCAAGTTCAGATTTCCAGTTTTGTTTACATATGTCATTTAATTTATTGGATAGTGATGTAACAAGCCATTTTTTATTTAGAAAGGATTGACTGTACCATATTCCAGAGTATCTACTGTGGCATACCATTGTCTTGACATTTTTTATCCATGTTGACTTTATGACATTTTTAGAATGTAGATCTAACAAAAGTTCATATAATTTAGACAATAGTTTTATAGTGTTTGTTGATTCAGTGTTTTCAATAATTTTTGACCAAAAAGCTATTGTCTGTTTTTGGATATCTACTTTGATTGGTGTGATACCAATTTTTCCATAAATCATGTAAGACGGTGTAGATTTTTTTTATATTAAATATATATTTATAGATTCGGAGTTATACTCTTTCAATTTCATCTATATTTCCTACACCCCAAATTTCGTTTGCATAAAGAAGAATAGGTTTAATTGTTTTTTGGAATAAGTCTATATGGATGTCATATGGCAAAGAAAGTGATTTTATTTTGCGCAAAAGACAGAACATTGCTTTATTTGCCTGTTCGGCTTTATATTTCTTTGTTTTTACAAATGATCCTCTTTTTGTAAAATATACACCCAAATATTTATATTCGTTTACATTTTCAATGTCTGTCTTTCCAATTTTAAAGTTAATGTTATTCCTTCTGATATTTCCTTTCCCAATTATCATTATTTTGTCTTGCTTATATTAACATTTAATTTCCACCTGTCGCAATATATTTTAACACCATTCTGTGCATTCTGGAGAACTTGATGGATCATCACTAAAAATTACTGTGTCATCGGCATATAATAACAGAAAGAGTTTAATATATGTGTGCAGGCCCTGAATTGTTGTTTTTCTGTGTATTCCATTGATACCGCATTCATTTAGGTAGTTACTCAGGTCATTTAGGAAGATATTAAAAAGAAACAGGCTTTAAGTTCACCTTGCCTTATTCCAACCAGGCAATCAAAGAATGTTGTGTGGCCCTGGCTTGTTACTACTTGGATTTTATATTTGTATGCATATTGGTAATGATTTGATTTTCCATTGATTTTTTCATTTTTTAGCTTTTGCCATAGCCCTACTCTCCACACCGAGTCGAATGCTTATTTAAAATCAACAAAGCACCAGTATAGCCTCTTTTTATTAGAGTTTGTGATGTGAATTACTGTTTGAAGTGCAAAGATATTGTCAGATGTCGAGTGTTTTTTGCGAAATCCTGGTTGGGTCTCATTAATGAGATTATGTTTTTCTTAGAATTTATTTAATCTGTTAATTATTATAAACACTTTTACATATATTGGTAACATTATGTTTTTAGATTATTTTATTTGTTCATTTATTATATTGTCAACCCCTGGGGACTTATTATTCTTTAATTGTTTAATTGCACATGTAATTTCTGCAGCACTTATGGGGCCATTAATTACATTATTTTCTTCCGGATTTATATGGCCAATTTCCATGTTAGTAGCAAAGAGGTTTTGTTCATTTGCATCTATTGGTTCCATATTTATTTGCTTGAAGTAGTTATAAAAGTCGTTTGGCGAGGCTTGTGTCTCGTTATTTTTGCGGTCTGTTGAGTTTATAATTTTCCAATACTTTTTTTGATTTTCTTTCTTTAATGTTCTCAGTTGAATGGCTTTGGATGTGTTGTATTTATGAAATGATGTTTTTAAGGTATTTTTGTATTATTTACTTATTTGATTTAAATTTTGTTTTAAGAATGGTGTTTTGTATTTATTATAAAATTTTCTTGCGTTGTGAAACTTGTTTCCTGACCGATTACATGTGTTATTGAACCACGGCTTTTTATGGACTGTGTTTTGAGTAAGATGCTCGTCTTTATATATTTTAGGTTTAATAGATCCAAATGAATCTTGAGAGCATTTAAGAAATAAGTTTCTTATTTCATTTACAATGTTGCTAACACTAGTTTGATCAACTTGAGTATCATTTTGCAAGAAGTCATCTAGTCTGCTTTCTATTTGTATGGCTCTTATTATATCTATGTTCTCGCTAAATTTTTCGCTTTTGAGTTTATCCCATAATTTCGTTCTAGGTTCTGTGTTAGTAGTTTGTGTTTTATTGCTATTGCGTGTTAAATATGATTTTGTTTTTATAACAAGTGATATAGGTGAGTGGACATCTAAGTAAAGGTCACAAAGATCATTAATTTTGAGGTCGTTTGTTTCCTTAAATACACTGGAAGATGATAGTGCATAATCTATTGTGCTAGAATTTCTACATGAAAGTTGTGGATGGTCCAGTTCTTGACCTATTCTGCCATTAAGTATAAATAAATTGTTATTTTTACTGAAGTCTATCATTTTCGTACCATAACTATTTGTCTTTGTATCGACTATATTCCTGTTAAGAGGGACATTTGAATCAGTAAAATTCGTAATTATTTATGACTGTTCGTTTTCAATGTTTTCAAGTTCAAATAGGTCTAAAATAAGCCTGTCTGTCAGGAGATAATCCTTTAAAATTCCACATCTAGAGTTGAAATCACCTAATAATAATACATCTTTGCAGTCTGGGTAGAACCTAAAAAGTTCATTTTGTATTTCAAAATAAGGCTCTTCAACAGCTTATCTCGTCCCTAAAGGGGGGATATAGACAATGCCACATTTTAAATCTGTTACTGCTACTACTACTACTACTGCTGCTGCTCTTGTTGCTGCTGCTGCTGCTGCTGCTACTTCTACTGCTACTATGTTGATGTATATTTTGGGTTATTTTATTGTAGCAAAACTCATTATTATCAAAACAGTATGTTAGATAACTCTGTTGTTTAGGCATTTTGTCATTCTATCGGTAACATACCCGGTATGTTATAAATATGGACATCTAAAATGTACGGTGGCATAGATGGTACATGTGCATGTTTTTATTTATGTCGTTCCCACTACATATGAAGTCTTGGAAACGAGCTCTTAACTCGTGGGAACGAGATTTTATCTCGCCCCACGACATATTAAGTCTTGGGAACGAGATAATTAACCCGTGGTAACGACATATTAAGAAGTGGGAACGAGATCTTTTCTCGTAGGAACGACATAAATAACTCGTGGGAACGACATATTAAGTCGTGGGAACGAGATGATTAACTCGTGGTAACGACATAATTAACCAATCAGGATACAAGATGTTTAAAAGCATGTTTCGAAATGGCTGATACGCTTACATATTATCGTATTTCAATGCTGAATACGTCGGCATAGATGTGACATGTGCATTATTGTATTTATGTCGTTCCCACGACATATTAAGTCGTGGGAACGAGATCTTATCTCGTGGGAACGATTTCTTATCTCGTGGGAACGAGATAATTATGTCGTTCTCACGACATATTAAGTCGTGGGAACGAGATAATTAACTCGTGGTTACGACAGATCGAGTCGTGGGAACGAGATCTTTTCTCGTGAGAACGACATAAATAACTCGTGGGAACGACATATTAAGTCGTGGGAACGAGATAATTAAATCGTGGTAACATAATTAATCAGAATACACGTTCTTACGTTATAAGATCTCGTTCCCACGACTTAATATGCCGTGGTAACGACATAAATAAAAACATGCACATTTCACATCTATGCCACAGTACTACGTATCAGCCATGTTGAAACATGCTTTTAAACAACGTGTATTCTGATCCTAAAATACGCTTCCCATTAGGAAGATCGTTCGTGCACTTTAGTCAGATTGAATATAGCACGAAAGATCGAACTGGTGGGATTATTTCCGTCTATGGCTGTGGGAAACGTTCAAATCTGGTAGCATTTGGCCGGATATATTTAAAATAATTTTAATTGAAAGCGTAAAAACAAGATATAATGAAAACCACGTTGACTTGATGTTATAGGGACATATTAATTTATAGATTTTCGTATTTTTTCATGCATAGGGTTTCATGCATAGGGTTTCGTGCATAGCGTTTCATGCATAGGGTTTCATGCATGTGGTTTCGAACATACAGTTTCATGCATAAGGTTTCATACTCGTAGGTTCACACTTAAGGGTTCAGGATTGGAGATCAATACCTGGGGGTTCGTGCTTGAGGGCTGATGCGTTTGGATTGATGTTTAAGGTTTGTGTTATAGTTTAATTCTAACTCTGATTCCGTTTTATGCACCTATCATTTGTTTAACAGTTTATTCACCAATCATACCGGCAAGGCAGCCACAAGGAAAATTGATATAACCGTTTCTGTACGCTCTGTCAAGTGAGCTAGCCTTTTAAGTAAGAGGCAGAACGTTACACTAATACGTTTTAAATTGTGTGTAAACGTTTAAACGAAAAAAGAAACATCACCGTTTAAACGGTATACCGCTAGTATTTTAAAAGCATAAGCGTCATTGTTTTTGCGAAACTGAAAGTAATATTTTTTCCTGACGTTTATGTCCAGTGCGCATCACATTCGCACAGTGACGTCATGTTCAAACCCAACCGTCGTTCTCGAACATTTAGTTTACACTCGATCTGCTTACGGCGCTTCTGGTTTTCGAACAATGTTTTATTCATTACAACTGTTGACCTTAGTACTGATCAGATAATTGGTGAATTTTATAGATCTTGATTAAAATACATACATGCTTTGTTCTTTCATAAACAGCCGGATAATTTCCTCATGCACGGCGTGCCTACGCGCGTCAAATGTTAAGTCGGTACACGCACGCTTTCCATGCTTGGAACGTGACGTCTGGGTTGTCTGCAGACATTTCGCGCTCTTTTTAAGAAATCACGGGTTTAACATGGCATACATTTTAGTGTTGTCAGCAACACTGGGTAGGATTTTCCGATTACGATTTCATATTAGCGTATTTCTGATTGTTCGCAGTTTGTAAATTCATCAAATAAATAAGTGTGGACATTATAAAATACGAAATGGGTTAGCAGTCTTTTTACGGTCGATTATACTCATTGATGCGCGTATAAGGTTATTTGCGGGTGGATACATGTCTAATGCGCCGATTGGTCAATCAAAACGTCATTCCAAAGCGAAGAAAAAACTGAGCGTTTCTATTGGCTTACACGTATGCTTCAAGGTGATTGATTGCGGCCTAGGAATAACTAGGGCTGCTGCAAGTACTCTGATACTCATGATATCTGGCTGGGAATCGAGTACGAATACTCGCCATTGCCGAGATCGTTTAATTGCGATCTTAAATTTTATATTAACCTTATATTGATGTTCATACAATTAGTTAATTAATACACAAAATAAACCCTTTTGAGACATTATATTGCAGTTTAATGTGTGTGCATGTCTTAGTTTTCCAAATAGCAGAATGTAAAAACAAGTCACGTGACAAGTAGAGCTGCAATATCAGGAGCGTTACATTCGAAGTTTTTTTCAAAACCTGCATTTTTTAGTCACCACCAAGAAATAACGTAAGTTTTGCCCAAGTTAGCCTAAATATGCGCTGGTGCACGTTAATCCCAAAAAAAATTAAAGAGATAAGAATACATGAATGCGGAACTCATTTCAAACAATGGCGTCATACACACGCGCAAGTACATGACGTATGGCGGAACAACAATACCACAAACCACCAGCATAATTTACATCCACAGTGTGGAAATACAACGATATTTCAAAAAAAGACGAAAAGAAGGCGATCAATTGGTTTAATATGATAAAGTATTAGTCTTCATGACTCCTGATTTTTGTGTTTTCCTGTGTCACAATTTGTAACAGCTGATTTGTGGTTCGATCTGCGAATTGTAAACCCCGACTCTTGGATGGGAACTATCCACAGCCCTAGGAATAAATGTAAATTGTTAAAATTTTCGGCGAAGTAACACTCGTTTTGATCATTCACCAACTTGATTGAATGGGTGTACATGTTTCTTGTGTGAAAAACGGCCATCGTGACGTAAGAGATTAGCTTTCATAGCAGGAATTATCGATCTGCTGCAGTCAAAACATCTAATTAATTGATAAAATATACATGCCCTGGGCGATGTTTATAAGCGCAACAGCAATTTTAGGCGCCACGGATGTGTTCAAGTTAAAATTTAAGCGCCCCGGCACCAGCGCTAAAACAGCCTGGGAAAGGCCCTGATGTATATATATGTATTAGTATTACTGTATTAAAGTATTGCAATTTGGGGATATATTCTCTACATAACCAAGGGTATTCCTTTAACCACTGCGTCACGGAAATATCGTTTACGGCTTTTATCATACTCTTTAGGCGTAAAAAATAAAACAAAATAATGCAAAAAAATTAATTCCCTACCTACCCTAATTTTGTTGGTTATGTAACCTGAAAAAAACATATTTGTTTTTACGCCTTATCACGATCAGATTTGTCTTGTTTTGTTTCGATTGTTTGATTCTTCACACCCTATGTCCACTTGTTTGCTATCTGATTTGATAAAAAAAAGATAAATTGTGAAAAATTACAGCCACACTTTTAAGCGTTTGGTCTTTGAAAACACCGAGCAGTATGACGCGTGTAAAATGCGGCTATAGCGGCCTGGTTTCAGGTCTGATAATCATTGACATTATGTTAGCTTCAATAAACATTGAAAGGCATTAATCAACATTCATACATGCAATTATGAATTTTAACTTTACCATCAAGAGAAGAAAATCTAATTACTGCAAATTATTATCAAAAGTAATCCTACCTGATTCAAGTTTCAAATAACGAGCTTGCTGAACTCTAGACAGTCATAATGTTGGCCTTAACTATAGACGTGTCGTTTTTTTTCCAAATGATGTAATTAGAATGCATGTAACAGACCAGACCATGACGACCGAGGCCTAACTGTCCATCATTTCAATGTTGTTGTGGCTGTGGCTTCACAAAAATGTAGGGGAAAAAAATATTTGCACACAGTTCCACTATAATTTTAACATGCATGATCAGCCAATTGTGGGGTTCAAATTTCACCAGTTTTGGCGACCATTTCGGTGATTTTCAACATCAATTTGCAACTTTCCTGCGAATGCGAGCACCTCAAACACTGCATGCCTGTCTGCGTAACTTACCAGATTGCAACTGAGCAAACTGGGGGGTCAACCATTCAGATTTTCCAATAAATATCAATGTATGTACGCCTTTTAAATATCCTGCCAATATGGCGGTCAGAGCTAGGAATCCTCATTTACGAATGTTATGTGCAAGGTGGCTCAACACATACACTTTACATAGGGCATATTTTCTAATTCACTAAGCATGCAATTCAAAACTCCGGCCCTTAAATCTGATACTTACAACTTCTAAAACACTCAAAATGCTGCTCAGTTTCACTGTATCCCTATTTATTAGAATTTTCTCCCCTACCAATTCAAATTTTGGGCTGAAACTGTAAAGTGCCACCTAAAGACCAATCAAATTACGCCTTTCGCTGTTTGTGTATCATTGTCTACACAAGACACGTGTGAGATTATCGGGTTGTGTATAGGGTACAAATATGGCTTTTATTGGCTAATTATGGATCATTATGATCCGTACGTGTGATGTAAGTGCAATAAAGGGTAAGTATTGCCTGGTTTTGATTTTAATTTATTGACGACTTTTATAAAGCGGTGTTTAAAAGTACAGGCGAAGAACAGTAATATTGACGGTTTGTTTTGACGGTCTGTTTTAACTTATGGTATTGCTAATTGGTTGTAATAGTTTATGTTAATTGCAATTATAGATGAAATTTAATTGACACCCCAAAACCTAGATGTTTTCACACCCATTTTCACAACTAATACCTATTTAAGCACACATAATTTTCGTGTTCAGAACCAAACTTTTTTAAAATACGGACATAAATTATTTGAAATAAATTCTGCTTTAGTTAATTTTATGTGTGAACATTTTCTTAGACAAGTTAGAATGATTAGGTCCAGGAAACGACCAGTGCCTGTGTCTGGGAAATCCACCATAGCGAAGTATTTAGTTAGGACTGTTAGTGAATTTTAAAGTGAAAGTGTTACTGTTAGTGACAATGTAACATTACAGGTCAGTGAGTGTGTTATATATATTATATAAGTGCCACAACTTTGTCTTCAATATTGACAGAGTAATTGCGCTTTGTTTAATTTCCTTGTGCGGAGCATATCTCCATTAGTATTGATGGGATTCAAATGAAACGTCATATAATGATAGAAGACAATGAGAGGAAGTGCAGTGCACAAGGACCATAACTCTTTCTTCAATATTTATGGAGTTATTGCCCTTTGTTTTATTTCCTTATGTGAAGCATTAATTTTCTTGTGTGGAGCATAACTCCATTAGTATTCATTCAAATGAAACTTCAAATAGATAATGATAGAGGACAATGAAAGAAAGTGCAGAGTACAAGGACCATAACTCTATCTTCAAAATTAAGTTATTGCCCTTTGGTTATTTTTTTTTGTGCGGAGCATATCTCCATTAGTATTGAAGGGACTCAAATGAAACTGCATATAATGGCAATGAGATACAAGGACCACAACTCATTCTCAACATATTTACGGAGTTATTGCCCTTTATTTCCATATGTGAAACATTAATTTCTTGTTCAAAGCATAACTCCATTATTATTGAAGGGATTCAAATGAAACTTCATATAATGATAGAGGATAATGAGAAGAAGTGCAGAGCACAAGGACTATAACTTTTCAATATTTACGGAGTTATTGCCCTTTATTTAATTAAATTGTGCAGAGCATAACTCCATTAGTATTGAAGGGATTCAAACGAAACTTCATAGAATTTTAGAGGACAACGAGAGGAAGTGCAGAGTATAAGGACCACAACTCTTTCTCTAATATTTCTGGAGTTATTGCCCTTCGTTTTATTTTCTTGTGCGAAGCATTAATTTTCTTGTGTACAGCATTCTACCACTAGTATTGAAGGGATTCAAATGAAACTTCGGTATTGGACAATGAGAGAAACTGCAGAATACAAGAACCATAATTTTTCTTCAGTATTAAGGAGTAATTGCCCTTTGTTTAATTTTCTTGTGCTCAAATGAAACTGCATATAATGGCAATGAGATACAAGGACCACAACTCATTCTCAACATATTTACGGAGTTATTGCCCTTTATTTCCATATGTGAAACATTAATTTCTTGTTCAAAGCATAACTCCATTATTATTGAAGGGATTCAAATGAACCTTCATGTAATGATAGAGGGCAATCAGAGGAAGTGCAGAGTACAAGGACCATAACTCTTTCTTCAATATTTATTGAGTTAATATCCTTTGTTTATTTTTTGTACAGAGCATAACTCCATTAGTATTGATGGAATTTTAAATAAAACCACATATAATGATAGAGGACGTTGAGAGGAAGAGCAGAGTTCAAGGACCATAACTAATTCTTCAATATTACAAGAATTTGTCCCTTTGTTTTTTTGTGTGTGCAGATAATTACTACCTTAGTATTAAAGGAATTTAAAATAACACATAATTATACAGGATGTTGAGAGGAAGTGCAGAGTACAAGGACCATAACCATTTTGTAGGAAGCGTCATTTTTGTCAACATGTAACTGACATTGTGTTGCCCTTCTCTGAAAAGCATATGCGTCGGGAGCATACCACACATCCTGCGACAAGTCTTGTTCACCTATTGACAGTCAAAAAGCCATGATTGTTTTTAATTATTTCTATAACAGATTGAATAGAGAAGAGTGAAAAAAAAATACAAACTATGGTCTACTTCATAGTATCCCGGTCCTGTCTTTATAGCTGGTTTAGTGAACCGACAGTCCACTTATTTCAATTTTTTTCGTGAAGACTGTGTGATAATGGAAGGCGCTGCCTAAAAAGTAGTAAGTGTTTAAATATCACCTACATGCCTTAATTTCAAAGCAATGACCCTTTATATGTCAATCTTGTTAAACAGATTTCAAACAAGGGGCTATAAAAGAACTCCATTTCAATTGATGAGGTCTCGATCCAAAACATTAGGTTGACCAGCGACTGGAAGGGGTAGTTCCATCCACAACCATCTCGTAAGTGCAGTTTTAATACATTTGACAAAAAATACACACATTTACCAAGAAAATATGTGTGTGTGCCTGTGTTTAGTTTAATTTATATAGCAGAGTTACATACTTATAGACTTGAACTATTTCACAGAGCAACAGATAAGGATTTCGGAAGAATTGAGTTTTACCAGAAAATTAAGGTCATCATTTTTAGCTTGACTTTTCGAGGAAAAGGCAAGCTTTTCTACTTGCCCCGGCGTTGGTGTCGGCGTCCAGTCTAGGTTAAAGTTTGTCAGTAAGCTAGTTCCTCAAGAATGCCATGAGGGATTTCATTCAAACTTAACGCACTTATTCCCTGTATTAAAATGAACCCATAGGCCTGTTTTGATAAGTCTTGTTTGAAATTTGTCAAAATTTTGGGCCTTTTTACACTAATAATTTTACATTCAAGTGGGTGGGAGGACTATTGATTTCCACTCTTTAACTCGAGAATGAATCTTCATACCTAGATACCCTACACAGTACTATTTTACTTGGGAATTCATTTGGGGTGGGATGGGTTTTGTCAAGGTTATGGTCACTGTTACAAAAATAGTAAAAAAGCAGTTTCAGCTCAATTACTCTAGAACAATTTGAAATATGTATAATAATGACATAATAATAACTTAATTTATTATAAAAATACCGTATAGCGAGACATCACATGAGATTGCATATTGGGTGGGTTCGGTCAATGTCACTGTTTTGAAAATTAGCAAAATGCTTTCCACTAAGTAACTCGAAAATGAAATTATTTTTTTTAATGGCCCCTACTTTTAATACAGTTTGTTTTTGAAGACAATGCCAGTAACTCTGACAAGCAAACGAAAAGTCGAGTGTGCTGTCCTCCGACAGCTGTTGTTAAAATAATAGGGTACTGGGTGATTTATTTGAGTATTTGTAATTTTGTTATGCCTATAATATTTGTTTATTACCAAGCCATAAACATAAATTGATTTTGGAAATAACTCCATGGAGTAAACCTGTAACACACAAATTAAATCAATATGGCTACCATTTTACAAGCTGGCATTAATGATTCGATCAAAAAAGTATTAACAAATAATTTTTTTAATCAGTGGACTGCAGTTCCAACAAGCCAGCTAAATAGACTGGACCTGACTACAATTTAGTGGAACCGTAGTTGTTTTTTTTCTTCGCTCTCTTGTATATTTAATCTGTTATATATAAAATAATTAAAAACAATATTGAATAATAATTTTAAGGAAATAATAATAAGGTTATACCAATGACCAAGGAACCGTTAAACAAACCGTAACTTGATGGACAACCTGTCCAGTTAACTACAAACTTTGCTGGGCTGAGCAAAAATTTGGTGGACTCGGTCCACAGTCCACTGCTTAATCGTGAAGACTATTAAAATACTACAGGTCTCGTGTCATAATTAGCTTGAATTAAATTGAATTCTCATTTTTATGCTCCCCGAAAATATAGTCGCCGCTTTGTCCGGACGACCTTCCGTCCGTCCGTTCTTCCGTCACACTTTCTTGTCCGGAGTATTTCTCAGCAACTACTGGCCGGAATTCAACGAAACTTCATGGAAAGCTTTATTACTAAGAGGAAGTGTGCATATTACCAGGACATTCCGCTTCAGTGATTTTTCTCAGAGTTATGGGACTTTAAATATTTCTGAAATAAGTATATAGTTCACAACTCTGGACTTTTTGTCTGGAGTATTTCTAAGCAACTTCTGGCCGGAATTCAACGAAACTTCATGGGAAGCTTCATTACCAACAGGAGGTGTACATATTACCAGCAGCCAATTGTATAAACGTTTAAACCCACGCAGTAACCGTACGAACGCGGTAACCGCTGTGATAACCACGCCGAGGCGGGTTGTATAAAGAATGACGTTGACAGTAACCACGACGTTACCGCGGTCAGTTTTAACCCTGCTCCGAGTGCTGGTTAAGGAGTGGTTACCGTACGGACTGACAGACAAACATGGCGGACGTTCTTTTCTTTAGATACAGACAACCGCGACGATTTCGACGAATTTACCTGCAAATTACAGATCTTACCGACGACGAACTGCGCCGAAGGTACAGGTTTTCTTCTATGAACTCAGACAGACTTGTTGACCTTTTAGACCCCATTATACGACGCCAGACACGACGAAACCAATCACTGTCGACGCGACAACAGGTGCTAATTACTCTGAGATTCTTGGCTACAGGAAATTTTCTCCAGGTTATCGGTGACACCTTCGGCGTCAACATAGCCACCGTTTCTCGTGTGGTGACCGCGGACGTTGACGCTATTTTCGGACTGAAGGACCGATTTATTAAGTTTCCTACAAGCGACGAAGACCGACGACGAGCGACAAACGAATTCTTCCGGGTTCGGGGATTTCCATCCGTCATCGGGTGTATCGACGGCACCCACGTCCGCATCTTGTCACCCGGGCAGCCTGACGAAGTGGCATTTGTGAATAGAAAGCATTTCCACTCGATCAACGTGCAGGCGACGTGTGATAGCAATGGTAGGTAAATTATAAAATAACACGTACCTTTTTTATTCCACGAAAGCGTATCCAAAAATATCATATTGTTAGTTCACATGCTGTATTATAATTTCACTAATGTCCGAACAAATATGCAGTTGAGGCAATGCAGATTACATGTTGACAAACATGCAACTTTTCCGTCTTAAAAAAAACGCAGATCGAAATCATCGCATGTTCGTATCTGCATTGCCAATTTGTATTGAATTAACACAGTCCACGTTTTATCCATTATCAAATCCATGCTTCATGAATCTTATTAATTCCGCGTCATTTAAAATGCGACTTTTACCGTCAAACTCCGAATCAAGACTGACCGAAATGAGTACACACTTTACCCTGGACGCTTTATATACATGTACAGACAATTCGTGTAATCCGTTCTGCATAAGTATGAGGTGCATTAGGGGAAATTTACAGTAAATTATGTAAACAAATGATGTAATTTTTGAAAACTGTTATATACAATAATTGCAATTATGAGATCGTTCTTCTTCGGTATCAAGCTGAAGCTGAATAGATACATTCAAAATATAATAGATACTGTGACACTAATACTTTTAATTTTTAGAGTTTATGTATATTAATATGCAATGATATATTGAAAATTTTTAATTATAGAGTGTTTGTATAGTTTGTGTGGATTATATATGCCATTAAAATTATACTGATATAAAGCATTTAATTTAGTTTAAAAAACCATATTTCCAATTTATATAACTGTTGTAATGCTTTTGATATAGCAAATAAATTTGACTGGTATATTTACAAAAAAACAAAAAAAAAACAAATACTGATTGAGACCCACATGTACACAGTATAAGACTGCATGGTGAATATAATGGATACAGTGATTGCATTTTTTTCAGGGGTATTCACAAGTGTGAACGCATGCTGGCCTGGGAGTTGCCATGAGGCCCACGTTTTCAGAATGTCCAACATTGGGAGATATTTGGAATATAGTATATTTCCAACATCATGGTGATAATAAATAAGCAAATGCATGGATCAAAAGGAGATTTTCATATGAAAATAAGCTCACAAAAACAGACCGTTTAGTCAATAATTTTTATATAATGCATACTATTTTAACATTACTTCTATAATGCCCATTATCATAAATAATTCATCAAAAATAAATGTTAAAAAAATATATAATTGTCCAGACCCGGGGCGTGGCTTTCTGTTAGGGGATAGTGGCTACCCTTGCAGACCATTCCTGATGGCACCAATTCAGAATCCTAGTAAGCTGAATTCCTTTATACCAGTATTTGCAGCAAATTTATAAACAGCAACTGTAAAACATTTTATTCTAACAAGATTAAATAAATTTAAAAAAAAAAAAAGTTCAAAAATATAATGAGAAAGACAATATTCATAATGTCGTTATTTAAATAATGTGTAATCGAACACCAAAATTTTGAACAGGAACTGAGGCGGAAGAAAGGTACAACCAGTCCCACATTGCAACCAGAAACATAATTGAAAGATGCTTTGGTGTTTGGAAGAGGACCTTCCATGCATTACATGTTGAGGTAAATTAAAACAGTATGTGCATGTTCTCTGTAGATAATGAAAACACTCAAAGTTCTTGTCCCAAATGATGAATAGACTTATTATTAATGTAAATAGTAATTGATATGTGCAGGAGATGTTTTGTGTACATTTGTATAATTATGTAATGTAGAAAACTTCATTGGGTCATTTATTAAATTATGCATTAAAATGTTTTTTTTTTTTTTTTTTATAACAAAATTTAGTTATTTCAAAACTCAATCATTAAATATGGAAAGCCACACTATTGACAGTAACAAGTGAAGTTTCAATATTATGACTTTAATTTAGGCGTAATTTAGGCGTAAAATAAAAAAGGAGTTTGTTTCTGGTTTCATGTCCAAAAAATTTAGGATAGGTATGTTGGGATGTAATTTGATATTTTTATTTCATTCGGTAATTGGTCAACTTGAAGTTCCTTAACCTGAATAAATATTCAAAACATATGAGTAATATCCTTAAACATTGTTTATAAGTGGATTCTATCAAAATAAAACACTTATTTATCCCAAAATATATTTAATTATTGAAATAGGTAATTAAAAAAAAAAAAGTGACCAACTCAATAAAACGTTATATGGGCATTTTTGTGGGGGGTAGGTCGGGTAACATGAAACAAACCAATTGTTTGTTTACGCCTTATCAATATGTGCAAATAAGTCACTACAGTGTTGAAATGCACGCAGACAGCATCAAACTTAGTGTAATTAAATAATATGTACATTTTTCATTTTAATGCAGGATTAAATAATATGTACATTTTTCATTTTAATGCATGTTCCTGCTAATAGTAAGGTATCAAATTGTCTAATTAATATTGCATGCTTCTTATTTAAAATACTATTTTGCTGTTATAAATGAAGTATGTGTATGTCAAAGTTAAATGCTCAGCCTCATATAACTTTCATTGTAATCAAAGTTCAATTTAATGCATAAAAATGTTTAATTGTATTGAGTTATGTGTACAGTTACATCATATGAATATATATTTATCCTTATGTATTTTTTTTTTACATGTATAATAAATAGTATAAATGAATGTCATATTATGTTAACAAACTTAATTATCAATGAATAGCATGTTACTTATTGTGCATATGTAATTATATTGTTTGTTTATCAATTACAGATCAGAATGAATCCAGCTAAAGTAACTAGACCTGTTATAGCCTGTGCGGTGCTTCATAACCTGAGACGGCTATGGGGAGAACCGAACCCGGACCTCCAAGATGACCTTGACGACCAACCAGAACCGATGAACTTTGACGGACCAATGGACGGACGTGGTGTGAGAAACAGAATAGTTCAACAATATTTTCAATGAAGTTCAATTCTCGTTCAGTATCATTTTTATTTATTTTTCAAATTTGTTCCGTTGAAATCTTCAAATACACATTTTGTCTATCCTGAACCGTTTAATTACTATTTTTCATCAAAAATAAATTTTCGTATGCCTTGCTTTCATTGTTTATAACATTAACTAGTTTTGTATTTTAATGCCACATACATCTTTGATAACAGATTTCACAATTGTTTATCCCTAGTGAATACATTAAATAATGACAAAAATTGTTCATAAAATATTGTTGTTGTTTTTCAAAAATTATTTCACTGAATGATGACATTGATTTATAAATCAAATTTTAGTTATAAAACTGTTTTCAACGTTAATATCAAATATGTTGTGTTGCAAAATTGTGTGTTTTGACATGAACAAATCTGTATAGCCATATGTATTTATATCAGTTCTAAGAACTGATTTTCCATACACTGTAAGACCATATTAAAAATGTGGTGGAATGTCAAGCTGTTCATTTTTTCTTCCATACTGAACGTGTACTATTATACATTATGAAATTGAAATCACCAATAAACATTTAAAAATGATTAAAAAAGGATCTACTTATGAGTATTTATATTTTGTTACACTTAACCATAAAGACTATTAGAAAATATACCAAACAGAAAAGAATTTAAATCTAAATTGCCTACAACTCAAACCTTAGTACTAAATTCTTGAGCAAGTCTTAACCATTAATCAGTCCTTTAATCATTTTGGAATATATATGACAGTAATGCTCTCAGGAAGAAAGCATGATTAGGCTTGCCAAGTAGTTTTAATTATTGCTATCAAATTTAATCATGGTGATGCTTAGAAGTTATGTTATACCAAAACTACACATGACACAATCAATGAAATAATATATTGATAATATCAGTAATAAACATCTTCAAACAACAATAAAAAAAGTATTAAGCTTAATCACTGCTCCATCTTGGCGAGTAGCAGGTCTGCTATTTTTGCAAACTTATTAAGACAGACTGTGGCTGTCTTCGCCATCTCTATCTGGCACTCCAGGGCCTCCATTTGTGCATCTTTCAGAGTCCTACAAGAACAATTTTTAACAATTCTTTGCTACTATCACTATTATTGAAATACGCATATATATATATAGGGTTGAGCGCGAAACTATTGTATCTGATATAGAAATGTTAAGCAGATACAACAGTTTCACACTCAACCCTCGATATGTATATACAACAAGTGTGTGTACTTAGGCCAACACTATAGAAGTTAAACAAATGTACCACAAAAATTAAGCTCTCTTTCTGACATAATTATGTAGAGCCAATGCTGTTGATGTTTTTTTTTACAAAGTAATACCTTTTCATTTCACTGCCAATAGGTACTGTCCTTGCACTTGGACAGTTTTTTGCTGATGTGCCAATTGTTGCTGAAGTATTAATATTATAATTATTATATATATTTTAATTATATACATTATTAATATTCAATATTATTTATTACTATTATCATTAGTATTAGCAGTAGTATCTTATTATTAATATAAGTATTGTAGTTGATGTTATTCCCATTAAAAACTCAAAAACTCATGATTCATGCATGATTTTTCATTAAGCATCATCTTCATTATCATCATCAACAACATCAACATAAATTATTTTGTCTAGTCATTAATCGTAAGTTGTTTTTTATATCACTTCATTTGACTGACACTAATACTTACAAGTAGTGCTTTCCATTGCTGTGCCTCTCAATAAATCTGAAAAGGTACACATCAGACAATGAAAAAAATCAATAATTATCCCTTGTTGTGCCTCTTGTATATTCGAAGCGAGAGTGCAATCAAGGACATTCAATGGACTAGCACATTATTTTAACGGGTGGATTCGCTTAGCACTTAAACACACATAATCTTGATATTATGAAATAGTTCAACAAATAATGTACAATCTATGTATTTTGATTTTAAAAATACATTAGTATTTTTGGCTCTGTTATTTACGGTACTGTAAACATTCGTATTGATTTTTTTTTTTAATTCCTGAAAATTTACTAGATCTATAATGGAATCGCCCTTTAGACTTGGCATAATCCGTGTGTAAAGTAATCGTCATAAGGTCCACGGATGTCGTAGCGATCGGTTGATGGTTTTTTTCGGAAGTTTTAGTATGTGATTCATGGATACTTACTCTCTCTCAAAGGCCCTTCCACGCCGAAGGGCTCCGAGCTGACCATAGTCGTTAAGTCCATGATGGGCAGCTCGAGGATCCCCGGTGATGGAGGAGTAGCCGCTAAAACATGATACAGGAGACAATGAATGAGTTTATGTTTCCACTGTGATATAAACGATTTAATTTATACAACTCACAATGATTAAATTAAAGTGTGTCAATGGATAACATTTACAAAGGTAAGAGAAAATTTTGTGTTGTAAATTTGAATTCCTGTCAAACCTTTTATTATGATATTATGATATTATCCCATGTTACGCATTAATGGCAAATGGCAATTCGCGTACATAATATTTAATAATGTTTTGGGTAGTCGTATATTATTTAGATAAGTACCAATTAATGTGTCCGCATCGTCCACAATTCCATGAAACGAGGCGGAATTATGGAACAGGCTCGCCACTGCCTGAGATGTATGAGACATATCGGGAAGTGGCGGACCACCCCCCGTCGCTGCCGCGTGGTTTTTATGGACTGACACGTCCCCCTTGGCACCTTTCATCTATAATTTAAAATATGTTTTCAAGATCTACATAAATGTTGAATAACTATCAAGTCTGGCATTGTTTTTTTTTGCATTGGTAAAAATGTAAAAATGTTTTGCTAAATCATTTTCATTAATTGATTTATTAAAACATATTTCACGGATAGAACAGATAAAAATACATTGCAATTACCATATTTCGCCACTTTTCTTTAATTTGTTTGGTGGTGCGAGGCACATTTCCACAAGCATTCACCTGCTCGGTGAGGTCCGTCCAGATTTTATGGACCTTGATCACCATTCCTGGACCTCCCGAGCTGTGACTAGTTCGCAACCGGTGCAAGTTTTCTCTCATGAAATCTGTTATACAATCCATCTCACGATCTGAGAAAGACTTGGCCCGTTTTTCTTGTTTTTCTGACATGGCCATTGCTTCTAACACCGATTATCGTCTGACAAGTTGATGACAAACTCCGCGAAAATGACGTCATGTTCGTGTTGCATTGTTGTTAATATTACTGTGGTTACTTTGAAAATTAGCGTGGTTAGGTAACCGCGCGGTAACCTTGCTTTATACAAATGAAAAATTAAGGAGGTAACCTAACCACTAAATTTACTGCGGTAAGTAGATAACTGCAGTTAAATCTAACCACCGTTTATACAATTGGCTGCAGGACGTTCCGCTTTAATGATTTTTCTCAGAGTTATAGGACTTTGAAGATTTCTGAAATCAGTATATAGTTCATAATTCTTGGCTTTCTTGTCCGGGCTATTTCTCAGTAACTGCTTGCTGGAATTCAACAAAACTTTACGAGAAGCTTCATTGCCAAGAGGAGGTGTGCATACTACCAGGACGTGCAGCTTTAATGATTTGTCTCAGAGTTATGGGACTTTGAAGATTTCTGAAATCAGTATATAGTGCCCTATTCTTGACTTTCTTGTCCGTGCTATTTCTCTGCAACTACTTTATTATTACTTTAGTTATGGGACTTTGAAAATTTCTGAAATTAGTATATTATTCATATTATTATATTATACATAAATTCATGTCCGGGCTATTTCTCAGCAACTACCGGCCTGATTTCAATAAACTTGTATGGGAAGCTTCATTGCTATAAGCAGGATTTTCCGCTTCAATGATATTTCTTGGAGTTATGGGACTTTGAAAATTTCTGACATATAGTATATAGTGCACAATTATTGTCCGGGCTATTTCTCAGCAACTACTAGACAGATTTCAATGAAATTTTATGAGAAGCGTGGTGCAAAGAGGAGATGTGCATATTAGCAGGATGTTATACTTCAAAGATTTTTCTTAGAGTTATGGGACTTTGAAATTTCCGAAATATAGTACACATTTCAATAGATTTTTAGTCATTTTAATATCTTTGCCATTCTCATTGCATTTATATTGATTGACAAAGTGCATTGCGGAGCATCCATCAGTTTTACTGATATCATTGTTTCACTATAATGCTATCAGTTGAACATTGACCAATCATTACGTATGCAATATGTTTGGCTTTTAATGAGTATTCAGTATATGAATTGAGTTTTGTCACTCATTAAATGTTTAATGAATTGAGTAAATGGTGTTACAGAGTTGGGTGTTTACTCAAATAAGCGCCTTATCTGTTACTCTGAAGTCCTTTTCTAAATGGATTTAATAATCAATCACAATAGGTCATCAACTATGATGGTGCAAGGTACATTTCACAAATTGATAGTTCTGTGCGTTTTTCAAAGTATTACATGAATATTAATCCTTCAATTCTAAAAACGTTCTCAGCACCAGCTGAAAAACGTTTAGTCAAGTTATGCTTTATCTCTGATAAATAACAAATGGCATTTTAAAACTAATGTATCATTATAATCATCACAGGTAATTTCTTGGCAATTGTGTATATGTAAATTATTGCATACACTTGGTGAATATAGTCATGACTCATACTTCTTGTATTGTAATATCTCTTTATTTGAATGCAGGAGACTGTTCTACCCAGAGTGTTGATGGCATATGCAGTGTTTAGACCTTGCGGATCAAAATTCAAGACCAGCTGTGAAAGCGGATTTGACGAAAACTGCCAATGGAACATTTATTTAATAAGTCGTGTTTGTTATACATTGAATATTGGAATGCAGAAAAAACGCCTGATTGTGGCACTATATCATTAGTTTAATTTCTTGCAACAGGACATGAGGTTGTGTATTTGACCTGACCAGCAGACCATTCATTGCAATTTCTTGTAAATAACATGAACAACTTTAAATATTTGTTGTGCCACCAGCAGAACGCGTGTTATGCTTTTTTTATAAGTCTTTCAGATTTTCAAAGGAGCATGTTGTCGCTGCTTTGTCCATCTGTCAGTCATCACCCACTTCTCATTTATGCTATAACCATGCATGGAAGGATTTTTAAATTACTTGACAAAAATGTTTGTCAGTATGAGACGGCGTGTTCCTTTCATGAATTGTGTCTGTAGGTCAAACGTTAAGGTCATATTTAGTGCTCCAAGGTCGAAATTTCCACTTTGTTTGTCCGGCATAAACTTGGCCATGAATAGAGGGATTTTAAAATGACTTGGTACAAATGCTTGTCTGAACAAGACAGCAAGTCACCCAAATGCAACAGGTCTGTAGGTCAAGGTTACGTTAAGAGGTCAAATGAAGAAATTGACACTTAGCTTGTCCGAGATAATTCTTTGGCTCGGGAAGAGAGATTTTAAAATTATGTGGCACACATGTTTGCCTCAGTTAGATGGCGTGTTGCACAAATAAACAAGGTCTGAAGATTAAAGGTCAAGGTCGCACTTTAACTTGTAGGTCAATGATCAAAATTTGAACTTCGCTTGAACAGGCTATAACTTGGCCATGGATTTATGACTTTTAAAGTTACTTGGCACACTTGTTTGCCATTACCAGATGGTATGTCACACGCATTAACCACAGGTTAAAACTGGTACTTCTGTGTCCATTCTAGCCTATGACATGATAATTCAGGGATATACTTGTACCGCCAGCAGAACACATGGTTTTAACTGAGAATACAATTGTTTTGATGCTTGTACCGCCCGTGGAACATATTTTTTGTTATTCAGAATATAAATTAAAAGACTTTAGTACTGCCAGTGGAACACTTAGTTTGATTTTCTGTTAATCACAATATACATGTTTGGATGCTTGTACCGCGAGCGGAACACTTATGGTTCAGTTTTCTGTCAAATCTTAATACATGTCAGTATGCTTGTACCGCCAGTTGAACAGTTTTATTTTGTTTTCTGCAATTTATAATATAAATGTTGGGATGTTTGTACTGCCAGCTGACCACTTTTAGTTTCGTTTCATTAAATCACAACATAAAATTTGGATGCTTGTACCGCCGGCGGAACAATTTTGATTAGGTTTTCTGTTATTCTGAATTTAAATATCAGAATGTTGTAGCTCAAGCGGAACAATTTCTTGGTCATGTTTTCTGTAATTTAGAATATATATGTTGGGATGTTTGTACCGCCTGCAGAACACTTTTAGTTTGTTATTTTTTGTTAATCAGAATATAAATGTTTGTGTGCTTGTACCGTCAGCGGAACACATTTGGTTTGGTTTTCTATAATTCAGAATATAAATGTTAAGACATTTGTACCGCCAGCGAACAGTTTCAGTTTGGTTTTCTGTAAAACACAATATAAATGTTTGGATGCTTGTACCGCCAGCGGAATACTTTCAGTTTGGTTTTCTGTAAACACAATATAAATGTTTGGACGCTTGTTCCGTCGGCAGAACAATTTTGTTTTATGTTATTCTGAATATAAATATCAGAATGTTTGTACCGCCAGCGGAACAATTTCTTGGTCTTATTTTTCTGTAACTTAGAATATAAAAGTTGGGATGTTTGTACCGCCAACGGAACAAATTTTGTGTTGTTTTTTTGCAAGTTAGAATATAAAGTCTACTTGTACCGCCAGCGGAATACTTTTGGTTTGTTAGTTTTTGTTAATCAGAATAATAATGTTTGGATGATTGTACCGCGGGCGGAACAATTTTGATAAAGTTTTCTGTTATTCTGAATATAAATGCCATGATGTTTGTACCGCCAGCGGAATACTTCGGTTCCTTGTAATTGGGAATACAAGTGTTTGTAGGGCAAAATTAAATTGGGTTTCTCGTAATTAAAACAATATATTTTTGTAACGTCTGCGGAACATTCACTGCAAATTCATGTAAATTTATAGAAAAACATATGAATTTTTGTTCCGCCGGAGGATCATTTTTCTTGCTTGTTGGTAATTTATTGAAAACAAAATCATGTTTATTTTTCATAAATTTATTGGAAAATGGCCCTTCTAATTGGGATTCAGTGGAAAATCCGTTTTTAAAATACGATTTGACTTGTCGATTCTGTAATGCTTCTAAATACACGCCAGTGCAGGATATCGATATATAAATATCACACGTTAGATGTGTAAAATAGTGCAACAAGCATCCTGAGAATCATAGCAAATAAGAATAATAATGAATGGCGCTTTTATATTTATAAACTAGAATTATTTAGATTTACATGTTTTCTCTTATCTTCTCGCGTAGAGGTAATTCAATTTATAAATAGACGTTGAATCTTTATATAAATAGACTATGGCGGAAGCTGCGAATGTCGTTATTTATATCTAAACATGTGATTTAATTTTGACAGTTTACTTTATGTGCGTAATACGGATGCATTATCTACATTAATAGGTATACACAAAAACGCTTGAGGCAGTCTTTCCCAAAGGAGTACAGTGTTAACTGGCCACTATCTAATAAAACTATACAATTTTGTTCATCACAAAATGAGGTCAAAATCTATTGTTTTTATGTTTTAGGCATGGTATATGTTCGTATTTCTCTACTGTCTATTGTACGTTGATATGTGTGTGATATATATGTCAGACAATAAAAGATCGGTTAATTGTACAGACATTGCTTAATGATAGAATATATATCGTGAATATAACGACAAAGTACGTGTTTCTAAAGGAGCTTTATAATAACATCCATAGAATATAAGGTTTTCTACTGCTAGCTACTGCTACTGCCAACTTCACGTTTTTTTACTGCTACTGGTATCTACAGCTACTGCCATCTTCAGGTTTTTGCTACTGCTACTGCTATTTACTGCTACTGCTAACTTCACGTTTTTCCCACTGCTATTGCTGTGTACTGCTTCTGCTAACTTCAAGTTTTTTTCTACTTCTACTGCTATCTACTGCTACTGCTAACTTACAATGTTTGCTACTTCTACTGCTATCCACTGCGACTGCTAACGTCACGTTTTGTCCTACTGTTACTGCTACCTACTGCTACTGCTAACTTCACGTGCTTGCTACCACTACTGCTACTGCTAACTTCACATTTTTTCCTACTGCTATCTACTGCTACTGCCAACTGCTATCTACTGCTACTACTAACTTCACGTTTTTGCTACTGCTACTACTAACTACTGCTATTGATAACTTCACGTTTTTCCTACTGCTACTGCTATGTACTCCTACTGCCAATTTCACGTTTTTGCAACTGCTACTGCTTGCTACTGCTACTGCTAACTTCACGTTTTCGCTACTGCTACTGCTATCTACTGCTACTGCCAACTTCACGTTTTTGCCACTGCTAGCTTCTGCTACTGCCAATTTCACGTTTTTTCTACTGCTACTGCTACCTACTGCTACTGCCAACTTCACGTGTTACCTACTGCTACTGCTACCTACTGCTACTGCTAACTTCACGTTTTTGCTACTGCTATCCACTGCTACTGCTAACTTCGCGTTTTTGCTACTTCTACTGCTATCTACTGATACTGCTACCTTCGTGTTTTTGCTACAGCTACTGCAAGCTACCGCTACTGCTAACTTCACGTGTTTCGTACTGCTTCTGCTAACTACTGCTACTGCCAACTTCACGTTTTTCCTACTGCTTGTGCTATCTACTGCTACTGCTAACTTCTCCTTTTTTCTCTTGCTACTGCTGTCTTCTGCTACTGCCAACTTCAAGTTTTTGCTACTGCTACTTCTATCTACTGCTACTGCCAACTTCACATTTTTCCTACTGCTACTGCTATTTACTGCTATTGCTAACATCACGTTTTTGCTACTGCTACTGCTATATACTGCTACTGCTAACTTCACGTTTTTGCTACTGCTACTGCTAGCTACTGCTACTGCTTACGTCACGTTTTTGCTACTGCTAATGCAAGCTACTGCTACTGCCAACTTCACTTTTTTGCTACTGATGCTGCTGGCCACTGCTACTGCTAACTTCACGTTTGATGCTGCTGGCTACTGCTACTGCCAACTTCACGTTTTGCTACTGCTACTTCTATCTACTGCTACTGCCAACTTCACATTTTTCCTACTGCTACTGCTATTTACTGCTATTGCTAACATCACGTTTTTGCTACTGCTACTGCTACTGCTAACTTCACGTTTTTGCTACTGCTACTGCTAGATACTGCTACTGCTTACGTCACGTTTTTGCTACTGCTAATGCAAGCTACTGCTACTGCCAACTTCACTTTTTTGCTACTGATGCTGCTGGCCACTGCTATTGCTAACTTCACGTTTGATGCTGCTGGCTACTGCTACTGCCAACTTCACGTGTTTGCTTCTGCTACTGCTACTGCCAACTTCACGTTTTTTCCAACCGCTACTGCTATTTACTGCTATTGCTAACATCACGTTTTTGCTACTGCTACTGCTATATACTGCTACTGCTAACTTCACGTTTTTGCTACTGCTACTGCTAGCTACTGCTACTGCTTACGTCACGTTTTTGCTACTGCTAATGCAAGCTACTGCTACTGCCAACTTCACTTTTTTGCTACTGATGCTGCTGGCCACTGCTACTGCTAACTTCACGTTTGATGCTGCTGGCTACTGCTACTGCCAACTTCACGTTTTGCTACTGCTACTTCTATCTACTGCTACTGCCAACTTCACATTTTTCCTACTGCTATTGCTATTTACTGCTATTGCTAACATCACGTTTTTGCTACTGCTACTGCTATATACTGCTACTGCTAACTTCACGTTTTTGCTACTGCTACTGCTAGCTACTGCTACTGCTTACGTCACGTTTTTGCTACTGCTAATGCAAGCTACTGCTACTGCCAACTTCACTTTTTTGCTACTGATGCTGCTGGCCACTGCTACTGCTAACTTCACGTTTGATGCTGCTGGCTACTGCTACTGCCAACTTCACGTTTTTGCTTCTGCTACTGCTACTGCCAACTTCACGTTTTTTCCAACCGCTACTGCTATTTACTGCTATTGCTAACATCACGTTTTTGCTACTGCTACTGCTATATACTGCTACTGCTAACTTCACGTTTTTGCTACTGCTACTGCTTACGTCACGTTTTTGCTACTGCTAATGCAAGCTACTGCTACTGCCAACTTCACTTTTTTGCTACTGATGCTGCTGGCTACTGCTACTGCTAACTTCACGTTTGATGCTGCTGGCTACTGCTACTGCCAACTTCACGTTTTTGCTTCTTCTACTGCTACTGCCAACTTCACGTTTTTTCCTACCGCTACTTCTATCTACTGCTACAGCTAACGTGACGTTTTTGCAACTGATACCGCTATCTACTGCTACTGCCAATTTCACGTTTTTGCTACTGCTACTGCTAGCTTTTGCTACTGCCAATTTCAAGTTTTTTCTACTTCTACTGCATCTACTGCTACTGCCAACTTCCGGCTTTTCCTAATGCTACTGCTATCTACGCTACTGCTAACTTCACGTTTTTGCTACTGCTTCTGCTATCTACTGCTACTGCTAACCTCACGTTTTTGCTACTTCTACTGCTATCTACTGTTACTGCGAACTTCATGTTTTTGCTACAGCTACTGCAAGCTACCGCTAATGCTAACTTCACGTTTTTCCTTCTGCTACTGCTATGTACTGCTACTGCTAACTTCACATTTTTCCTACTGCTACTGCTATCTTCTGCTACTGCGAACGTCACGTTTTTGCTACTGCTACTGTTTTCTACTGCTACTGCCAACTTCACGTGTTTGCTACTGCTGCTGCTATTTACTGCTACTGCCAACTTCACTCTTTTCCTACTGCTACTGCTATTTACTGCTACTGCTAACTTCACGTTTTTGCTACTGCTACTGCTAGCTATTGCTACTGCTTTCGTGACGTTTTTGCTACTGCTACTGCAAGCTACTGTTACTGCCAACTTCACGTTTTTCCTACTGCTACTGCTATCTACTGCTACTGCCAACTTCACTTTTTTGCTACTGATACTGCTGGCTACTGCTACTGCCAACTTCACGTTTGATGCTGCTGGCTACTTCTACTGCCAACTTCACGTTTTTGCTTCTGCTTCTGCTACTGCCAACTTCATGTTTTTTCCTATCGCTACTTCTATATACTGCTACTGCTAACTTCACGTTTTCTACTGCTACTGCTAGTTACTGCTACTGCTAAGTTTACGTTTTTGCTACTCTACTGCTATCTGCTGCTACTGCTAGCTTCACGTTCTTCCTACTGCTACTGCTAGCTACTGCTACTGCCAACTTCACATTTTTGCTACTGCTACTGGTAGTTACTGCTACTGTTAACTACACGTTTTTGCTGCTGCTACTGCTATCTACTGCTACTGCCAACTTCACATTTTCCTACTGCTAGCTACTGCTACTGCAGGCGTCGGGAGCTCAACGATGAGCAAAAGACGGCTCTTGCTGGGTACCTTAGGTCTACCAGCGTCTAGATATAACGTGAAAGGAAAAGTTGTAGAAATGCTCACGGTCACAGGTGAACAAATAGTAATTACATGTACCTCGCAAACGCTTAAAATACGACACATCTTGTGCATATCATAAAGTGGGATCAACAGAATTAGTTGTTATAAATATTATATCATTTAAGATTAGATTTACGAAACAAATTGATTGAATGATTTTACACATTTAATAAAATCAAACTTAATCGTATTTAATTTACAGAAATTAGTGTTCTTACCACAGCCAGTCACCAAATATAAAACAATAATCAAAACTAATTTACAGTTCTCATGAACATGATGAATATGCAGTAAAACGTTTAACGACTCAGGTTCTTCAACACGAGTTAATCTTACAAGTGGACCCTCTGACAAGTGGCTGAGAAGTTTCTAGTCACGTCATGGACAGAGTGCCAGAACGGCGGGAAACATGGACCAGGCACGGGCGGCCATGTCCAATGAAGCAGTTCTGAACGAATTTAGTTAAAGACTTTAATTAGTGCGACTCGTTCAATTACATGTATTTAACTTTATCATAAATGTAAATTAATCCATCCAACATGACCAATACGATACTATTTGAATATATAAATATCTTCGGTTGGACAGGGAGGGAGAAGGTTTCAAAGAAATGTATAGGCCATGTGGACGGTCACATAATTTTGTCGTAAAATCAGCACAGGTGGCCATATAACGGAGCATCTGCGCATCTGTCAAAATAGACAATCGTATTTTTTTTTATGCTTCAATGATAAATAATATTTGTATACATATATTTTGGTTCTGACGAATTATCTTCAACCATGATAATTTAATGAACTCAAATTAATAGCATACCATCTAGGGAGGTATGCCACACAAGCCGATCGAGGGTGTGCCGGAGTCATGGCTGTTTGCTTCCAGCGATACGGGCTTCATAAACTCTGATAATTTTTATCAGTGGTTTGTGAAGTGTTTTATCCCTAATTGTGGAAAAGACAGACCGGTTCTAGTCATTATGGATAATCACGACAGCCACGTGTCGATCAACACTATCAAAGCGGCCATCGAAAACGAGGTGGTCTTAGTGGGATTTCCTGGCCACACAACCTCCAGCTGCTCGATGTTAAGGTATGTCCAACAAATTTATTATAAATACAGTATACAATAATTTTACTGCGTTTGCTTCATTTTGGGTATGCCGTTGTTTGCGAAACATGAGCGAATATATGTGTGCATGTTTGCGGATTAAACATCAAACTTTGTTATAATTATATACCCGGTACGTAACCTATCCCTGTCTACGTGGTTGCAGATATTCGTTCCCTTGAAATCGCGATTTGCAACTCTGCAGTCAATTACGGCAATCAAACTCATCGTTAACAATCGGAAAATAAAGGTTCCCGGCATTGCTGCGGCACGCAATTGATCAGGCCACCCCGGCATCAGTTCAGAAGGCATTCATAGTAACAGGGTTGTGTCCTGTTGACAGAGCGGCCATTGATAAAAGCCAGTTAGTGGAGCCGTCATTCGTCCAGCAAACCAATTCCGACAATAGTGAGACAAATTATGCCTCTTTCATCTTAATGCCTAACATATTTGTTTCAAATATTGCACTTTTGCTACTACTTACCAGTTAAAGGGACATATTGACGGTATTCCTGTAATTATAAACACGTATTAAACCAAGGTATACTCTCAGTTTTTTCACGAATGTATGTGTCTAGTAGCAATAATATATTCATGGAATCGTCAAGAAAAACTTTAAACAATGCCAAATTTGTTTTTCGATACACGATTCCTGCAGGATTCGAACTTAAGCAAACGCGCACTTCAATGAAAACTTTCTAATGCTACAATACGGTTATCAATTACATGATTTAAGCCTATAATAATATAATGATTGTAATTTTATTTCATGCAATATGTAACAATTAATGTTTTAGTCACGTCAACGGTGATTGAAACATGTCCCACATGTGGGACTTTTACCACACACCCACTTGTTGCGAAGGCAATTGTGCCTAAAGAACCTGCTTAAGTTCTTCTGCCACCACCCGTGAAGCCGTTAGAACAGAAGAACAAGTCGAAAAAGAGAGTTGAACGGGGCCATGTTATTAGGACTCAAGAAATACTTAACCAGTTGATGGTAAGTTCTCCCTGAAATTAAAAAAGTAGCACATATACAAAGACATTTGCAGCTAATTTTTACCCATTATATTTAAAGTAATGTTAAACCTTTCATCGAACTGCAATTCTTTCTCTTGTATTCCCTCAATTCGAAGGGCCGGTAAGTCGAACTGAATGCGACCACGGTCCATATTTGTTACACATTTCAAGCATCTTACATTCTTTTCATAGGGTTTAGTGATAAAACATGTCTTACAATTAGGTATATCGATCTTTCATTTACATCAAAATGTGAGTATACACTTTTGCTATTTTATTCGAATAAATCGAACTTCCAAAATGTCGCAGCCATCTCCAAGTTCCTGCAACTCAACCTCATCGCGGCAGTAACTTCCCTTAGCGTTTTACAGTTAATTTTAAATGTATTTGGGCTATGCTTGATACAAGTCAAATCTCTGCGTGGAGGTTGCCCGCAACTTTGAGATAACGAAGTTTAGCTGTATTTTGTTTTGGAACACAAAAGGCAAGAGGAAACTCAGAAAGTTGAAAAGGAGATGCGCAAACACGACGCCGAGGCAAAAATGGTTGCGAAGGCAAAAGAGAAAGAGGAAAAGCGTGAACGTCGCGAGGCAGAAAAGCTGATAAGATTGGAGAAAAGGAAGAGGGACACATAAGAGAGAGAGAGAGAGGCCATGAAAAGGTTCCAGGAAGAGAAGAGAATGGAGAAGTAGGAGACACATCCCAACATTGCCGCGATTGTTCCTGCAACATATGTGTGTGATGTGTGCGTAGAGAATGTTAGCGTGGATGATGAAGAGAATGGAACTATGTGGTACGGGTGTGACGCGTGCGAATGATGGTATCACGACGAGTGCTTGAGTGTGAGTGAGTTGTGGTATGTAAGAACCAGTCCAGAAGAAGGGAGTGAGTGGATTTTGTAAGCGTCGTTAACCGTGAGTGTATGAGGAGTGAATGTTGATATAGGCAGTGTGGAATGTGTGCTTGTATTTGATATGTTATGTGTGTTGTTATTAATTTTGAGAAGAAATATTAGATAGCTAAGAAGATTTTGGAGTAAAATATTACTCTTTATTAATAAACAAGTATCGTTAACACGCTCACGCGCGTTCAGTCAGTTTATTTATGTTATTAGTTTTTCGTGAAATTAAATAAACTGTTATTTAATTAATGAGAATAAATTAAAATTGCTATGATTATGATTGCCATACTAGTACATTTAATGACAATATGTGTTGTTGTTTGTTCATGTCTCTAATATTTCGCACATAGAGATATATATCAGCAATTAATTTCGCCTACGGGCCTCAGTTTACTGAGATCACTAGAAATCAGTGACGAGATATATGACGTCATAGTTAATGGCGGATATCTGTCAAACAAGGCTGGTGTACATATAAAAAGAATTAAACAACTTAACGATATAATATAAATATGTTTAGCAAAGGTAAGTTATTTTAATTTATTTTCGTTAATTAAGTTGCATAGCAATGACCTTTTGATCCGTTGATTTTATATTTAATTGAACTTTAAGTGTCCGAATTTTTAGGTACTTTTCAAGTCGATTTTAACAGCTGATTATGATCTATTGGAACGGCGGTTTTGTTTAATAAAGACATATCCCAGTGAATTAAAATGTACATGTGTACGTTTGTCAAGAACCCACAATTGTTATCACAAAATATCGCGAGATGATGATGCCAAATGCTCTCACAAACGTGAAAAAACTAACAAAAAGTGTCCGGATTTAAGCACTCGCCAAGTATACTTTTCATACAAATCCTAAGGTTTCGCGATAAGTCACGGGATTTCGCGAAAGACAAATCCGATTATCTTATGCAAAAGTAGGCACTACTTAGTTTTTTTTTCGGAACTTTTGAAGATTCTCAATATCCAACAAAATGTTTTGAAATGTTTTGAAAATTTCCGGCGAATAGTCCCGAATTAATATATCCTAATATTCGCATCACACTGGTCATAATTGAAGGGATGCAACATTTCAAACCTAAAGAGAAAGATTCATATCAAGTTATTAATACTGTGCCAAAGCAAAGGAATCTATTATGCGTAGTATAGTAGACATATAGCCAGAAACAAAATTGGAGTATATTAAACCGCTTTCAAAGTCCATCGAAAGCCTGTATCGTCTGAATATGCTTGGTGAAATCGCCCGATAATACTCAGCAAGAAACACAAAGATGCAAAGCATGATAGGGCGCCGTTAAACGTGAAGAATAAGTGGCGAAATTGTCACATTCAAGTTATTTTGGATGATGAATTGAATAATAACAGCGAACTTAGTATTTCTGTTGGTGGACAAGGTTGTTCAACTATTTCCTTTAAACGCCGGTTAACGAATGGATCCATCATTATTTACGACGATAAGACTGGCAAGTTTTCAGTTTCAGTTAATTTCCAATGTAGCAGTAACAAATGAACTGCAAACACGGGGATCCCATGTTCGAGACCCTAACCTACACCCTAACCCACTTGCCCATGATTCTTCACACGATACCTTAAACCAGGGTGCATTAAAGCAGACATTTAAAGACTTATAATCGCCCACTCAACCCTGTGGATCATTTATATCCCACCCGCGCACTCGACACAGGCTCGATTGCACATTGTCAAAAACATGGGTCCGTATTCACAAAGCTTCTTAGGAAAAACTTACATTAAAATAAGTTTTACCAGTACATATTACTAAGATATTTAGCATTTAATCATTTATTACATAGAAAATTTGATCTGCATTGTTCATTTAAGTAAAACTTATGATTCACATTAGGAGCTTGGTGAATACCAGCCCAGTACGAGTAATATAAAAACACCGTATTTTTAATTTATGTCTACAATATTTTCAGTTACATTTAGGTGTATCATTTTAATGTGTTGTATTTGCTTACTAAATAAACGCATTTATAAATTCCAGTCCCTTACACAGTTACTTACAGCCCTGGTTCTATATGTGAAACTCTATGAAATCGTAGAAAGCAGAGAGTGAAGACCTCTGCCATGCAATGATTCGAATCATATTTATTGGTGTTATAGAACAGACTTCTGATCTCAAGTCATCTGTTTGCAAACCAGAGCATTCATTGAGAAGTTATACGACCCAATGGTCCACTTTGCCTCATGATAAAACCGGATCATTAAAGACCGGAAAATCGAGTTTAACTTTCGAGATAACCGTATTTGTATAAAATGAAAAGAAGAAAATCTGGAAATATTTTCTACTTCGACATATCCAAAAATGTGTCTTAAGCGAGTTCCAGTTAACGATGATCCGCTACAAAGAGCGCATCGTGTTGGTCCATTCAAAACTAATTAAACCAGGCCAATTGATGCGAAATTTAGTGACTATCCGGTTCGAGAGAATGTACGAATGGCGTATAAGAGCAGTTCCCCAAGGAATTCGTTGTGAAGCGACGGCAGTTGGTTCCTATTATTTTGCAGGCCCGGAAAAGGGGAAGGACGCGCATCTACGAGTTGATAACCTATATAACAATCACCAGCTTTACCGCGGACCATGCTAGGACACACTCGTATCGAAAATATCAAAATCGCCACACAAAACGATCAAGTGGCGGTCTTATTATTTATATTAAACTTAAACATAATATCAGAAAAGGTGTCCCCTGTTACTATGTACTGTTTTGATATGTACGAACGAATACCAGACTAGATCCCCGCTGGGTATTGGAAATGTACATGTACACATTTAAAAAAAAATCTCTGTTAAACGAAATGTATATTTTCATGAGAACAACTCAAAAGATTGTTTTGATGACCTATGTAAACGGAAATATACCGTATATAACAAGCCGTTAGACAGTTTAACAACACACTATCGGACGCAGTCAGAGTGACGTTATACAATGCAAAACAAGACTACATATATCAATGTTGAAAGTAAAAAAATCCTTTAAGCATTCGCGCTGTCGCATGATGAATGATCTTAGGCGGAATAATTTCGGAAATTATTTAAACCGCAAAAAAATACATTGCTGGAGATAATATTTTAAATGAAGAAATTATTTTAATAACCTCACGTCCGGTAGTGATAAACAAACTAATGATGAATATTTCGACTTTATCCCTCAGTTTAATGAAAGGCAAGAGTTTAGAGCGACGTCCGAGTCACTAGATATTCATGCATGATGATCCTTATTCATAAAAAGGTGATCAATCCGACCCAAATATATAAAGGGGATTAACGTTAATAAGCTGTTTCTCTAAATTGTTTACCATTGTTTTGAACGAGAGACTAAAGTCGTGGGCAGAAGGAAGTTCGTATCTAACGGACGCTCGATGTGGATCAAGGACAAATATAGCACTCTCGACCCAGTTTTTATTTTACATTCGTTGACAAAGACACATAACGCATAAGAAAAAAGGATATTGCTGTTATGTAGACATTAGGAAAGCCTTTGACTGTGTAGATAGAAACCGGCTATGGTTCAAGCTTATTAAATTAGGAATTAGGCAAATTATTGTCCGTTTTACGGTCGATGTATAGTGAGGTAAAACTGTGTGTAAAACATTTGGGGAAATTGTCTGATATTTTCAACAGCAACATTGGATTATTCCAAGGGGAGATATTGACATTGAGATTCATTTACACGAAAATATTGATGCTGGCATTTATATTGATAAAATCGGTATATTTTTATTATTGTTTGCCGACGACGCAGTTCTTATATCCGAATCGAAAGATGGTTTACAAAATTCTCTTGATAGTTTAAGTTCGTGCTGTCGTCAATGGAATCTCACGGTTATTATAGAGAAAACTAAAGTTGTGGCCTTCAGAAAAGGGGGACGGTCCGGTATTAACGATAAATGGTTTCATAATGATCAAGAAGTTGAAGTTGTCAACTCGTTCATTTATTTAGGTGTTGTGTTTTCCAACGGCGGGTCCATCGCGCAGGCTACGAAAACACCCGTGGGAAAAGGATTGAGATCTCTACATTCATAAATGTCCTTTATTAGAAATAATAATGTGCCTATACATATTTATTATATTTTGTCTAATCTGTTTGATACACATGTACTATCAGTTTTAAATTACTGCTCAGAAGTTTGGGGTTATGTTCATTCAGAAGTTTAGAAACAGTTAATAAGAAGTTCTGTAAATGGGTATTAAATGTAAAACAGTCTACCAATTTGGGTAGATTTCCATTGTTAAGTGAAATATATATTAGAATGGTTAAATATTTTTTAAAGATCCACGCTGTTAAGCAAGACAATTGTATTTTATATTTCATTTTAAATAAACAGATACAAATATAGATGTAAACAATTCTGTTACAAACTGGACCTCACATGTACGTTTTATATTACATATATCTGGTCTAGATGATATATGGCTCTAGCCCTGTTCTGTTAAGATAGAGGCATTCGTTCCCATATTAAGAACTCGACTCCGAGATATCTATATTAGCAAATGGCGGTCAGGTCTAGACTTATCAACGTCTCTAGATGTATACCGAGAAATAAAACTTCAATTTGAACAATCAGCATATGTAAGTCAGTTGGACATTTCAAAATACAGAAATATCTTGACCAAATAAAGTGTGTCATCGTACAAATTAAACATTGCAATCGGTCGGCACTATAATGTACTAAGAAATAAAAGAAAATGTACACGTTGCGATCAGAATTATATTTAAGACGAATTCTATTTTGTTTTCAAGTTCCCCATATACACCCACATTCGAAAACAATATATCCCAAAATATGTATATACCCACACGAGTATGGTAAACTATATTGCTTTAATGCAATTTGAAAATAAAACCATAATAAAAAAAAAACTGGCAACGTATTGTCATAAAGCATTTCAAATAAGAGAAACATTAATTTAATTTATCAAATAATATACACAGTTGCTTTTGCTTATTCTAATTTTGACTGTTTACGATGATATTTATGTTGAATATTTACGGAAACAACGATGTTTACGTACGTTTCCTCAATATATGTGCCTGTTTGTTTTGCCCGTGTATTTTATTTTGAAATAGTAATAACTATATTTTATTGTTACTTATAGGCTTCACATTTATTGTTCGGTACTTATCGAATAACTTTAAGACTTCAATGATTTTACTGTAATGAAGTTAATCCACATTCCTGTAAAGCTTCCAGTAATGATGTAAATTAAAACTTGGGAACAAATGTAATTGTTGACCTTAAAACACTCAGACTGTTATGACTTTTGTAAACTAGATAAATATGTGCAGGTAAAGGTCTAACGATAGACCTTATAGGTGCTAATTAATATCCGCCTCAACATCCTGTACGAAAGCAACAAACCCATTTGCGCTTGGGGGACGTTTATTTGGCAACTCTAGTATGAGACAACAGTAGCATGTAAATGTTTAATGAAACATATTTTAAATGATTGAATGAGCATATTGATCGAATCTTGGTGATGACATCTTAAATATATATACTTGGAGTCGAGTTCTAAATATGGGAACGAATGCTTCTATCTTAACAGAACCGGGATAGAGCCATATATCATCTAAACCAGATATATATATCTATATATATGTATGTATAGCCATGCATCAGGTGGTATTCGACGGATGTTCAAAGGCAAAAGTAGAGCTAGAGACCAGGTGTTCGCTAGGTATTCAAATCAGTATGTATAGCCTGCATAGGTATTGTCAGACGTTCAAAGGCATAAGTATAGCTATTCGCTAGGTGTTCAAACTATCATTAATAGCTATACAACATGTTTTCAGCAAATGTTTAATTGCGAAAATACAGCTATACACCAGATGCTGGTCAGATTTTCTATCACAGCCATGCCGTAGGGTTTTGAAAGATTTTTATAAGCAACGCATGGCTATATGGATGTTCGTCAGATGTTTAAACAGGAAAACATAGATATGCGTCAGGTTTGCGACCGTTGTTTATACGCTAAAGTACAGCTACGCACCGGTATTCGGTAGATATTTATACCTAGTAACAGGATTGAATGATTTACAGTAACGAGAATCCAACTGCATCAGAACTGTTTGCACCAGCGGGAATATGATTTCGTGTTCAGTATTTCTCTAGTCTGTATGTAAAAGTCGAAAACACATATATGCACTCAGTGTTCGTCAGATGTTCAAAGGCAAAAACTATACACCGGGTGTATACAACAAGTTTCAAGAAGAATGAATAACAATGCAGCAGGCTTTCGCCAAATGTTCAATTGCGGAAATAAAGCTATCCACAAGGTGTCTGTTAAATGTTCAAAACATTCTGTATAGCTATGCACCAAGTGTGCCCTAGAAGTTCAAACCATAATGTATAGCTATACATTATATTTTCGCAAGATGTTCACCTGTGACAGTACAACTACGCACCAGGTGTTAAACATATGTTCAACATAAGTGACGGACATGAATATTTAAAGAGATTCCAAACAAGTCCTGTCTATTATTCAATGAAACCGCTGACAAAAATCGGGCCCGCGTGCGCTAAAAGAATACCCCTTTCAGAATGACTCTAGTTTGGATGTAAAACGCGAAAGTATAGCAATACACCATCTGTTCGTCAGATGTTCGAAATAGAATGCACAGCTATGTGTTCAAATGCAAAGGTGTAGTTATAATCCAAATGTTCATCAGCTGTGCGAACTAGCACGTATGGATATGCACTAGGTTTTCGCCAGGGCTTAAAATGCGGAATTACAGCTATGCACTAGCCGTTCTACAGATGTGTATATGCAAATGCATAACTGCGTACATTGTGTTCGTCAGATGTTCAAAGGCCCAGATGTTTATATGCAAATGTATAGAAACGCATCAGGTATTTGCTCGATGTTCAACTTAGTAACGGGCATGAGTGATTTAACGAGATTCCTACTAACCCTACCTAATAAAACTACCGACGGGGATAGGGCACACGTGAACTAGTGGGATTAAAAGAAAATACCCTGCTCAGTATTCCTCTGGTTTGGATGTAAATTGCTAAATTACAATATGTTTGTCAGATGTTCAAATGCAGAAATATAGCTATGCATTTGGTCTCACTAGAAATGCAACACATAATGAATAGCTATGCATCAGGGTTACGCCAGAAGTTCAGTTGTGAAAGTACAGCTATGCATGAGGTGTTCGCCAGGGGTTCAAAACACAATGTATACAACTACCTTAGGTTTTCGCCAAATGTTTAAATCCCTTAGCGCAGCTGTACACTAGGTGTTCGTCAGTTGTTTAAAGGACAATGTGAATATATTCTTCAGGTTTTTGCCTAATCTGCAAATGCCAAAGTACAGCTATTCACTAGGAGTTCGTCACATGTTAAGACAAGATATATAAATATGCATCAGATTTTTGCTATATCTTCCTTTGCTTAAATACAGCTATAAGTGTTCGTCAGAGGTTTAAACAAGAATGCGTAGATTATTACCATTCTGGTTTTCGTACGATTTTCCACTGCAAAGTATAGCTATGCACCAAGTGTTCGCTAGATGTTCCAACAAGAATAGGTAGATTATTATCAGGCTGGTTTTCGTCCGATTTTCAACTGCAAAAGTATAGCTAAGCACCAAATGTTCGCTATATGTTGAAACGAAATGTTTATAGACACAACGAAAGCTGGGATAAATAATAATAATAGTAATAATAATAATAATAATAATTATTATTATTATTATTATAGATAATAATAATATTATTATTAATAATGATAAATATAGTTATTATATGATTATTATTATTATTATTATCATACTATTAACAAGTTGAATATTTTTTGTACTTAAGACACTAGCTAAAATGATTATACTTTTTATATTATCTTTAAATAATTATATAATTACTAGTTTTATCACACTGATCTATATTGTCATACAAGTCGCGAGCTGGAGGTTAGAAACCATAAAATCAAAATCCCTTAGGGTCCCATTGTAAAACTGCAAAATCTCATGGCGTCATTCGCCACTTTTGTTTAATTCGCACATTGCGAGTCTGGCCTCTTTTAAACGATGGTTCTATCTACTTTCAAATTAAAAAAAAAAATATATGTTATCTTCTTCTAAATAAATTAATCTCACTTGATTTTAGTCACCCGTAAGAAACTCAGAATGCACTCGCACATTTCGACAAAGACACATGCTGTCTATACATAAACTTCTGAACATTCGAATTTCAAGTAAGTCGGTGTCATGATGAATCAAAATGCACAGAAGACGTCTTTTTTTCAGAAAATAACCATTTAAACCAGTTGTTGTTATGCGAAATGTCTCTTTTGACAGAAGAAATATAAAGAACTATTTGATATACGGCCTTCTTTCGAGTGGACCGACGTGGGATTCCCCACTTTTTACTGGTATTTAGCCTTAAAAAAACTCTACATTTTGATATCATGAGAAAACTTTTTCTACATCACTTTGACCTATTTGTACTATGACTGCACAATTTCAGGCCGATCCACAAAGTAGAAATGCTCCAAAAGCGCATTTAAAAATGGCACATGATAAGCCACCCGGCTGGCTTTTTTAGTGCTTTGGTAAAACGGGGAGCGTGAGCCAAAGTGTGTACAATATTCATATAAATCAGTCGAATTACCACTACATTTCCATGTACTTTAATGCAATAGACCTAAGCAGGGTGTCCCGCAGGCCCGTTTCGCTTGTCGGGCCCGACATACCTTCAAGCCATTTGCCGACATGCTTAAATAACGCCGTCATGCTTTAATTTTCAAAGCTACACGCCTTTATCCCTTTATCTATTACACCGATCTTAAATCACATGGCCATAAACGAACGCCGTATTGATCGATAAGGTCTAACTTTCAACAGCGTTACTGACAAGTGACTGAACTGTGTAGTCCCGCCCACAACGACCTCATTAGCCAATCAGATACAGCGATTTTTAAGGCGGAGTTTATACCTTACTAACACATAAAAACGTGTTTAAAAACAAATACTAGCGTTGACGGGAAAAGTGAACAGGCATTATTAAACATTTCATTATTATTTTTACCGTTTTATTTTATTCCGGTCATTTCTTATAAAATTCACAAATCGACAATCAAAATTATGGAAACGAACAATATAATATAGCGCCTCATTTTAAAACACAATTTAACGTCGTCAAACGTAATTATGTTCTCATAAACACTGCAATTAAGCACGTGACCAGTACACCCACGTTTTTAATGAGGCATCCGTGACCTTGTGCACTAATGAGACTATAATTTGTATGGGCCATATATGAGACTACCCTTTGTAGGGAACTTAAATGAGACTAACCATTGTCGGGACCAGCTCATCTCAGTTCTATTGGTACAAGATTCGGGATTGTCCAAAATTATCTGAATGTGTGTGATGTCCTCAAACAAACGGATGTTCGACTTATGTGGTGGACGACTGTCATAGACAGAAAAGGAATTATCCACTAATATTGTTTATTGTCATTCGATATTTATTTTAAAAGAGTCGTTTGCTGACATGATTGCCTGTGTTATTGTTTCATCGAAATTCGTTTCGTTTGTCTAACAACCATATATTATTCCTCTAAGATGAATCATTATATTTAGAAAAAAATCATAACGCTTACGACATGGCAATGAAAAGCGTATTAAATTAGGACTAAACTGGTGTTTGTACAAACTTACTTATTACGTGTTTTATAGTTTGACAAAAACGTAAATCGATTAATGATCAATATAAAGCAGTTCATTATGTTGGTTAGCATAGCTATTTTACGTTAAAATCGTCAAGGACTGCCGATTGGTTAAATAGCTAGCTGATCGATATTGTATTTTGTCTTTACCCAATAATCATAATCACAGAAGAACTCTACTAGTCTGATGTATATTTTTAAGCCAATTAACCTCCAGCCCATGTTCAGTAAAGGAGAGCCCTCATTAACGTATATTAATACACCTCGACCTAGTATGTCGATTCTGACACACCTTATTGTTAAAACTTGAAGTGTTTTATATTTCCATCGGTTACGAACTATTTAAGCCAGGTTCCAATTCAAAGAATACACGATTGTACAACAATATAAAGAAGATATATTTGAAGGTTTCAGACTGTATGTTTGTGAACATGATGAAGAATTTTTATCGGCAGATAAACCAGTTTCTGGTGGTTCTGGGATTGGGTGAACATCGCAAGAAAGTGTATTACTTGAATGTAGTTAGCAATAAAAAGGCTTTTGAACATAAACTTGAAAAGATCATGGCATAAATCTGTCAAAATACAAAACTGCCTTCATTTGGGCTTGTTGCACCAAATTATAACGTTGATGACAATTTAACTGAAAAACGTGTTAACTTGCACTTAAACAGAAATTTGGAATATATAATCATTACAAGTACAATCAAATATTTATTTCAGTTCTGACGGACTTTTTGATCCTAAACTTTATCCTGAAAAGCTAAGAATAAAGAGCCAGACCACTGTCAAAAACAGTTCTAAGTGATGGGTATTATTGCACATGATGCTAAAGTTTGTAACTATGTTATTAGAGAATACTTTATGTATTAATGGCGTTTACCAAGGTAAATGTTATTTCGTGTTTTACCGTAAAGAAACAACTTTTACCTGAACTGTATACAATATTTAATTCACTCAACATTGCAAACGTCAACTAACATATTTTATGACAAAGAATGTATACAAATAATTACAAACAACATCGATTTATATATACATGAACATCAATCCATAGGTACATCATTCGATATAAAGATATTGTAATGACAAAATAGACATTATGCGTGTAAAACAATAAAATTATGTTCATATCTACACACATTGTCACACAGTTGTAATACAGTTCATAAACATAACGATAATTATAACATATATTGTAATGTTCATATGTCATTATATATTTTTAAATTTAATAATTGGGGGAAAAATATTAATCGGGCATTTTTTTCCACATTTAAATATTACTCATGAATAGTTTATGCAAAGTAGATTGTCTAATGCATATTATGTCAAAATAAGAGACATCTCTAATTAAACAATTACTGAAAATATCTGGTTGTTGTTGTCTATACATAGTTGTGGCCAAGTCACACGAAAAATACATTGTTCGTGAGCGTTTATACACATCACACGTTTATTTGTTGTTTGTGCTAGTTCAATTCAGTTTCATTCGTTTTAGATTGGTGTGACGTAACATGTTTTGTTGTAGAAACACGGCATTTGCAAAACATATTAAAGAGAGCTCCACGGTACTTTTTACCAGAAAGAATGTAAACAAAAAAGTTTATCCAGTTTTGAATTTCAGTTAAAGCTAAAGCTAAAGCTGTGTATAGAGAAAAATTAGCATAGCCCTGAGGACTGTGTGCAAGAATTTCCTCTGGATTAGGATATACAGCAAACCAAATTAACGCTAAGATGTAAGGTATATGAAGAAAAACAAATACCATGGAAACAGCTATTAGTGTAATAGTAAGTTTTGTTTGATCGTTTTTTTTCTTATCAATGGTTTCTTGCTTTGACGTCATTCGTATTCGTGTCCGTGTCTGTTTCGATAAACGCACGATTATTGTAATGTTGCATATTACAACAACTAGAAGTGGTAGTATGATGTAATATACTATTTCACTATAAAACCAAACAGTAGACATGAAATGTGATATATTACACACTGCCCTAGAGGAAAAAATAGACGGAATAGCTGATACCTCTGTTAAATAAGGGACATTTAAGATTAAGCAGAGAGCTAATAAAATAATGAGAAACACTTTTACCCTATACATTGTAAACCACACATGCGATTGGAGAGGATAGCACACTGCGCATAATCTTTCGATAGTCCAACAAACAAGAATATAATTTGAGTAAACAAGTGTCGAACTAACAATGTATTGGAATAAACTACATCCGTATGTATTCCATGATTGTCCTTTGCTATCCAGATATTGAAACGTAAACCGGAAAGTAATAACCAGTAAATCGTTAACGCTAAGTACCACAATGTACATAGTAGTTGTTTGGAAAGGTTTTAATTGCAAAATCACGAAGATTGTCATCGGATTTGTTATAAAACCTGGTATATTGGTAATATAAAAATAGTTTCTTACAACAAACATGTACACTTTCATTTCAAAAATTTCAAAAATAGAATTTAATATGTCTTCTTGTGTTATATTCGTCTTTAAACATATCTCCTTACAGTGTGTTTCTGTATAATGTGTTTCTGAACAATTACACATACTTTGATTTAACGTTAGCAACAGATGCGTTGTTGGTAAAACATCTCGATTAGTCGTCATTTCTGTTGACTTGTTTCCGACTTCGCTTTTAGCGTGTATATTGTTGGGCAGCACGTATAACTCTAAAAGGATCATCACGAAGGTGCAACACACCGATGAAAAGGAGGCCATATCTGAAAAGATTTGCGATATAGTTGATATAGTGTATTCATTACTTCAGATCAATAAAGGAAAATTTGCAATATTAGACAAATATAAATAAACACTATTCTATTTATCCGATTCCTACTGGCGATCGTATTTTAATTGTTTCGACATTTTATCGTAAGTTATGCGTGTTTTCAATAAACTCATCATTGTATTTTCTTAAGGATACATAATTTACAAAGAAATCGTGTGGAAAGGTTCCTACAGTCATTTATAGTCAGTTTTCTGTATCGATATCAAGAATCCAGGTAGATCCGACATCGCGTTTATCTAATATAAAGTCAGATGGCGATGATGATGACATACTGACTTTCAGTACTATACAATAATTGTGTATATCTGTCTTAAGAAACAACAAAGAGCCATGTTGTTCTAACTAGGAAGCTCACTCGTGGGTCTCAGTATTCAACATTTCAATTTTGATGAGTGCACATACATGTAAAAGGTTTACAAAGGCACACAAAAATATCATTTAATTCAAATAACACTCAAATGAATTGAGACAATTTATAGCTGACATTAAAATGCTTGAACAAATCTGCAATTACAGTGTCAAACAAATTTCTATATTTTACCGAGGTCCTCAAAAAAGCCGAGCCAAGAATAATTGTTATTTTCAGTGCCACTGTAGTGTTGTTGTTTATTGTTGTTGTGCTCTTTTTTCTAGTTTTTGGCAAGAAATTTCTTATATAATTGATTATTTGTCTCCATCATGTAAATACATTTTACTGTTATTTGTCATTCGCTGGTCCCAATGTCCGCCATAACTCGCTACATGGATTGATATTTAGCGTACATCAAAATGACGGACAGCGCAGTCGGCTGCATGGAATAGTCCCTTGTTCCATGTTTTTATCCGTAAAGCTGACAAATGCAGTCGGACAATGCAATCACAAAACAGGGCCATGGAATATAGTCTTAAAGTGCCGCTCGATATCAAGTAACAATAGTACGGTACTTGATAAAATCGCAATTTGCACTTTTAATAAAAGCACAGTTATCTGGATTGTTTCAAAAACAACGATGGTAAAGCTCACGTATGCAGTGATCAACATATAAGTTTCTGGCATCGACATGTTTTAAAAATAATCAAACAATCATATGCTTAGTTTTAATCATGTGTTTTAATCAATAGCATGCAACCCTATTTGATGCCGTGTTACCACAAATGTGTTCCTTCGTCATCTATATATTTAACACACAATAACTATTTTTGTTAAAACATCAAAATAATTAATTAAAGTCATTAGGGTTATTTTGGCGCAAATTTGTTTCAAGTTTTTATTCAGATACTTGACCCATATGGGCATCAGTATAATTAAACAGAGAAAACAATTTTAACAGCATAAAACTCAAACAGTAGAAAGGCAAAACTAAACATGTACATAATACATATACACACAGTCAGAAGACAAAAACAAAAAGGTTTATGAGCATTCATATTCGACTAGAGTTAATTTAATTTCATCACTTAATGCCACTTGATACACGAGTATTAAGTAAGTTGTAGCATTGCGTAAATAAATGCATAATATTAAAATAGTTGTTATAAAAAACTAAGCAGTGTTTAATTGGAAGGTGGTAAGGTTAATTGAATTTAGACATAATACTTTTAACAAACACAGCTAAAGTTTTTTTCTGAGCTAGAAAAAAGCTGCTCTAAATTGAACATATTAGGTCTCAGCAATTGTTTTGGTATATATTTCTTTCGGTCAGATCTAAAGAAATCACATATATAGACAGTGGAATTCATCACCAAGAGATAATCGATTTTGAAATAAATGACGCTTTCTAAGATCATGTTCCACATTAAAGAATCTTGCTTTTTTTAATAGGTAGCTTATGATTACTACATCTAAAACTAGATAGAGCTAATGCAAGAATATAACGTAGAATTTTGAAATGTGATTCGAGTTCAAAATTCTGTAAGTGCGACATTTATTTGACTCTGACATTTGTGCATTCCAGTTTTGAATGAATTGATCCTTAATACTATTTTTAAGTATAGCTTTAAAATGTCATGAATTGGTAATGTGTTGTTTATCCCTGAATTCTGAGAATCCAAGATTCGGTTATGATTATTTTACATACACAATATAGGGTGAGAGATAAACATTTAGTTTGTCAAGTTGAAACATTAGCCTGTTCATATTTTATGTGTGTCAGAACATGCAATTCTACTCCTTAAAGTCAGAATTATATGTTTAATAATATTTTCAATAGGTTAAACTCCTAGTTCACTCCTAGTTTGCGTCAGATGCTAATGTTTGACGTTATGACGTCATTTCCTGTTTATTTTGACGTTATTATACAATTACTTTGAAATTTGTAAGTATGTAGTGTTAATGCATAGCCATAAACTTTGATGAAGCAGTGTCGGGCGAAATATCAGTAACAAGAGTGTGTGTTTTTGTGACTATATATCTATATCCCTAATGTTTACGAAACTGTGTATTGAGCTTTTTAGTTTAAATGTGTTGAGTTTAGACGTTTAATGGCATATTTCAAAAAGACCAACAATCTGTGAACAAGTTCCTTTAATATACTATTTGAGTTCAGATATACCATTTATCGGTGTAACTGTCTACCCCAAAGTTTGACCTGTGAACTGACTAATAAAATTGTATAAGATAAGTTGGAAAGTAGTCCGAAACGAATAAATTGTATTAATGCATTCGTTAAACTCTGTTAAGGTGTTTAACTCAGCATTAAAGGAAACATTACATCTTGACTATTATATACGGTCGTTATTGCTTAAAAACAAATTGGCAGCAATTGCTATTGTAGTCCATTGAAAGCATGCAGCGTTTGACACATTATGCATTTGATGAAATCGTTCGTAAATATTGTGCAGAATAAGCAATATGACAAAGATAATAATTATAATCAGAAAAGCTTTCGACATTCCATCTACAAAAGTCAAATTTCACATCGCCATTTGTTTTTAATTCTCAGATTTTCTTTTAAACATTCATACTCTTTATTTACTAATGCCGGTATTTGAAGAAAAGTATATATTTTATTTCATTCCTTTCTGATACAAGTCCTTAAGTTTGTTTATATATAATCCATAGTTCACTACTGATGAAAAATAGTATAATATAAAATGGTTAGTTTTGCAACCTTGTATTTTATTTTATCAAACACTTGCACGAAGTCGCAGAGACAATTAAAAGGTGTGCCTTATGATAGTTGCTTAATGATGAGTTATTATGTACAAATCAATTATTTTCAATATGTATTAACCCGAAATATATTTCATTGCAATAAATTGCTGCTCGTTTCTTTAATGAAAGTTCAAGACCTCTACAATTTGACCTTTCATACATAGAGCTCTATTTCCTCTATTAAAAGCATTGCTGTATTTTCAATAATATGTAGTGAATCATCATTCCGCGCGTAGTTATTGCATGCGATGTTAGCTTTGCCGGCAACAATTAAAACGTGTAAAGGAAATGACGTAGTTTTCAACACTGACACGTTTGAATAAAACGTTGATGCTAATTAATAATGCATGCATTTTATCTTATGAATACATTATATTATGTATATTTTGCTCGTTTGCTATATAAGTAAAATTCTTTAAATACGTGATCACCTGTGTGTAAAATGATCATATCAGCTCGCTATAGAAAATTATTTTTGCAATGCCGACTTGTCTTAGTTACCTTCTGTCGCAAAGCACCTAATACTTATGCATTGCATTGTTACTGTAAAACAATAAAAAGAACTTTCTTTCGTGAAAATATTTTTTTTTTGACTTTTTACTCTCAACTACGTACGGCGCCTTTGATGCTTGGAATTAATGTTTTTATTTATAAATTTATTCACGCAACGGTCCGTTTCAGCTCAATATTTCGAAGCTACAGGTATACGATAGACTTATTGTGATATATCTATATTAAGGAATTCTCTCTAACATAAATATAAGATCAGCAGTAGTGTAATCTAAACGAAAATACCAAGACAGAATTATCGTTGGCGACATACTGGTATTCGTTTAGTATTAGACTAAATTATATTGTATTCTCAAATGTGTATAATATTTTTGTGCATACAAGTAGATCATAAATTAAATTAACACACTTTCAATATAGCTTGTCGTGAAGACACTGATAAATTTAGAATTTTTTATTATTTATTTCATATTATTGAAAAGTGCTTAATTTTCATTGAAAGTGTTGAAAACAATAGTTTTAGTATTGATCTAGTAGTGACAGATATATCTACTAAAAATGAGCCGGATATTTGCATTATGTTTTATTAACCTCCAAATCAAAACATTTATATGTTATAAAAATATATAGGCAGTTTTGAATACTAATGTTAAATTTAAAATATTATGAATAGTTTTCATAATATTGTTTATCTCATGTCTACACAAAACGCAGTATGTTAGCTTGCACATTACATTGGATTACTTTTTTTAAAATACTACATCGATATGTAATATAATATATTGATAATTAAATTAACACATGTTGGATAGTAAGAAGGAATAAAAAAAACATACCTGACGGTTTTAGGAGCATCGAATGTTCCGAGAGCTGCATAACATTAAATACTCGCATGCTTATTGACTAGTGAATACGTCATTATTGGCGTTTCTGTCTCATTATTGGCTGAATGTATAGTTTCATGGTTGTATAATGAATTGGTTAGACGCAAAATCTGCTAAGGCGTTGAGTCATTTATGTAAACTATGTAAACAGGCGTTTTGTACTCCCTCTGAAACGTACACCCTGTTCTTTATTAATAAAGGTGCATCGTGCAGACGGGCCTTTACTTATATTCAAGCATTGACCTTGAGATTGGAACTATGGACTTGGTTCTTACGCGCGACACGTCGTCTTTCCATGTTTTGAGTCAGCCAAGTTACTTGAAAATCCTTCCATGCTGGACACAGTATGCCTCAGACAAAGTATTAATGATTTCTTTTATTAGTTATTTGGTCTGAAATTGAGACCTTGATCTGGTTCTTGCGCGCAACACGCCGCCACGTCATGATTATCACATCTTTGAAAATCCATTCCATGCTAAACAAATTTGTTTTTTGGCGTAGCCGTCTAACCCATCTCTTGATATTTCATAATGTCAAATCAAATGTTGAGACAATATCCACCAGTCGTCACGAATAAATAAATCATAACATTCCATCGGTTAAGTTGAAAATATTCACACTACACTGGTAACAAGAAATATCTTTAAAAAATATGTTCGGCGTCATTAGTAATGTTGCAAATAAGGAATGTACTTGTAAATTAAGCTTCCAGCATAAATATTCAAAACAATGTAACTAAGAACAGATCCGAATGTCATACTATGGATGACATTTCCTGCCAAATATGCATCATGCTTGATGGCATCCCAACTTCCAAATTGTACATTGCAACTTCCTTTGTGGTATCTTTCAACTGTCTACATGGTACACAAATCTTAGTTCCATGTCGTAGGTTCTTCCTTCTAGCCGGCAACTGTCAGATTCTGTTTTCCAAAATGTCATTCGTCCTCTTAGTTACCGAAATCACTCTTTAATTTTGTTAAATTAATGTAGTATTAACTATGAAATGCATTTTAAATAGATAAAGGTCACTTAAAAGTGAAATTTATGCATATTTTTTATTTAATTAACAGTAAATTTGATCATACAGGGTATACCATAATATCTGTTACCATTTTAAATAACTGACATTTCGTCATTTATACATCATTATAACAGGCTTTGAGTAAATTTTGGTACTGCAGATTGTACAGGAAAATATTGAACGTTATATAGCAGGAACTGACGTCATTTGACGTTACTTGTTATTCAGGATGGCGTCGTATTGCAGTTTTGAGAGTGAAATAGTTAAACTTGTTTATGCAACTTCTTCCCCAACAACAGTCGTCGAGAAATATCAAAGAGGCATCCTGATAATAAGAAATTATCAGTAGCAGATGGTCGTCATTCAAACCCTGTGAGAAGGAAAAAATGTTGCCGACGTTCAGTGCGCGATTTCAGAAACTCCACAGAGGCCAGAAAGAAAATTGATGGGTGACATTACAAACACTCCAAGTTTTCAACTGCATATAGAACTTTTCGTCTGGATTTAAAATAATAATTGTTGTCATTGGGGGTAGGACAAATCACATTATCATCTTAAAGACCATTACAAAGTGAAGCAATAACTGTTTGGGCCGCACTTAACTCCCAATGCATAATTTGACCATGAGGACGGTGCGGTTTAAACCATTGACATTGAACGAGCAAGGAGAGAAAGCATATAAGAATTTAATTATTTCGTTTCAATCATTTTCTTATCTTTATTGTATTGTGAATGTGTTTGAATATTTGGCAATTGTACAAAAGAAATGTGAATGTATTTGTATATTTGTATATTTGCCAATTGTACAAAAAGAAATAAACTTTCTAAACTAACATTGAACAATACTTCAATATTCACAAACAGCAGTTTATGCCACCACTACAGAACAACAGAAAAAGGTATATGAATTTGAGAGATATGGTTTCAACAAGATGGTGCAACATCACACACTTCTACATTTGTCCTAGGTAGGCTGCAACAGACATTTGAAGACAAGGTCATTTCTTTAAAGATGACTTTCCCGTGGCCACCACTCTCTCCAGATTTGAGTCTGCTGGGTTTTTTATTTGTAGGGATTCTTAAAGGACTAAAGTATAAATCTCTCCAAGTTCTATGCATGAACTTAAATTGAACATAAGGCGGAACATCTGGCAAATAAACATAGAAACTCTTCAGGCTATGATGAACAATTTAAGCAAAAAGCTGTGACGTCTTAATTATGCTGAAGGGACGTCATGTCGAACATGTATTGTAATAAATCTACTTGATTATTTTAAGAACATGCACAATATTTGGCACAATATGCTTACTAAATAAAACTTGATTATGTGTACAAAGCTGATATTGTTTTCATCTATAGCACATTTATTTCAAAAACAAAACACATGTGTTTATATTGGTAACATATATTATGAGACACCCTGTATAATGGGATTTCGGTAATAACGATCGGACTTTTCTTTCGTATTTTGGTTTAAAGTAAAATAAAAGGCATTTTAGAGCATACAATCAATTTTAGATACAACGGTGTATCAGATTATTCATATATATGTTCAAAACATTCATATGGTCAATATGATGTGGCGCATTAACTAATTAACGTGATTTCGGTAAGTACAAGCGGAGCGGAGTTTGCTGTAAAATTATATTTATCTTTCTTCATTAACGGGATTTCGGCCAGTCGTAACCAGAAATGACTGAAGTTGCGATTGAATAAAAGTACACATACTTCAGGGTACAAATCTTTATATCAGTGATTTCGGTAATTACGGGTGGAGTTATCTGGTATTGCTTTCTTTTAGTTTCAACGTCCAGTTACCAAAATCCTTTATAATATTTGGTTTAAGTAATATTAAATGCAGCACATCAATCTGTTTCACGATGATGGTAAATAGAACTTATTTTCAAACAATATGATGAAATAATGATTAAGTAATACTTCTATCGATGCATCAGCGTTGAAATAACGCAATATAAGGAAACTATGTAAACCATAATTATAAGGCTAATTAGTAATAACTATACAAAGCACATCACATTATTTGCCGAATTTCCCGTAGATGCTACGAAAGGCATATATGCTTGGCTTGAAAGACAATCATATAATAATTTCATTTAGACACTATTAATACCTTTATTTCAACAAATTAGCAATAACAACTATGTTAATATCCTTGATATATGGGGATTTCGGGGAACGTTTGTAATACCGGGGATTTCTGTATTTGAACACACCCGCAATTTTACATCTAAGGGAAAGCCCAGTGATCTGAATTCAGCACGAAGAATAGCGCCACCTATAACTATTTTTGGCAGTGCGGTCCTTGCTGAAATTTTCCAACTTATTTTTTAAATTCTATCTCTCTTCTCGTTCTTCTTTTTGAATGATTCGTATGAATCTTAAAATAAGTATTTGTTTCTAAAATCTTTAAAACTGTATTAGTAAAATGATCATATAAAAGTAGGCTTTGAAAAGATGGAACTAATGTCTTTACAGATGCGACGCTGGCTATGTAAATACAGACGGGAGTAACCAAGCGATGTACAAGATGAAAGTTAGTAGTAAACACTAAACTAGTTTCAATGTACCGTAAGGAACTTTGAAAAACAGAGAATCCTAACATATATTATATATAAATTATTATATACGTTACTTAATATATGTGAGTGTTTTTAACATCAACACTGACCTGCAGGCGAGCGAGCGTATGGTCATTTTGCCCTCAATATAAACTACCCCTCTGGTGGGAGAATTGTCTTAGATACAATTGACATTTATACTATTTTATGAACACATAAAAAAATTATGTAATTTTTCACGTAAGTTGTTTATTGCAAGTTAACCTGAGCTCAGTAGTCAATACCCATTCGTTTACAAGTGTTTTATCACGTGATGTTAGTCAGCCAATCAGAATACGTAGGACTCATTGTTTACAATATATTTGGTGCAGGCAGATGCTACACCATATGCATTTCTAAAATAATAGTTCTGCTGTTAAATGCAGCTTTCGAGACGTGCATTCATGCCGGTTAAAAATTGTGTTACCAAAGTTTAAGATGGTTTATTATCCAATGCTTGATCAGCAATTTGGTTTATATTACTAGGTGGATCGATTTCTAAAAATACGACGCAAAAGAACAAACGAATATATCTCGAATATCTCAGCGAGAAATCACGGGATTCAATATGGCTGCGCCCAGCAATATCATCACGTTGACGGGTAACACACACGCTAACCGTAAACGTTCCGGTCTTTATGTTGATCTGTCGACAGATGTGAGGAGTCCTTGAGTGCCTACAAAGTACCGGAAATTACGTTGAATAACTTGTATTGCCTGCACTGCCTGTTGTCCGGACTTCGCTACCGCTGCCGAATGCGTCATTTGCCAGGATTCAATTTGAGGATTAAGTTTGTCGTTCAACAGCCTGATAGGTCATCTTTTCTGGTTGCTGTTATTCACCTTAATCGATCCACCTACAGTTAAGCTAAGTATACCCTTTTTATGGATAACTTGTTATGCTTGTAAGCCTTGAATGGCTGTTTTTGTTTTGACATTATTGTTTCAAAGCAACCCGTTTATTCAGCCTTTATTTAACTAGATATTGACCTGACCTATAAACTGTTATAACTTGTCCTGCCTATGTTGCTATTTTTGTTTTTACATCATAATCACATAGCAATGTGTATTTAGTTTGTATAATGGCATGACATAATTGACGTTCATGCTATTTCACAGGCTTTATTTTGATGGATTTCATAGTGGACGCCACATGCTTTTATTCTTGTGCCTTTTGAAGGTGTTATTTTGCGTCATTTAATTCATACACATCAATGTCATACTCATTAAATCCCATTTAATGCGGTGTATTGCTTAGCTCTTAACACCACTTTATTAAATTATAGATATTTAATAATCAGATGTGATTTCATTCACATCGTTCATTGCTTATTCCATTTTGCATTACTGTCAGTTACTATGATTGCCATTGCATTTTAAGTACCCAACTTACATGGCAACTGTTACTACATGTTGTGTCCTGGGTTCTTTCATTACATTAATATTATTGCATGCTTTTTAGACAATACTTATCGACAAGAAGTCATCAACTTCACAGCAGGGCTGCAGTTTTTCACCAATTGAAAAATGCGAACAAGTGCTTCAGCCAACCTGTCCTCTAAAGTGGTTTCTCTTCCATCCATGACTCATCATCTCAAATTGGCCGGATGGAAATGTCTTGGTACCTTCCAGACATCGCCCGGTACCACTGAGCTGTGCAAATACTGTCCAAGTTCGTTCACAGCCAGCCGGTTTTCCGCATCCGGGGCTTGCAACGTTCCATTATCAACATGCATTGTGTGTTCTGTACATTACTCCTTTAAATTGATACGGCCATTCACTCCACCAAACTTATAGTCGCACGCATTCTTACACTTGCGATTTTAAAGACGGTAGTTTAAACATTTCCACTTCACTTATTCACTCTTCCTACATCTTTCACTGCCTACATATAGTCTTACTACTATATGTGTATTACCAAGTCATATAAGATATTGTAATACAATAATTATTATGTTTTTCCGTGACTCCACAAAATAGGATATGTCTTCCTATTTAGTTTTCTTCTAACACTGCCCTCAGATTACGTTTTACTATTGTTTACTACAAATGGAGTCTCCAAGTCCGAGATTGTGGCCAAAATATTTCAATTCTATTGGATATGACGTCTGTCTCCAATGATCTTTTACACTGAATGGCTCTTCAGTCTTTTCCTCTGTTGTATGTCCATATTTTAAGTATACCTACATGGGCTACACCAACTTGCTGTATGCAGTTCTTGGTCACAACCCATGTAGTAACTTCACCACTACACCAGCAGGTACATTCCATCTGACTGCCTCAAGTGTACTTGCTATAACTATTTTATTGGTTGCTTTAAACACTTTCTATCATTATCATATCCTATATTTTATTGAACATTAACACATACATATTGGTCTTATGCTGTATGCTTTTCTTAACATTGTCATACAGTTTTACTTATATTATATTAGCTCAGAGAAAAATTATATGTTCTTAAATAGTTGCCATTTATGTTTCAGGGTGTTTGTTCAATTGATGTCACTATTAATACATTAGTGGATTGAAAACCAATGACATCACATGTTCCAGCTTAACCATTTTGATGCATATTTACAGTTCTCATTGACTCTGACAGTTTGAGGCTGCAGCGCTTCATAAATGTCCTGCCATACTTATATTATAATATTACATTGTTTTGTTACCTACTTTCCATTAACTTGGGCTTGTTTGCCAATAATTCAAAACATAAAAATTCAAGTTTGTCATGATATGACAATTCAAGGCTTCAAAGCTTCCTTATTACTGCACATGTTTTCATATCATTGCTTTACAACAGCCTACTGTGAGTCAAACTACTTTTAACGATGTTTCCTTTATGGTTTGTTTGCCAACATATATTTTGCACTTGTCATGCTCTGAAAGTCTGAGGCCGCAGAGCTTCATAACTTCTGTACATAATTATGTTAGGTCACTGTAATTTTACGTTCTAGATTCGTGTACATTGTTTCCTGAACAGTCAGTTGTATGTCAACATGTAGGTTGCACATTTTATGGTCTGACAGTCTAAGGCTGCAGATCTTTTTTTGAACATAATGTATTAATAATATTTTATTTTATTTTGGTAATTGTTATATTGTATCCTTAAATGAAAGTTTGTATGCAAATGCCGATGTTGACTCTTGTTAAGCTTTGACAGTTGAAGGCTGCAGAGCTTCATTAATGTATACAGCATTATTCCATCAAATATGGCATAATTCTGTAAAATACCTCCATTGGGCTTATTTGCATTTTTTGTGTAACCTTATTTAATAAAGTCACTTCTCTGAAAACGTAAGTTGGACTCTGACAGTTGAAGGCTGCAGAGCTTCATTGTTTAATATTAATATATGTACATTCTTATGTTCTTGTTTTGTCATTTTACACTTTTCATTCTTGGTCTTATTTACATTTAGTATATACCTTGTACCTTTGGTAGGCTATCCATTTGTATGGAAGCCTTTTATGGTGCTCTGACAGTTTAAGGCTGCATAGCTTCATCAATATACTTAAATATTTATTTCTTTTTTGGTATTTCGCACGTATGTCTTATTTATCTACTTCTTTCCTCTGCCCTCTGTCTGTAATAGTTAGTTTTGAGGTACAAACCTTTCATGGTCTGACAGTTATAGGCTGAAGTGTTACATATTTTCTACTTTAAATTATCATATACTTTATAGTGGTTGCCTACCACTAAAGTGTCTATTTACCTGTTTTATGAAACAGTGTTATTACTGTTTTATACCAACATATTATGCTACCATATTCTGACAGTTTAATGCTGAAGAATTGCATGTTTGTTTCTATACATATAGTTATATTATTGCATGGTTACCTTCTACTACTATGGGTCTACCTGAGTTATGGAACAGTGTATAACTGCTTTATGCCAACATATTATGCTTACATGTTCTGACAGTTAAAGGCTGCAGAATTGCATGTTTGTTTTTATACTTCTAATTATGTTGTTGCATGGTTACATTCCACTACTGTCGGTCTATTTACATGTACGTTATTACTGCTTTGTAGCAACCTATTATGTAACCATATTCTGACAGTTTAAGACTACAGAGTTACGTTTTATATTATACATGTACATTCATTATGTTCTTCAATGGTTACATTCCACTACTGTGGGTCCATTTGCATGTTTTATTGAACAATATCATAACTGCTTTGTAGCAACATATGCTACCATGTTCTGACCGTTTAAGGCTGCAGAATTGCATGTTTGTTACTATACAGATAATTATGTTATTGAATGGTTACTTCCAACTACTGTGGGTCTATTTACATGTACCTGTTTTATTAAACAGCATTACTGCTGCTTTGCAGCAACCTATTATGCTACCTTGTATTAACTGAAATGCTCCGACATTTTAAAACTGCAGAGCTTTATAGTATTCTATCCAGTTACATACACACGTCGTAATCGTTTGTCTGACAGTTTAAGGCTGCAGAGCTGAGCTTCACTGCTGCTACTGTACACTTACATGTCTTATCTCATATTTACCTTACACATTAATCATGTGGACCTGTTTTTTTTTACTGTTTTGGGAATGAGTTTAGCGTATATAATGTTGTAACCTTTGGTTATGTTCTGTAAGTAAAGAGCTGCAGAGCTTCACAACTTGGAATACTTATCACTGTGACGTGTCTTATTATATTGTCACCCTACACTGACATACTGTGTGCTTATTTAAATTTTAATTACTTTCATTTACTTCATTGTATTTTTATGTGTTTATGAGGTATTCAGCTACAAATATTTTGCGTATAGTTCATCGTCTGCTTTGAATTTACGACTGGTCACTTAAAATCACATTTTTTGCCTAATTGTTATACTATTTTATTCAGATACATTCATATGTAGTTATTGATATATATCAATATCTTCAGATAATATAGGTATATACAGCTTAATTTCCATCATATATCTGCTGTGATCATTCCAGAACATAGTTTGTCAATGGCATTTGGTAAGGCTTTGTTTTTTATGCCTAGTCAGTATTAAAAGTATATATATTGATTAAATGTTTGTAAGTTTGGAGTTTTGAGCCTTAAATCACTACTTCTGTATCAGTCTAACACATATAATATTCCTTAATAATTCAATGGACATACTATGCTCATACTTCAAAGCTATGTGAATTTGTATTCCTTTTACACAAGTTATGTTGCATCTTCCGATACATAGCAACATCTCTTCATCAAACAACACTAATTTGTTGCCCTGTAGCACATGCAAAACATGTTGCTTTATTATCTTTACAACTTCATTTTCAATTGTGGGGGTATTGCTTTTAATGTTTGTGTTTGTTATCATTCTGCATTTGTGTGCTAAGTCGTACACGCGGGTTGCTATGTACACCTTGCCCAAATGATCTCTGTCAGTATCAAGTTTTTTTCTTTTAATACCACTTACATACGTTTTATCCCCGAACTCTTGTCCCGTCTCGGTCGTCATGGGCGGCGGTTGGTTCCCTTTGTGGTAGTTTTTGTCCGCCCATTATGTCATTTATGGAAAAACTTGTGTTTTCATTGTATATTACAAATTGTTATCTATATACAATGTATTGGTTATTTTATGGCATTTTAAATAAATGCTCTCTTTCGATCATAACCCATGTGTTGTTTTTCCTTCAATGCCATACGAGTTCAACCGCTCCTTAGACTTCTTCGTGCAAAATACCTTAATAGTATTTATGAACACATACATTTTTTTATGTCATTGTTGACGTAAATTGTATCGTACAAATGCAGTATCCAATCGTATACAAGTGATTTATCACGTGGTGTTAATCAGCCAATCAGAATACGTAGGACTCATTGTTTATATTAGTTTTGGTGCAGGCTGATGCCTCACCATTTTGCAATTCTAAAAACCACCACCAAAACATCCACCTCTTTATTTCCATTCATCGTCCTTGTATGCCACGGCGGATATACGCCAATTAATTAGTGCTATTTTCAGTTCACATGTGGTGAGCTTTAAGGCTCGCCTTTTGTCCGTCGTCCGTCGTGCGTCGTGTGTCAATATTTTCATTCAAAGAACATCTCTTCCTAAACCACTGGGCAGATTTTCACCAAACTTCACAAGAATGATTCTTGGGTGCCCTCTTTCAAAGTTCAAATCGTTCCGGTCTGCTGTATATGTAGGTTCTCCGAGCTAAAAATATATATCAAACAACTGAAAACTTTAAAAATCTTCTTCTCTGAAACCACAAGGCTTGGAGCTTTCATATTTGATATGTGACATCCTCTAGTGGTCCTCTACAAAGATTGTTCAAATGATGCCCCTGTGTTCAAAACTGGCCACGCCCCGGGGGTCATATTGTTAATATAGACTTAAATAGCCAAATGACTTTTAAAATCTTCTCTGAAACTTCAAGGCCCAGAGGTTTCATATTTTGGTAAGTAACATTGCATAGTGGTCCTCTATAAAGATTGTTCAAATGATGACCCTGGGGTCAAAACTGGGCAAACCCCAGGGGTCATATGTTTTATATAGACGTAAATAGCAAAATAACTTTAAAAATCTTCCTCTCTGAAATCGCAAGGCCCATAGGTTTTATATTTGGTATGTAATATTGCATAGTGGTCCTCTACAAAGATTGTTCAAGTGATGCCACTGGGGTTAAAACTGGGCACACCCCTGGGTCACATGGTTTATTTATACTTAAATATCAAAATGACTTTAAAAATTTTCGCCTCTGAACCCGCAAGGCCCAGAGGTTTTATATTTGGTATATATGTAACATTGTATAGTGGTCCTCTACAAAGATTGTTCAAATAATGCCCCTGGGGTCAAAACTGGCCACATGACTTATATATACTTGAATAGCAAAATGATTTTAACAATCTTCTCCTCTAAAACCGCGAGGCCCAGAGGTTTCATTTTTGGTATGTAACATTGTATAGTGGTCCTCTACAAAGATTGTTCAAGTGATGTCACTGGGGTCAAAACTGGCCACACCCCGGGGGTCACATGGTTAATATAGACTTAAATAGCCAAATGAGTTTTAAAATCTTCTCTGAAACTTCAAGGCCTAGAAAATTTATATTTGGTATGTAACATTGTGTAACATATTGTTCAAATGATGCTGCTGGGGTCAAAACTGGGCACACCCCGGGGGTCACATAGTTTATTTAGACTTAAGTAGCAAAGTAACTTCAAACATCATCTTCGCTATAAGCGCAATGCCTAAAGGTTTCATATCTGGTATGTAATAGTGTTTAATGGTCCTCTACAAAGATCGTTAAAATGATGCCCCTGGGGTCAAAACTGGCCACACCCCGGGGGTCACAATGTTTATATAGACCTAAATAGCAAAATGACTTAAACAATCTTCTTTCCTGAAACCGCAAGGCCCGGAGGTTTCATATTTGGTATGTATTGCTGTATAGTAGTTCTCTACAAAGATTGTTCAAATGATGCCCATGGGGTCAACACTGGCCACACCTCAGGGCTCACATGGTTTATAAAGACGTAAATGGCAAAATGATTTTAAAATTCTTCTCTGAAACCACAAGGCCAAGAGGTTTCATATTTGGTTAAAACATTATATCGAGACCTCGATTGGGATTGCAAAGTGGGTGGGGTCAAGATCAAGGTCACTGCTACTAACAATAGAAAAAAAAACGGTTTCCGTTCAATAACTTGAGAACGCATTTAGATATTTTAATGAAACTTAATACATAGATACCTCATATTGACAAATCGCATGGGATTGCATATGGGGAGGGAGGGGTCAAGGTCAAGGTCACTGTTATTAAAAATAGAAAAACGGTTTTCGCACAATATCTTGAGAACGCATTGAGATATTTTAATGAAACTTAGTACACAAATACATTATGTTAAGGCCTCACTTGAGTTTGCATATGGGGTGGGTAGGATCAAGGTCACTTTTATTAAAAGTAGAAAAACGGTTGACGCTCAATAACTTAAGAACGCATTGAGATAGTTTAATGAAACTTCATACGTATATACCTTATATCGAGACCTTACTTCATGTATGTGGTAGGTGGGGTCAAGGTCAAGGGCACTGTTACTAAAAATAGAAAACAGTTTCTGCTCAATAACTTGAGAACGTATTTAGATATTTTAATGGAACTTCATACATAGATATCAGGTGAGCGACCTAGGGCCATCATGGCCCTCTTGTTTGAATACCTGATATGTCATTGCATAATACATTTTATATATACGGCGCTCATGTCCGTCTTTTTTGTCATTTTCGTACATTTATGGCATAAGTTATGTTTTCATTGTTTATGACAAATTGTTATGCCTATACGTTGTATTGGCGGTTTTTGTGCGCCCATTATGTCATTTATGGAAAAACACTTGTTTTCAATGTATATTACTAATCGTAATGTATACACAATATATTGGCTATTTTATGGCATCTTAAATAAGGCCCTTTGTCGATCATAACCCATGATTTACTTTTCCTTCAATGCCATACGATTTCAATCGCTCCTTAGACTTCCCCGGGGACAATATATAAAAATAATCGCTGTGTCTATTGTGTACGAATATAACAACTCGAAAGTAAAATGTGTGTTCTTTTACATCCTTTCAAAACATCATATTCATTGCATTTTAACATGTCAAATGTCATGTCAAATCATTTCAATAACGTTGCGCATATATGAAAGCTCTCATTTTCACGGTGGAATGGCTAAACGGATTCTATATACGTTTTCCGGCTTCTATACGAACAGGCACCGGATTCTATTCAACAATAACGGCTAAACTCTAAACAGTCCCGTTAGTTATCTGTTGTTTTTAGGAATAAATACGTTGTTGTCTATAATATTAAATCACATTATCAATGAACATCTGATAGATTTGTGCGCCATATTTTCCAGTTCTTTTACCAGAAAATAACATGATAGTTTAAAATAAGCCAAATCTGTTTCGCTAAACTGCGTCGACGTTAACATGTTCTGTACTTTTGTAGATGTGCAAACTTTATACTATCTGTAATAGTTTTTCTAAAGTAGGTAAACATTAACTAAAGTAACTTTATGGAAAATCAAAGCTGTCAAAGCGTAAATTGTACTCCTTTTGGCATAACATACAATGCCAGCACTGGATTATTAACGAATCGACTCTTATATTATTGAACTTCAAATCTGTAGTTTAAACAATTTTGAATTACGAACAATGGCATGCTTTAAAATATGTTAACCCTACTTTTAAACATAATTTAAACGACTCGGTCTGTACAATCCCACTCTCCGTAGAAAACTTTATAATCGGATCGAGTTTATTAACATTTATTAGAATGCCTTTGTAAAGTTCCTAAATTAATCGAGTGAATCTAATTATGCTGATAACGATTTTTTTGTGATCATAAAGTCTGTGAGGAAAACACTGTAGGACGATTCAAATTTAAGGGGTTCAGACGTGCAATTCGTACACATGCGTATTTTAACCCGTTCGGTGCCAAATTTATTACACAATATTTCGCCCAGCGCCAAATTAATTTGGCCCTGTACATACATTAGTTTTCAACTTTAATACCTTACTTATTTTAGTGACAAGTTCGTAGAATTTGAAACATAGTTGACAAAATAAAATTTACAATACATTTATTTTATTTTAGTTGTATTATCATAATCATAATGTTCAATTCATTTTTCCATAAAACAGCAACAAACACAATTATAAAACATTTGCATGGATATATTTATATTTTAAATTACTTTTTCTTTAATAATTTATCGCATTCACATTATTTAGCCTACACTTATTTCAAAAAAAAATAAATTAATTAAACATGCATTACACAAAAATTTAAGTATATACCAGTCACATAATAAATTCATATTTCCTTCAGAGTGTCAGTGAGTTTTGTAAATAAATGATCAGCTCTTATACATATACGAGTACTTCATTGTTTCTTGTTATTGCTTTTGTATATAATGGTTAAATGAAGCTTGAATCCAGGATAAGTCCTTGAATTGCAAATGAACATGAATTGTCAGCCGATCTGGGTTTCACCCCATCATCAACAGTTTTGGACAGGATATGAAATTAAATAAATAATCATAAATTATTATTATTGACCTGATGAAAATGTTCATCTTTCTAAAAGAACTTTTGCACTGAACGTTTCAAATAAGTTTTGAACCATCAGCGAACTTGTAGTAGTTGTAGTGGTAGTGGTGGTGGTTGTGGTAGTAGTAGAAGTAGAAGTAGTAGTAGTTGCTGTTGTTGTGGTCCTTAGTGGCAGTAGTAGAAGTAGCAGCAGTAGTAGCAGCAGCAGCAGCAGTAGTAGTAGTAGTAGTAGCGGTAGTTGAAGTAGCACTCGTAGTTAAAGTAGTAGTAGTAATACCCCTGAAACAGATATTTTTCGAACCTACAATTTACTGTACACGGCCTAAAGACGCACTAACAAAACAAATCTAAATGCACCCATCATATTCTGTGAGCGATGCAGGGGTGGGACATACAAACAATTATTATTTCAAGCCGCCGTCAATAATAGATTTTGCTATATATACATGTTAATACGTACAGGTATATATATCAATGAAACACCAAGCGCGCATAGAAATTTGTCTAAATTCATCGTGCGATATCCGGTGCCATTATTTCTTATACAACCAAATGTTCGTACATTATCCCTTGCATTCGTTGCTAGTAATAAACTCCAAAAACAGCCATTTTAGGGCAATTAACATGATTTCATTACAAGGCCGATACAATATTGCTGTTATTGAACGATTATATCACAAAAATGCGGGACAGATTTAAATGCAATACAATTTTCGCATCCGCTAAGTGTAACTTTTACAATTGCTACTGGGCTATTTGTTTTGCTTACTTTGTGATACATACGGCTTTTTAAGCAATGAAGACTACATATATTAAATCATTATATATTAGAGTGTTCCGTGAAAAGCTCTACTATGATAACTTACACATGTTTGTTGGTTTCTTGGGCTTCTTTGTCGTTCGTAGCCAAGTCGATGTGGGTTTATTCACCATTAGAATCCGGTTCCTTTTGTATAGAAGCCGTATTTGGCATATTTGTTCGTATAAACCCCGTTTGGGTTATCTACCGTGATTTGTGCGAACTGTTATTCCCTTATTGAATTTGCCATAAATATTCCAAACCTGTTACGAATTCGTCTGCTATATTATTGGAATGTTGCACCTACTCATGTATGACTAATTTAGTGAGAATATATCTTAATTTATCCTATAGAATGTGAGGATTTATTCATTCGGGACTACTTTTTGGCGGGACATTTTTTGAGTGGATATTTAGGAAGCTGTTGGGTTAAACAGCTACGCCGAAAAAAATCATGAGTGCAACATACTTTAACTATAGAGGATAGATTCCTATAAAGTTTATTTGAATGCTGGTGTCCAATCTAGTCATACACAGTTTTTATAAAGCTTTCATATTATAAAAGGAATTAAAGTGTTGTACATGTAATTTGTATATTATAGAGCAATAAACTTGTCACTTGCAACGATGTACATCATTACAAAGTTCGTGTGCCCCTTCTATATTAGTACACTATAAATTGACGCATGCACGTCGTATTGCTATGGCATATTGACCTAATACGCAAATGATTTATCCTGGATTGCAAGGTCAGAGTCCGGTCAATCTGCCTTGCCTATAAACTATATATCGTCCCTTGAAAACCAGAAGGGGCTATCAGCCTTCTTTGCACATATATTGATGAAACCTTCTTACTTCTAATAAACTGTATGCAATTGCAAGGGCAAGAAACACGACATAATTATAGTATTTTACAACACAACAAGATGTCTAGCTAGCAATAAATATTTTCATTTTTAGAACATTTAAATTTGTGTACATGCTTTCGGAAAAAAGTGTACGAGTTAATAAAATACCATCAGTGCCATATATTTATACCGATATTCTATGTATCTATTTATATACTGTTTACGCATGGTTATTATATACCTATAGACAATCTGACTCAAATACTGATGTATTTTCGGTATAAAATACAATAGGCCAGATAAAATTCCCGTTTTCTACACTGTGAAATAATTTTCCGTATTCAACGGCTGCAAAAACCGGACTACTTTTACGTTCGTTGAGTATCGTATATTTCCGTAACGTTCCAAGCGACACTGGGAAACACCCTATTCTATTTATAGACACTACGACGCCGTTGCAACATGTTGATTGAATTGAATGACGTCATTGATGTACATGACATGTGTTCGTGCACGTTCTTTAACGGTACTTTTCGGCGTAGCTGTCTAAGATCACTTTTGACCTAGATTTCTTGCGATAATTATGCAGCGGGAAAATTGAATGCCAATATAATTTGGCAAATTTGCTATTTTTAGGGAGTGAAAACTTACAACAATGGTTTAATGTATACCAACAACTGTTGCATACTTTGGTGGATTAAAATGTACATGATTGTTTACATAAGTGGTCAAAATGAATTTATAATCATATCTTCGACATCACTCTAGAACTGAACATAATTATGAACATATTTTCTAATTGTATGTTAAGAACAGAATATGATATTCGTTCTCAGAATTAAACCACTGTTTTGTTTAGCCTAGCGGCATGCTCTATGAATAACAATTGATTCTAGTGAGTTCAACACACTCACGATCATTCAACAATTAGCGCGCGTTTAGCTGTCGGTGAATAGCTGTTATAATATACATGCATCAAGTAGCGTCTAGACAATCAGAAGAGCGAATATTTCAATAAATGGGGGAATTTATGTTTATAAACTTACTGTGCATGTTAATTTGAAAATGAATGGCGGTTGCGTTCTATTAAGAATTAAATAGAATTGCACATTTATATCAACTTCTCTAGTATATGTTAATCAACCTATAAAAATATATATTTCAATAAATAAAATGTGGTGAAATAAGTAACGGAATACGTCGAACTGTTATACATGTTACTTTTACTTCATTTTCGTAGCATTGATACATTATTTGCAATACCAGTTATACACAGAAACCCTTGATATATCATATTCCTACCGAATATAATTTTAAATCGCCATAGTATAATGCAATTTTATGTTTGTGTTATCAAAAATGGAAGTCATCATTATTTCAAATGCGCTGAATGTTCCCTGAAGATTGCTTTTCATAAGGATGCACAGTATAAATGATTAACTTGACTTTGAAATGTGTATGTATTATGCATAGATAACTTCCAAGATGAAGGTAGGTAGGGTATATAACTTAAGAATAACTCTACGCGTCTGATACAGAATAATTTTTGTTAATGTGTTAAATTTGGCTGACAAATTTATATAATAATGATGTCAACGTAAATTATTTAGGTTATTCATGTATCACTGGTGAAAACATGGGGCGGTATGAACGGTTTATTCACGATACAAATATTAATAATTATTGAATTAATCCCACATTAAGTTTGGGATGTGAGTAGATTTCTTATGGTGCTCAAACATCTGGGGTCCGAGAAGTCGCCTTGTCTAGGTGGGGACCGAAAAATCTGGGGTCCGAGAAGCTACGTAACCGATCAACTTGGCCCTCTTGTATTATGTTTAGGGTAAAATGATATCTCGGTATATTAATGTCAACGCCGATTGTCTTTTTTAAAAGACATTTCTTGGTTATTATTTTGTTTGTTTCGTTGCGTATTTGTGATGTTTTGATCGTAAGGAGGTATATAATAAATGGAATACTACATGACTGTGGTGTTCAGGTGGGTTGTATCGCTCTCGTTGATTGTGTAAAGTTGTATTCCACTCGCCCTGCGGGCTCGTGGAATACAGCGTTACACAATCAACTGGAGCGATACAAGCCACCGGAACATCACAGTCATGTAATATTCCCTATTTATTGACTTTTTTCTTTAATATTCTTTTGATCCTTAAGAAACTAAAGAGCATACTATTTATGTTCAATGTCGCAACAACAAACTAACGTAATAATATACATTGATATGTTAAATGAGAATAGCATGATTTAGTGAGCCTTACCTTCAAAATTACCATAGACGCTGTATATCTTTCAAACGATATTTCTTGTTTTTATTTCATTAATTATACTTTCGATAACATAATCAGTTTCTTATCAACGACATATTTTCTTAACATTTACACATGCATGCGTCTAAGTACACTAAAAGAATACAGCAGAAAGCGCTGAAGGCGCAGCAGTTGTTTGCTATTGAGTAACATTGGGCACAACTCGCTCTATTAAAAAATTAAAACGCTCTTTTCGGCGCTTCATCGATGTATGAAGGTCAGTTTTTTTGGTATCTAATTTGCATAAAGCGTTGTTTGGTATCTCATTTGCATAAAGCCGAAGGCTTTATGCAAATGAGATACCAAAAAACTGACCTTCATACATCGATTAAGCGCCGAGAAGAGCGTTTCAATTCTTATAATTACAATTATAGTTACAATTGTGTGCATACTTTAAATTTTCACCTTAAAAGAGTAAATTAATTTGGGGATTATTTTATTTTGCAATTCGCGCATCAGTACATTGAAGTATGATTCGTAGGCTCCGCCCCTTGCACTGCATTAGCGTTGTGTACATGTCGCAACACAGCGGTATCTGACAGTAGCTCTAGTGATAAAATTTACTTTTTATTTACGTTTGTTTTGGTTGATATTTCGTAAGAACAATTTTGAACAAGGTGTTTTGTATCCATAATATACATGTAGACGGAAATATTGAAACGCGTTCCAGTTTAGATTTACGACTGGAGGCTAAACGAGTCGAAAGTTGTTTTCAGATAGTTGCAATTTTGTAAACGCTCGTATACATGTGTGGATGGAACCGTACTTTAGCCGTAAAATATATTTAAAATAATTAATGGTTATTATTACATTTGAAACGCAATGTTGCATATGTATGTTTCATTTCATTCTTTAAACGACCCGTTAGGCCCTCGATGTTAATCGATGTTTACACTCATTATGGCATGCATTTTAAAACCGTGTGTTGAGCAAATATTTCAACACCACATTTTTTTGCACGTCGTGTTAAAAAGTTTTGTGTATGAAATTTGGCAAAAGGTTAGATACCAGTAAATCATTGTGTATCCCTCCGTTGTCCATTCAAAAGTAGTGCCTATTACTAAAGAGTTCCTCTTCAGGCATAAAAGGCATTTAGCAATCTCAGACATGCCTTTTGTGGTTATTTCTAATATCCTATGCGTGTCTGCAACATTTTGGTGCATTTCATTGGAGGCTAACTTGAAAGGTGAACTTCTTGGATGTGTTTACTGTGGTATGGGGCTTTTGTCGAAACCCTGTTTTCTACCGGTGCCTGCATTCAAGTGAGATGCATTGTCTTAGAAGTAATATGACATATCTTTTTAATTGCAAATTTTGAAAGAGGACGGATTGATCTTTAAATTGATACCAGGCTTGCACAATCTGAAATAAAGAAAATGCTAGAAAAATGCTTGGAAAGTTTGCCGTTTTATAATGGGACAATATGGGAATTGGAATTAATGGTTTAAGAAAACCAGGGACCGGCCCTTTAGGGTCCACATATACATAAAATCACAATGTAACTGTGTTATTTTATTGCGTTAATTACTTTTCACGGAAATAAATGTGAATAATATCGTAACCGACACGTTATCTACACCTTTTTAAGCGAAACCTGTTTTTTCGGGTAAAAAAAAAATAATAAAAAAGTACGGAAACTCGCTTTATGCAGATCGCAGCACATCGAATCATTTTATACGCAAATATTGCACGTTTTATACCTTATTACTGTCCATTGCATTAAAATAAGTCTAAATGAACTGGTATTTTAACTGGTTTATGTGATTTAGGTGCGAATTTTAGTTCTCGCTCCCCATACAATCCACGCACTGAAACACAAGCCAGATGGCTTATCATGTGGCATACTCAAATGCGTTTTGGGGGCATTTCTACTTAGCGGATCGACCTGAAATTTTGCATGTGTGGTACAAGTAGGTTAATAATGATGATGAATAGTATTTTTCATGATAGCAAAATTTTAAGTTGTCTTTAAGGTTAGATACCAGTAAATCATTGCGTATCCCTCCGTGGTCCATTCAAAAGTAGTGCCTATTACTAAAGAGTTCCTCTTCTCTTCTGGCATAAAAGCCATTTAGCAATCTCAGACATGCCTTTTGTGTTTCTCTCTAATATCCTATGCGTGTCTGCAACATTTTGGTGCATTTCATCGGAGGCTAACTTGACAGATGAACTTTTGGGGTGTAGTTTCTGTGGTATTGTCGAAATATGACTGCCAAAACCCTGTTTTCTACCGGTGCCTGCATTCAAGTGAGATGCATTTTCTTAGAAGTAACATGACACATCTTTTTTATTGCATATTTTGGAAGAGGACAGATTAATCTTAAAATTGATACCAGGCTTGCACAATAAGAAATAAAGGAAATGCTAGAAAAATGCTTTGAAAGTTTGCCGTTTTATAATGGGACCTATGGGAATTGAAATTACTGGTTTCTAACCAAAATATATCTAACAGTGTGGATATAAAATCAAGACGAGAAAAAGGTAAATGACTTTTACTATTTTACTACTGATCAAAATATAAAATCTATGGAATTGTGCGTCATCGGCCGAAAATATCTACTGTACAGTTTCTTTACCTGTGTGACATAAATTGGAAAGGTCAATTGTTATGCATCTTATCTGCATAGAACTATGAATAAACAGAAAATTGTGATTGTTTTAATCAAAGCTACCAGTAAACTTTTGTTTCAGCTGCTGATGAAACTCCTGGCCCCGAGTGATAAAATTAGTAACGATTCACCACCATAACGATTCGACACATAACGATTGGCCACAGTTTAATGACGATTTGCCAGAGGGTGATAACGATTCGCCACTGTGCGTTATAACGCTTCGCCACAAACTGGATGTACAAGATATTCTTCGCCCTGTCGTGCAATGTGAATGGATAAAGGTTCGAGAAAATGAACTTGTGAATTTTGTGCAAATCATCCTTGGCTTATGCTTAATTGACCAACGTGAGCCTACTTCGAGGAGTGTTTTGAGCTTAGCAGCTGGCGAGTCATTTGCGTACTTGAAATGGGATTTTTACAATGATAAACCGGACATTCAGCTCTCAGAGGTGACAATTAGATGGAGCTCGCAAAATTTTCGAGGTGTTCTTGTGGTATTCTTTTGCAAGTTCCATGGGAAGACTGCATACCATGCTTGCTTGGCTTTCAGGTGGCTTCCTTGTAAAACAATGTGAGACGTTTGTTCAACTGAATGTCTGTTATTTGACTTAAACGTAATGTTTACAAACCGTTCTTTGCCCTTATCTGTAAAATTGTGTATTTTTATGTTTGTGTTTGTTAAATTTCATTTGTTTTCCTCTTTTGATAAATATAAATTTAAATATAAATATTAAAGAGGGTATGTACGATCTCATCAAATTTTCATAGAAAAATATGAAAGTAAAATAAAACATATAAAACACTGATAAATAACAAACTAGAATAAAAGTTCAGAATAATTGATATTTGAAAATCATCGAAATACTTAAAAATACTTTTCGTCTTCCAGTCGAAAACTCATTCATGTGCATCAGACATGTACAATTTTGTGAATCCCCAATATTTGTTGCGTGTTGACTATAGTTCTGTGCAGATTGTTCATACAACACATCATGGACACGTTTTTTGTTTCTCTCACAAAAACGATATAAGGTGTCGTATCGGCACAGAACTAGGAATAAATTTGTCGTTATCATGAAGTTCACTAAAAGACAAAACAAATGAAGTATGGTATAAAATATCTGTTTATTTCTTTTTATTTAAACTTCCCTTGATTATATTCGTCCTCTCATTTGTGTTGTTCAAATTATGAGAAAATGAAATGTTCATATTGAAATCGTACATACCCCCTTTATTTTTATCCAAAAAGTATTTTTTTATGTTTGTGTGGAACTTTCTCTCTATGTTATTTCTTTTCTTTCATGCATAATGCTCATCAAATAGGCAAAACAAAATAAACAAAATACATTTTACATGTTTATACTTAGTTATTAAATAATTTATTTATTTATTATTAATTCTTTTTTTGACAATGCCATGTATAAATGTGAATAAATCTGTTACAGTATTTATATGTGTGTGTTTTTTGTGTGTGACAGCACTGCATGTAAACAACAATAAAAAGTAGTCCCGCATGAATATTAATAGAGGCAACCGGCTTCATCGAAAAATAAAAGCCTTTCACATGATGCATTTCAGCCAATCAGAACACTGTAAAATGATGAAACCACAGGAAATTGTAATTATTCAAATGTGAATAGCAACACAAGTGTAGGATTCAAAAGGTTTATTGAAATTGTGTATAAACGAAAATCTGTCTACAGTTTTTAATTTAGAAATCAAGAATAAAATTCAATGACTGTTATAACATTCGTTTGTACAAGTGGTATTTATTTATTTATTTAGGACATAGTAAAAAAATAATAATACAAAGAAAACCACAGATGACATTTCATTATACACGATGAAATTACGATTAATTAGAGCACATTCTTAAATGAGTTATAGAAAAGGTCGGACAATAGAAAATTTAAGAGGCTATGCTCCTATGAATGGCTCATTTAGCTGTTAGCCTAATTCCAATGGGATTCATACAAAGATTGAAAAAAAAAAGAAAAAAAAAGAAAAAAGAAAACAACAAGCGACAAGTTGGGATAAACATAACAAGGACGTCCAAATCATTTAGAAGTATGCTCAAGAACATAATAAACATAAATGCTGTATTAGAAACTGGTCTTTCAAAAGTATACAAAATCATTGTCAATATTTATAACTAGAAACTCTTTCACAGTTTTAAAACAACTAAAGTTCTTAGTGTTATTGATACTGTCCGGTAATGCATTCTAATCCTTGATGACACTGTATTAAAAAATGTTCTGGGTCACATAATTACAAAGGGTAACAACAAAATTGTACATACTTGTTCGAGTGTTATACATTCTAACATTATTATGCAACACAAAATTAGTTTTCATATAGGATGGACATTTGTCATGAAAAGTTTTATACATGTGATTTTAGTTGTCTAACCCTGTTTTCAACATATAGCCAATGGAGCTTACCAAGCTCATGAGTTGTTACAGATGATCTGGGGCTCATGTCAAGAATAAATGTTACAACCTTGTTTTGTGTTACTTGAAGACTTTTATGTAATTTTTTTAGTCCCGTATACCAGAATGAACATGAATCATCAAAGAGGCACTGTATGAGGGCAAAACATAAAAGTTTCTAAATATTAATATCTAGCTTGTCTATAAAGGAACTTCAGTTTAGCATTCATTTTTGGGATGATGTTATTGACAATTTGCTCTCCTTACAATAGATTGTCAATTTAGTCCAATGTATTTGACAACTTTTCAGCCTTGTATGGTGATGCCATTACATTTTATGTCAAAATTACCAAAGGCCTTTAATTTACGAACCGGACGAAACTTATAAGAAGTATTATTGTGTTAGCATTAACACTTATCTAAAATTTGATCCGGTGTTCCGTTGGTACGAAGTGACTCGATTACACATTTAGATCGGGGACGAAAGGTATGAGTGTAAATTTGCTAAATTTATATCGTCTGTATGATATTCATCTGTCTGATTTAAACGCGTGTATTTTCCGTATGTTTCTTAATGTTTTGACACGGATGACCAATGTAACTTGAATGTTTGAAGAAGTAAAGTTTTGAAATTAAAAAGTTAACGAAACTTCTAAAAACCGCAATCATAAGTTATGCCCTTCCAAGAAGAAAGGAAGCCACGGTCCGAATGCGTAAATTTCTAACGAGTTATGTTAAGATCATATTTAACACTGCGTCCCTTTGGTTTGCCTGAAACAAAGACACGGGCCGGCGAAAACAGGCCGATGGCCGATCGGCGATCGACCGGTTATCCAGGAGAAATCGTAGCCTTTTTCGGTTGCCACTCGTCCTTGCTGGAATTGTCACATTTTCCTTTGACATAATGTGCATTTTATCTATACTAGAATACTTCAACTATTTTAGAGGGGAAGTGGTGATGGCGACATTTACATTGTTTATACAGCAGACACTATTCGATGGCAATGTATCGGCCGAAAACATGCAGATGTCTAATCGATATTAGGACAGGCGTTTGGAGGTCGTCTAACTGGTCTCAACTATTTCTTGCCGGAGCCAGGTATAATGGTATATATATCTGACCTAAACTTAGCCGGGGCCGGGCTAATGTGTCAAATGTACGGTTGAAGTAGATTTGAACTCAGCGTAAAACTTAAATCGGAATCAACATCAGAAATAAACTTTCGGGCTTTCATGGGCTATTCTAGGTTACTACACACTTTTACTAAAACAGCCGTCTATTTAACTTAACCTCACATAAATTGGTTCAAAAAATGTTACTTACTTTGCTTCGAAATAGTTGTTCCTCTAGATTATTTTATTGTATTAGAGTAAATATTCAGTTGAACTTGAGTGAATTCAAGTGTTATTACCTTTGATTGTTTTTATAAACTACGTACTAGTTATACAACTGTTTTTAAATTCGAATATATTATGTGTTGTAAACTTGTTTGTTTTAACATGGAGAAATCTTTACATGTACAAATCCTGCTTGGGGTGTACATTTTTCAGACTATTTTGCTAATTTGTTTTTATCAAATTTCTTATTGTGTATTATATTATGTTTTATTTATGTCCTGCACATGTCTTTATAAAGCGCATTTCTATCATATAATATAATTTATAGTGTAAAACGAATCCAATTTTTTCCACGACATCGGCCCTTTAAGGTCCGACCATCATTCGAACATAGCAACTGCGTTTACCGTTACGTTCGGTTTAAAGAAACGAACTTACAAAATGTACCAGAACCGGCTATATTTCGCGCATTACAAATGCCCGTCCGGCCATTAAGAATCTGCCTCCCCCATGCGAATATCGCCGGCGAGTCGCAGGGCCATCGTTAATACACAGGGCTGTAGTGCACACCGCGAGAGACCGACGAAAATCGGCTACGAAATTTCCTGGACAATCGACAGATCGCCGAACGGCCACCGTCGGAACCCGTAAAGACGGTATCTTATATTGGAGGATTCGTCTCGGATCTACATCTTAACGACGGTCCATGGCTTAAAATCAGGCAAACTGGCCCTACTGTTAAACGTGATCTAGGCACTGCTCGTAATAATTGTATCTAGTCAGTTTATAAAACTATATATATATATATATATTGACAAACGGACACAGGTTTTAAGAAATTTTCCAATTGAATTTCTGTTTTATTGTCTAGGCGAATCGTACTTTAATTATTTAAAGAGCTATTTAATTAAAATGCTAGTTTTGAGCGCTTATATATGAGTGTGTGTGCGTGTGCGTGCGTGCGTGCGTGTGTGTGTGTGCGTGTGTGTGTGTGTTTGTTACATTTTCCTGCGTTGTGTTTGTGGGAAGCATACTAGTTTATTTGTGTGAACGATTTACACGAATGCATAATATACATGTACACGTATTTCGTTTTTAGTTTTTAGCCGTTTTAAACACGAATAAAATACAAGCAGATCAACTCCTAAAGAACTACGTGTTAGTCTTCTATAGTTGTATATGTATTGAACTTCTTGTAAGTAAGGCCATAATTTATTTATTTTCTGACGAACGTTGTAAGAGAGGAAATAATTATTGAGATTTAGTTATGCATAAAAACTAGATGTGAATTTATTTATTTTTTAAATGAGATTTGTTAACTGAACTTCTAATCATGGTACAATGTTTATTCAAAACCATGCAAATGATACAACATACCTGAAGTAATTTTTAAAAGTTTATAAATTATGTTTGGTAAATTTCGTTTTTGAATTCGTATTGTTATTTTTATGATTACTATAACTATATATTTAATTAAAGTAGCATAAACATTCTCATAATATAGTATAAACAGAACTAATAATGGCGTTCCAAAGTTACATATTTCTCTTTTGACGGCTGTTCTAGTGGGCTATTGGAAATCACAGTATTACTTGACGCAGTTGAATGCACATATTTGAATCGATACATGCCAATATATAAATTTGTTCGGAGTAGAATTTACGAAGTTTTGTTTAACAGGAATAACTTTGTTGGACTGGTATGTTTTGTTTTATTAATTGGTATTACAATCATACAGTGATCGGCCAATTTAAATTCAAAATATATATTAAATTTTGTATTTGGATCATTTTTTCCATCATATAAATTGTATTTGAAGAAAATAAGTTTAAATACTGTTTTCTATTTGAACAAGAAAAAATAAACAAAGTTCATCGTGGTTTATTTGCAATATCGTGCAAATTTACGAAAGTGAATGGTGAAGTTTGTAATGCGCGATATTCTTGAGGGACAAAATCCAGAAAAAAGTGTCAGCCATATTTATCATGTTCATATTGAATATGTCTATAACTAGTTTGCTATTTTGCTATTTTAGTAAATATATATACACGTATACATAGGAGTTAATTAATTAGTTTTTTTTCTGTTTCTGCTCTTAAATTGTTGCTATGTCCGTTACATGTATTGATTAAAATGTGTACAGTAAGTAATTTGATTATATACACATATATTATTTGAAGGCCTTATTGTAAATAAGATTCACTGTTACTATCACTTTGTATCAATGTGTTGTCTTAATGAGATACCTTCGGAAAATAAAGATTATTATTATTATTATTATTATTATTATTATTATTATTATTATTATTATTATTATTATTATTATTGTTAAACCATTGACACATCATATTCCTACCGAATATTAATAAAATATAGCAGTATAATGAAATTTTATGTTTGTGTTATCAAAAAGGAAGTCATCATTATTTCAAATGCGCTGAATGTTGCTTTTCATTGGGATACACAGTAGTAATGCTTCTTTAATTTCGTAATGTTAATTTAGTAGATAACCTGGTATATTACATAAAAATAATTACACTGGGCTGACACATAATTAATTTCTTTCATTCCCGCAATTATTTTCTTACATTGTTAATTTGTTAAATTTGACTGACAAATTCATACAACACTTGAATTAACGTAAAATATATAGGTTATATCACTGCTGAAACATGGGGTGGTATGATAGATTTATTCACAGTACAGATACTAATTATGATTGAATTTATCTCAAATTAGTTTTGGGGTCCGAGAAGTTTTCTTATCGTATCCGAAAAATCTGGGGTCCGAGAAGTTTCCTTATATGGGTGAAGACCGAAAAATCTGGGGTCCGAGAAGTCACGTAACCGATTATCTTGGCCCTCTTGTATTATTCGAGCAAAAATGTCATCTCAATATAAATTTCAACGTTGATTGTAATTTTAAGACATTTCTTCTTCTTCTTCTTATTATTATTATTATTGTTAAACCATTGACACATCATATTCCTACCGAATATTATGAAAATATATCAGTATAATGAAATTTTATGTGTGTGTTATCAAAAAGGAAGTCATCATTATTTCAAATGCGCTGAATGTTGCTTTTCATTGGGATACACAGTAGTAATGCTTCTTTGATTTCGTAATGTTTATGTAGTAGATAACATGAACGTATGGTATATTACATAAAAATAATTACACTGGGCTGAAACATAATTAATTTCTTTCATTCCCGCAATTATTTTCTTACATTGTTAATTTGTTAAATTTGCCTGACAAATTCATACAACACTTGAATTAACGTAAAATATATAGGTTATTCATGTATCACTGCTGAAACATGGGGCAATGATGATAGATTTATTCACAGTACAGATACAAATTATGATTGAATTTATCTCAATTTAGTTTTGGGGTCCGAGAAGTTTTCTTATGGTATCCGAAAAATCTGGGGTCCGAGAAGTTTCCTTATATGGGTGAAGACCGAAAAATCTGGGGTCCGAGAAGTCACGTAACCGATTATCTTGGCCCTCTTGAATTATTCGAGCAAAAATGACATCTCAATATAAATTTCAATGTTGATTGTAATTTTAAGACATTTCTTCTTCTTCTTATTATTATTATTATTATTGTTAAACCTTTGACACATCATATTCCTACCGAATATTATGAAAATATATCAGTATAATGAAATTTTATGTGTGTGTTATCAAAAAGGAAGTCATCATTATTTCAAATGCGCTGAATGTTGCTTTTCATTGGGATACACAGTAGTAATGCTTCTTTGATTTCGTAATGTTTATGTAGTAGATAACATGAACGTATGGTATAGTACATAAAAATAATTACACTGGGCTGAAACATAATTAATTTCTTTCATTCCCGCAATTATTTTCTTACATTGTTAATTTGTTAAATTTGCCTGACAAATTCATACAACACTCGAATTAACGTAAAATATATAGGTTATTCATGTATCACTGCTGAAACATGGGGTGGCATGATATATTTATTCACAGTACAGATACTAATTATGATTGAATTTATCTCGAATTAGTTTTGTGGTCGAGAAGTTTTCTTACGGTATCCGAAAAATCTGGGGTCCGAGAAGTTTCCTTATATGGATGAAGACCGAAAAATCTCGGGTCCAAGAAGTCACGTAACCGATTATCTTGGCCCTCTTGTATTATTCGAGTAAAAATGTCATCTCAATATAAATTTCAACGTGACATTTCTTCTTCTTCTTCCTCGTATTATTATTAAATATTGAGCATGTAGTATGTTTCAAATATTCATGAAAACCCCATATATATGGCGTAAATACGACTGTTTATTATTTGTTCATAAACAAATGAACTTTTATAATTTCAATGCTGACATATTTTCAAGAAATTATTCGGGAAACCATTGTTTTGCGTATAATAAAGTGTTTCAAGTATGAAGCAATTAAATAGTTGATTATCACGTTAGTTGTTTTTATTTTGGAATGAAATTAAATCGCTTGGGGATGGGTACAAATTCGTCCGTAGACGTGCTATAGGTATACATTGATAAGTTTCGTCTGAGACATTTCCTCATTCTGGAGGTTTTTTAATCGCCCTTTTAATTCTTCCGTAGTTAGGCGTTCTTTCGATCAATTTCTTTCTGGGCAGTAAACCGTGACTGGTTCTACATTTAACGCAAACGATCTTAAACATTTTGGGAAAACAATCTTAAGAGCATTATGACCCGATGTTCAGTCTGTCGAGTTGTTTTAAATTGTTGTATACTGCAGACATGTCTGCATGTCAGAAAAGGTTATCCAAGACATCGTTAACTAAACCTAGCTATTGTTGAAAACCATGTTATTCTCAAAATACTAAATATATATTGTGCGTATATGAAACAGGGACATCATGATAGGAAAGGTTCCATTAACTAACATTGTGTAATCATGTTCGCGCTTGCGCGCGTCTAATTAAAGTGATTATTCAATATCCAACAATCAATTTCATGAACGATGATGTACCAAAAATCTGAATATAAACGACATGTTCTGTCACTAGTTTGTCTAGCTCAGACTAAAGAAAAAGACTTATAAACAATGCATTTAACGATGCCGTAAAAGCCCTTAGCAATTCATTGTTTTAGCACCACGAGCATAATTATTTTGATCCTCAGTCATGATGAACAATATAACCATGGTACAAAATCTAAATTCAAACGTTCCGTTCCGGTGTGGAATATACACGGTGTTAAAACGAATCTGTAACATCGCCGTTAAATAAAGCTAAAAAAAATGCACACTCTCCATTAAATTAAGACGTTTTTGGTTTATGCAATTATACAAAACATGTAAATATAGCAATTATGAGTAAAACTTACTGAAAATACATAGTGCACGGAACATTAGCATGTTTCAGGTATGTAACGGCGTTGAAGATATTTAAACAAACGCAAACGTGAACTAGAATGAAAGGAAGCAATTTCAGACCGCCTTAAAACAGACATATTTTACATCTGAAATAAGTACTTCAATTGGTTGAGTGTATTGTCAGTCCATATCTTTTAACGTAAAAATACCCCAAAATTATAAATACTTTTTGCAATGCATGAAAACAGCATAAAATGAGTAAAACACAGACACAAACACTGAGAGGTTACAGCTACCTTTCAATTCTGACCGCCGTCGAAAATAATGATATTTACATCAGTTGTTCGCCTATAAATTCATAGATAACAATACACACACCTCGGGGAATAATTTTAAGTTGAGCCAAACTTCAAACATGTTATGTTTTAATGAAACAAAAAAGTTAAGAAAGGAACAATATTACGGAAATTTGCAAACGGCAACCAAAGTTAACAACAGTTTTCGCTATTTCTAGGAAACATATCATGTAATAGTGTGAATTCCTTTCTGAAATAGCAGTAGATCTACTATGTCCACAAAGATCCGTGAAACCAAAATATATCAGAATTTTGGAGACAGTAAGCTACGACAGTGACTTACTCGTAGTTCTTTATAATAGGGCGAGACAATTATTTTATGTTTTGGTTACCAATATACTTTAACTCTTAAACGCATAATTGAATTTGTTTGGCCTTTTCATCAAAATATTACGCACTAGGAAATAGGGAGTTATATATACAATACTTACTGTTCACATGGGATTTATACGGCTCTGTTTCGTGCCGCTGATTAAGCGGCTGGCGACAGATGTGGTCTAAGTAACAGTTTATGCATTTGAATACAACACATTGTGCACGTGGTTTCCGAATCGGAGAGTTAAGCATGGGTTAATACTAAATATTTACATTGCATAGGCATTTTAATAGGGAAGGGGTATGCATTCATAATCGTATGAACGCAATGCCTCGTCATCGGCGTAGTAATATCCGTGTGTCCTAGTTTTATGCAAATTATATTTCGACATGTTATTCTTATTTACATGAACTAAGATGACTTATCTTTACTGTTAAATGTAATTGTTTTTGCATTTATTGTTAACGTTGGATTAAAGGTTTTTATAATTAATATTAATTAATTTCTTTCCAGTTTTACTTCTACAATAATCAAATCGACATTTGTTTCACTTTATCTGGATCCTAGATTCTATCATGCAAAGTATACAAGGGTTATTATAAAAATCCATTTCGCTAGCATGTATTATGTACATATTATGGTATTTTAAGTAAGCAATACATTTCTTAGAAATGACGACATAAAATCTTCTTGACGTAACAGCGGTTCACGTACGTAGCTTTAAAATGGATTTGATTTCACATTCATGTATGGTACAGGATCTATTTTCTCTGCATGTAGATCGTGGAATGTATTATGCATTTAGACGCTATATCACAGTTTATAATGATGCATGGTTTTAGATGTGCAGTACAATAAGAAAAAATGCATTATACGATTTATATTAAAATGTTATCCTTTCTAAGACAAGTTATGCCCAGGCAAAACAAAAAAGCTGGATTACGCCTGTGTGGATGCTATATCAGTGACATAGCTTACACGTCATCACTTGTTTAGTGATGTCATTTGTGGAAAGTGTTGCATCTTTCGCGACGAGTTAAAATTTGAATACAAACTACAGTACAGTATGCCTACAATGGAATGGATTTATTATACGATTTCATATTACATAACATGATAATTCAATTATATCACGGACACTGTGCGAGGCCTCACAATTGCGCATGCGCAGTATCCCCCTTGCAGTTTGTTTTTATTTAGGGATCATTGACAAAACAATTATATTAAATATTGAATTTCTCACCAGATTAAGAAGAACATTTGTCAGCGTTGAAAGCGCCTGTAGTGATCGAGATCAACAAAACAGTAATCGCCCGCATTATACATACAGAATATCATGTTAGTATGGTCTTCTGAGACCATGTATCAGTCGAGTTGGTTGTGTCAAGTCGTATCGCACGAGAGGCACAGCCTCGAGTGCGATGCTACCTGACACAGCCAACGAGACATTTGTAACGATACAATATTCTGTGAGTAACTTGCTTTAGGTATTTTAAAACATAACAAAACATTTTATCGCGCACCACTTTTGCTAATACGCTTGAAAAGCTCGTAACACAGTCTTGCATTCATATAATATTTAATATTTTATTAATCAGTATTTTGTTTGTTTTATTAAGGTTTAAATTGAGATATTTTCAAGTCCAAAGCCTGTTCTCTTCGACATAATTATTAATCAAGTGTCTTCCACAGATCGTTGTTACTATATATGTATGCCCGGAGAATGAGTGGTGGTTATGAAAATTAAATTTTTTGTCACTAATGTCGTGTAGGAATGTCATTAAAACAATATCTGTTTGTAGCCCAAAGAAAGACCACGACATTGAACATATGACAAAAAATTTGGCTTATAAGGTTCCTTGCCCGACATAATATTTTTCATTTTTAATTGAAAGTTGTTTTGACAGGCATTAAATCTTTTATAATTACGAGTATTAAGCTGTAAGTGACTTTGTCTAGTTTTCACACCTGTTAATGTTTTAATAACTGGCGTACGTTTACCAGTGGACCTCAATTCATCAGCTACACAGTAAGTAACAGATACAAAACGGCATGATTGAGATACAAAAGCTAACATAACTACACAATGGCAATACATATTTTAAAATCTAATTTTTTACGAGACAATATATATTTAAACGTCTAATTTTGAAGATTATAAATGCCAGTCAATTTCTCTATGATTAAGTTATATTTATAATGTCAACACAAATGTTATAGTAAACCACTGAATGCAGGATTCATACAAAGTTATTTGAATATTTTCGTGTTAATGTTTGACATGTTGGGAATAAATTGTTATTTTGTATAGCATGTTGTGCTTGATGTTTCTCGCTAGTTAACCAGAAATGTGAGTTTTATTTTTTTCACATAAGAATGTTGAACGAGCTATAAGCGTAACTTTCATACTTTCCGAATAAAAGCATACGCATTTATCACCACTATATTTAAGATGTAATTTCTCTCTAATGCCCCAGATTGTCTATGATAACGGGTCGAAAGTTATTATATGGTCATTACGGTGACCGAATACAATGAGGGTAGTGCTGATGAGTCATTGGCAGCTAATACAGTTTCTTCGATATATTTTATGTGTAAATATAAAACCTAGTGTTAAGAGCAAATGCATTGGGTCTTAAGTGCCAATTGGGATAAGTTATTTAAACGAATGTATAAATTTCATCGAACGTTCAGTAAATAAACTATGTTGAAATATAAGTGCACAGTGCACTAACATTTTCAGTAACTACTGATGAATGTAATACAAATCTTAAATTTGATTATATATTCATAATAATCAAAACTGTATACAGATTTTCTTTTAGACATAATCTAAACAATATCTTTAGAAATTTCTCTTTTTATTTAATTTTGAATTGCTATAAACATTATAAAATACTGAGTTGTGCCCAGTGTTACGCAATAGCGAACAACTGCAGTGCCTTCAGAGCTCTTATTGGTGTGGCAACGAGTAACAATTTTTTTTATTATTGTAGCTTTAGCCCAAACGCATATTAAATTTGATGCTGTAAGGGAAAACAAAGAAAGGGGTATGAAATGAGTTATTTTAATTTGATTTAAATAAAGTTCTTTTCGATTTAATCCAATCGATTTAATCCAATCGAATTTGTCCGAAGCAGTAAAACGCGTTGTTCAACAAATGTATACCGAAGGTGGTATTAACACAAGCATGTATTAGTTTGTTGCCTCTCTATATTTTATCAAATATAGTATTAGTAATTCAACTTTAAAAAGGAGTTATGTGTTCGTATGTAATTATTCTGAAAATTTAACTTCGAAAAGCATCAGTTATTATCACGACGAGATCGTTTTCGTCTTTTTCCATGTTTATTATCATTACAATATTTCATTTCTCGTAAGTTGCTCTAAACTGGAATAACAATGTTAGTACATTTCTCAGAAATAACGTGAGTTCAAAATATTAATTGAAATATATATGTTTATTCTTGCAACCGCGCTGGCGTTTGTCGGTACTTATTCACGTGTAACATTTTGAAATAACGTTGAATATAAAGAATACAAATGGAATGTTGCTCAACAATAGTCATACATCTGCTACACAGCAAGTTATTACAAACAAATATGTCAGATTTGGCACTAGATAGCTGCAGTAATGGCAGATTTATTATGGCGAACGGCGCACGAAACAATGATATACTGGACCGTGTTTTTCTTGAGTCATACAAACGTTAAAACACGTGCAATTTTTATATTCAATATTCAATATTTCAAGATTTTATTTACAGCAAATCCAGAAGGCCAAAGCCCATGTGGACAAATGATGGCACATGGGTATAACACAAACATTCAAATTAACATCAACATACATAAGGTTGTAAAGAAATGAATAAACAAATACATGTGTGTATATATTTGAAAGAAATTAGCTAGTAGCAAATAAGCCCGTAATTAAAATTGTAATATTTAGAAATCACAGCTGCACGACAAATTACACAAATTGTAATTCATACAGTAGTATTATAACTGTGGAAAATTCGATAAAAATCCATCTTTATCATGAACTTTTCCAAATAACACATTGTATTGCACGGACCCTGGTCATCGCATTACAATCACATGACTATTATTCATCAGCTATATATATATACAATATTATAATTCCCAGGGGCATTTTTTCGATATGTACCAGTATATCAACACCAAGATATTTCGCATTAAATGAGTTGTTTAAATGTACATTAACTTTGAAAAGTTGTAAAAACAATCAAATAAAGATGTTCCTCCAAACATTCTTTGTTTGCAGAAATCTGTAAGTACGGCGGTTGAAGCATTGCATTCTCGTTCAAACGCGTCTTGTAACCCTGTATGGAGACTTCTTTGATATACACAGCTGCCATTGGAAATATATGTATCTTAAAACAAATTGTATTGAAATAACATGGTGGTTTATTTATTACTACACGTGCCTATTTTATGTAAACTTTATGCACTGATCGCTTGGAATATGTTTTAAATGCTTGATTATCCGTAATTTATGAATATCGAATATAATTTGAATGTGTCAATTAAACAGTACATAGTTTTTTATATATGCATATGAATACAGTTTGTCGAATTGTATGCATAGTGTATATACAAATGACGACTACCTCATATATATATTTAATAAGGCTTTATGTCATTAGTATTTCACCCCGAACCCCCAGCGACGAGAACAAGCATAACTGTTTCTCCTCAAACAACAAAATCTGTCAATCTGAGTAGTGTCGCAAAAATATATCCATAATTACGCATCTTGGAATATGTTATAATGCTCAATAGCTTTCAATTTAGCGAGTACTTCCATTGTCTTATTAAAAATACATTTTTTGTGTAAAATTAAACGGCATATATTCTATAACACTACAATGAGTGCAGCTCGAGGAAAAACATTGCTACCTTACCAAATCCTCCATTGGTTGAGTCACCTCGAGCTGTCCTAACGTTTGTGAATACCAATTGATTAAAGAAGCTGACCGTACTCGAATATAGCCAAGATCTGAAGTCTTTAAGATAACCATAACTAAAACAATAGAACATATTATTAAAATCTGTTTGCTAATACGTATTTTTGTACACTAAACAAAATATGTCCACCAGTGAAGAACTGTTAAAAACAATACGTTTCTGAAATATAAAAAGTACTAATAAGCTAATTACGTACTCGACACCATGACGTACTGCAGATAAGTACATACTAATTTCGAGAAGAAAAAATACACCAAGCCAGTATTTTCATATAAATACTATCAGTTCCAAATTTATGTTTCTACATTGCCTCATTTGTGTTTTACTGTTGACAACATCTGTGTGTATGCACGTGATTTATTTTGTAGTTTTTATACATGCGTGAACATACACCAGCTGTAGCTTAGGCGTACTACATGACATTTGAATAAAAACTTTAATAGGAAAATATATGTATAAAGGGGCATATCTCTGTCAAAATTAAAACCTGAGTTATTTGGAATGTTGCACATGATGTTGGAGTTGATGACATAGTAACGTTCTAAGTTTCAAGTAAATAACCTGCGTAGTTTTGAAGTTATAAGACTTTAAAATATAAATTGTAACAGTAAAATATATGTGAAAAAGGGTCATAACTCTGCCAAAATACTTAAGATAGATATGGGAATGTTGCACTTGATTTTGGAGTTGATGAGAAAAGTACATTCTTAGTTTTAAGTTATAAGACTTTTTAATATAATCTTTAGCCAGAAAATCTATTTGAAACAGAGGCATAACTCTGTCACAATACGAACCAGAGTTTTGAGGAAATGTTGCAACTGATGCCGGAGTTTAAATGACAAAGGTACATTTCACGTTTCAAGTAAATAACTTTTTATAACTTTCAAGTTATAAGTTTTTTTAATATAAACTTTAACCAGAAACCCTATGCGAAAAAGATGCATAACTCTGTTAAAATACAAAACAGAGTGATAGGAAATGTTGTGTCTGATCATACAGTTTAAATGACAAAGGTATATTTAAGTTTAAGCGAATAACCTAGGTAGTTTTGAAGTAACAAGACTTTTGAATACAAGAAAATCTATGTGAAAAAAGGGGAAAAACTCTGTAAAAAAAAGAAAACTGAGTTATTGAGAACGTTTCTCCAGGTGCTGGAGTTGATGACAAAGGTATATTGCAGGTTTGAAGCGAAAAACTTATGCAATTTTAAAGCTACAAGACTTCTGAGTATAATATTTAACCAAGATCGGACGCCGACGCCCGGGAAATAGAAAAGCTTACATATTCTTTGCATAGTCGATCTAAAAATAAAACAAATAGCCCATCAATTTATTTCAACGGTAAACCAGTGTTTAGCATTGTAGATGATTTTCCATTTATTCTCTTACATGTACACGCCTTACGTAATATAATGTAAACAAAATCAAAGTATTGCTGTTGAAAACACGGTGTTTGTGAATCACATACATGTACTATATAACTGAAACACTATTCACCGTTTTCTTTATTTTGTTCGTAAATACGTTCTACCATCAATAGAAATGTCCCATTGCGTACAAGGGACGGAAAATTTTTACAATGTTCATAAGTTAAGATAGTCAATGCAGTATCTTCACATTAAAACAATAAGCAAGTGCCATGCATGACAACTATTTATTATAGTTTCATACATTGATAAGATAGCAATAGGATTTACTACTGAGAAAATGCGATGTGTATATGGTATATTTGGAGTAACGTTCTCTCTCTTTAGTATGTACACGTATATGTTCTAGTTGTCTAGTCGAACCATTGCCTGTTATTTGTTAAATAATGATTGCTAATAACTTTTTTAGCTATGGCGAATGCTCTCATGGTGACGTGTCTGATTATAACCGGCATATCGGCATATGAAGGCACAATACTCCCGACATCAACGTCGTCTGTAGACGCAGAACACGTCAGCCCAAACTCTACAGCAGAATTGGTTACCTTGACATATTTTTCAAAAATAGAATCATTGATAACAAGAAAATACCGATGTGAACTACTTGAAAACAGTTCACTGGATACATCGTACGCTTGCAACGACACAGCGTTAATGTCTACAACAACCCAATCGTCAGCAGGGTCTCCATTTGATACTATTGTTGAGGCCAAAATATATTTCATTTTGCTGCAATATTATTATTATATTACGAACATTCCAGGATTTGTAACAAATCCATTGACAATATCAATGATATTTCAAATGAAACCGTTCAATACAACTTCATTGTATATTTTTGTTTTAAGCGCGAGTGACTTTATTATATGTGTAATACGATTTACATATTTACGTCTCCAGGCTATGTTTTACAATTGGACGACTCATTATTGTCGAGCGTTCCAGTACGTGGCCAGTTCATTTTTAGTATTTTCAAATTATATTTTGGTGTGCTGGACCATAGAACGTTTCTGTGCAGTTTGGTTTCCGTTGAAATTATCTTCCTGGTTTGTCGTTTCTCGAGTTAAGAAAACACTAGCAGTGATTTTTATATTTTCATTTGCATGTTCAGCTCCATATACAATAGGCTTTTATGCTGACAAATCTCCAACAGGACCGGAAATACTGTGTTATACAAGCCACTTCATTTCTACTGTTTGGGTTTATGTTGAGATATTTTATTATGTATTGATCCCTCTGTTAACTGTTGTTGTTGTTAATATTGCCATTATAGTAAGACTGAAAAGCACATCAAAAACTCGAAAGATGATGACAAATAACAAAAAAATGATTTGCAGAAAAAAAGACGAACAACGATTGCTTACGATAACTCTGATATCAGTTGCTTTTGTCTTTGTAATTCTTCACGTACCGTATGTACTGGCAGTTTTATGGCATGCACTTTATCCAGATCCAAGCACGATTTTGATGAATAATCCAACCGACTTCGTTAGGTTTCACCTGTATACTTATTTGGGTATGTCAATAACTGAATTTCAAAACTGGATTAACTTCTTTGTGTACATTTTGTCAGGAAAACGATTTCGAAACGCTTTATTAACAATGCTGTGCAGATTCAAACGTCAAACCACTCGACAAAATCAGATACTGACCAAACGCGCAGCACAATTTTAGCTACCACTCACATCTGAATTACTGTACAGTACGTTCGGACATTGTACATTTAACATATATCTTTCCAGTTAATATAACATTGACAAAAGTGTTTTTTTTAATAGCTTGAAAATCTTCTTATAGCTCTGCCAATTATTTCTCGTTATTCATACAGATAATTAAGTTGCTACCACATCAAAAATATGTGACCACTCGCAATACGTTTTAAATGCGCTTACCACCGCGTACACTTGAAGAAATTGAAACATTGTTGTGAAGCATATTGTTGTCATTTTATCCTTTGGTAAACACATTACTCATAGTTTAAGTGCTATTACGACTATTTTGTATATGACCATACCATATCAATAAGTATCGTTATCATAGACATGTATTACTCGAAATGTTAAATGCTGTCCAATCCACGTTAATCTGTTGTAAGTTGTCGATGCATTTTGTGTCTGAATTAAATATGTGTTTGTTATTAAACTTCCTTCTGATACTCAAACTCGCAATCTCTGTTTTCATTTGTATTTATTGTTTCTGCTTCAAATTGTAACGCTTTTCATCGGTATTTTGGAAAACACGTGTATCAGTTACGTAGCGTTAAAATGGCAGTCAGTATAGCCGAGTGGTAAGAACATCTGATGATTTATCCTTGCGGATATGGTTCGAGTCCCGGCGGAGGCAATTTTTTTTAATTAATATTATATTTTTGGTCAGTCCAACTTCGTTAGTTGTTTGCAGTTAAGTCATTTAATGACATTTAAAAAGAAAAACGAATATCTGTGAACAAGTCTCTTTAACACATAATAGCAAACGTGCGTAAATAATAGGACTGAGTATGAATAAGACATACGATTATTACTGTCAAACGTCTGTTTAAATATCATTAACTTAACAAACCTGCAATCAATTCCAGTTCTGAAAAAAAACAACACTTCTTTTAATTTGTGTGCTTAAGCCACCCAATACTATTAGGCTATTCAACAGCGTTGTGTACAATACGGTAATATATTTGGACGAGTACAGAGCTGACATACCATATTTGACGTGCTGATAGGCGAGTCCAATGTATGTCAGCCGTGTACGAGTCCAAATATGTAACGGTATTGTACCGAACGCTGTAAGATAATCTGTTTATTATTTATATTTTTTTAATTATATGCATAATGTGTAAACACATTGAGTGTGTAGTTTAGACGTGTTATGCTTAAAAGATGGCGTGATTAATAGGAAGTTTCATCAGCGCGTTAGTTTAAGTTACACACTGATGCAATTGTGGAATGGAATATCATGAAGTAAAGCGATAAACGAGTATGTAATCTGTTAACAAAATGGATAGTAACGACAATAGTGACGACAGAAACCAGTTTCTGCTGGACTCTAGGATTAACGTGTGTCATGTTGCAACGTGCAGACATTATATCTTTACCGGTAACGTTTTAAACATTTAAATAAACCAAGTTTCGTTGAATTATAAAATTATTTTGGAAAGTGATATTCATCATCGGATACAGGTGCGGAGACAAATTTACGTTTACACAAGGCATACGTTCTGACGAGACATCGCGATTGCGAAAACGAATCACGTTTCTGGTTAGCACGGTTTACAAGAAAAGATACAGCTTCGTGTATATATGAAAAGGATTTGAAATGATTGTTTGTCAATTTTTCTAAGCAGTGGATCAGATCGCAGTCCGCATTAAGGTAGGCTTAAATAAAAATTGTCAACGAAAAATTGGCTTCCTATTGCACTACACATTATAGTATTTGACAGAAATTCGCTTTACTAAGATTATGCATTAAATAAATAAAACTATTATAATACACTTGATAAAAACAACTTAGCAAAGAAGCCTGAAAACATTAAATCTCCAAACAGGTATCGAACTCACGACTTAGACGCCATACGAAGTAATGAACGTAGACAGCGCTTTAACCAACTGCACTATCATGCTTGGTAAGGAGTCGTTGGTTAACTACGGTTATACAAAATGCTCACAATTCTGACGTCAAAATGTCAACAGGAAAAGATCCAAACAAACACAACCCATGTTATAAATTGATTTTTATCTCAGACTTTGAACACTATTTTTCCAATATACAGTACTTGCCACGCGAAACCCGCGAATTTCGCGAAATGCGACGAGCCGATTTGATCGCGAAGCGCAGATCGCTCGCTCGCGAAGTCACGAAATTTCGCTTATTCTCGCGACGAAATCTCGCTCTTGTTCGCGAACTTTCGTGGCGAATAATTTTGTCCCGCCACGAATCGTGACGAGAAATTAATTAGTAAAATGCACACCTGTACGCAATATTTTCACTCAGCGGTGAATAAATCATTCGTGTCAGAAAACTTTGTGGACTTGATATTTGAATGTATTCCTTTGAATTATATTAGCTACAAAATAATTCAAAGTATGATGTGACATTTGTTGCAGAAGATTAAAAATATAAAAGAAATACACTTTCTAGTGTATACATGAAAAAAACAGCATTCAAAATTAACGTAATATTGTTCGTTTGAAATTTTGAAACTTCGTGTTCATTATTTTATACGTGCTTCGTTTATTTATATGTGGTTTCTATTTGAAACCCTTACTGTTTTATTACTTCAAGTACACGATCAGTCTTGGATTTTGTCTTGTATTTTGTTCTGGTTCAAAATGTACATGTATAAAACATTCAACATGTTATATGTGTTGTGTTTATATATGAATATGACCTACATGTACATGTATGTACATCTCCATGTATGTCGAATATTATTGCTCTTGCATTGGTTGTCCCATCTTCGTTGATAACAACATAAATGCACACATTGATGAAAAAGAAAGAACAATTATACATTAAAATCGAAGGCAATACAATTTAATGCAAATATCACAATATAGACAAATATTCCACGGATTAAAATGACACATTGTATAATGTGCATGTATGTTCACAAAATTACCATGATCAATGTCTACAATGTGCAAATGAATATTTTTAAATATGAATAATTTCATTACTGAAAAGGAACATTAATCATTGATTGACCTTTATAACATTCATTATAAATGTACTAACTGTAATACATGTACGACTTAATTAGTGCGACTTTTTATGGAAAGTTATTAGTAAGAATAATTAAGTTGTATCTCAACGTATCGGGTCATAATTTACAAATATTATAAAACGAATCAGTAATAACAAGTAAAACAATACTGCAATATATATTTTAGTTAGTTGATAAAAGGCGTTCAATGGATGCTCGTTTTTCGTGCCTACATTATAACAACAACAACAACAACATTTATAATTTAGTTTATTATCAAGATAAATGAAAGCGCAAATAAAATTATGTGCTAATTGACAAGAATATGTTCTAACGCATAGTTACACTATGTTTTTTCACGCAAATTAATTAGAACCAATACAGTGTTTATTGTCAAACAAAAACAGATAGTTGCAAGAGATGTTTGCTCCCTTTAGGCTTTCACGACCGCTGCCATTTTAAACAATTAAAAACCGCTATCGCAGATCAGTCAACAGTCGCACAACATGTGCCCCCGGGTCGGTAATTGACACTGATTAGCGATAAGATAATGCGGATTAGCGACATGGGAAGACTTTTTGAATCTCTATTTTGTTCAACAAGCATCCGCGTTGTGAACGCAAATAATCGAATATTCAATGTATTACCAGTTAACCGCCTTAAGAAAGAAATTTTTATCCCGTTATTATTTTAAGAAACCTTCGATGTTTAAATTCCTTGAATTAATCAATACGCAAAATAAAACTGTATTGTTTAATGTTGCTAGATTTTTAAAGCAGGCGTTGGCTCTTAGAAATTCCACGCTATTAGCTATTCATTGATTTTGTTCACCCTCTTTTTCCTTTCTTTTTTTCTTATTTTCTCAAAAGACTGTATTGTATGGTACCTACTTTCTAAGCCTTTTAACTTATTATGTGACATATAATTGTTTATTTGTACTGAATTTGCTTTGACGATGTACTTTTGTGCAAGTCACCAATAAAATTTCTGTTCTGTTCTGTTCTTAATAATCGGATAACTGGTTATTCGTTGACATTAAAAAAAACGTATAGTATTATGATATAAAGACTGAATAAATTATTGCTATGTACTTCTATCTTATGTAGGCTGTATGTAGCTTTATTATAATTTCAAATGACTATTAGAAAAAAAGATAAATCCCAAAATATATAAACATGAATAAAATCAATTAAGATAACACGATCAGTTTGTTTGCTAGATTGACATGTCAGTTAACACATTGGTGGCCTGTACACACAACATGTGAAAACACAGAAAGGTAGCTATGGTCAACACGCACTCACCCCACCCCTCATCGGGAAGCGGTAGTCTGCAGAGCACATTATGTTTTCTTTAGCAAACACCAATTTTAGAAGATGCTACAATAACCGTTGTTATGGTTTTCGTTTGATACACATTTGTATTTACATTTATTTTGTTTACCGATGAGTAAACAATAAGTAAATTTTATAAATACATGTTATAATTAAACCATACGTTACAAATAATTATAGACACGTACGTGTAAATAACCACCTTCAATACAACTGAATTACATGATTATTATTAAATATCGTGTCAAAACGTCGGCGTTTTGAATCTTTATGATGATTATAAATACGATAAAATTGAATATGCTGCTGCACGGGTGAGGATGACATATATGTACATGTAAACAAATAATCTGAAAGGATATTCTAAAAGAAGGAATGTTTAAAATAATCACGCCCATGAAGAATAAGATAATAATGCGTTTTTATAATCATCACAAGAAGCTCATTGGTGAAATGTGACATATACGTAAAAGGGGTGATTATTTATAGTGACCAAAAGAACAATCTGTGATTTATAATTTTATGTTGATTTTAATGATTATTGTCCGAATTGTAAATGTATACTTAAACGTATATACACACTCTATAAATTCATTGTGACTTTTATATGCGTTTTCACTGTTTTCTTTGATTAAATACTGTCAAATAATAGTGCTTTATTATATAAAATATTAATTAATTAATGGTAATATGAAGGATACACAATTAATATATCTACATTTAACATACACTGTGCGACACACAATGTAAAATGTTGCGATAAGACGGTTAAAACTGTACAACTCTTAATCTTTAAAGAACAGATGCACATATACTTGTAAAATCGCCGCGACTCGCGACGAAATTTCGTGACATATTCGTCGCGAAATCTCGCGCTGGGGCCGCCTGCTATATTTCGTGAATCATCGCGAACTTTCGTGACGTCGCTTCGCGAATATTGATCGAAGGCTCGTCACGACAGCGCGAATTCTGCGGGTTTCGCGTGGCACGTACTGTATATACCCTGTTTTAACCGTTATTATATGCCAGTATAAATATGTAAATTTCAGATTTTTAAAAAAGAATTTGCCCTCTTGAGGCCCTTCTCGATGACATTGTCTCTTTAACACCGAAACTAAAATTGCATTTTCGTTCACTTTAGGAGTACTTAGACATTATCGTATGTTGCACCTCGGACCGTCCAATACGGAAAATCTTGTACGCACGCGCGCCAAATATGGTGATATATTGGACGACAGCTGAGTGAAGGATATAAATAGGTATATAATAAATTATGTTATTAAACTGTAATGTACATGAGTCTGAATAAATATGAAGGGGTTATTTTTGGAATATATGGCTTATGATTAAAATAAACTCGATTGGCAACAGTAGAGAACTTACAAAATATCACACACAAAACGTATCAAACACCGAAAATAGCAAATCTGAATTGTGTAATCTATATGTGATCACTGATAAAAGCACTAAAAGTAAAAAACAAAACACAACATACCGAGGAAATATGACATAAATGCTGAAACGAGTGTATGTGTTTGTGTTCAATGTTTTTGCTTGTTTCAAGAAAACTAAACTTCAAAGAGGAACTGTACGATTTTATACAAAAATTATATTATAAAACCAACCATTGATTCTAATTATGTCAGTATAATTTCAAAATATTGAGATGTCATTTTTTGCCCCCAAAATAATACAAGAGGACCAAGATGATGGGTTACGTGACTTCTCTGACCCCAGATTTTGTGGTCCCTACTAAGGAGACTTCTCGGACAAAAGATTTTTCGGTCCCTACTAAGGAGACGTCTCGGACACTAGATTTTTTCGATACCATAACAAAACGTATCGGCCCCAAATTTAATTTGAAATAAACTCAATCATTATATATATCTGTACCGTGAATAAACCGATCATATAACGCCCCATGTTTTTACCAGTGATACATGAATAACCTTAATACTAGTAATTTACGTAAACATAATTGATACATGAATTTGTCAGGCAAATTTAACAACTTACCATTGTCATAAAATAATAGCTGGAACGAATGAACATTAGTGTATATATCAGACATGTGTACATAGTTATGTGAAATGATAGACTATATTAATCATTTAATTTAGTATTGCACAGGGGTATTCATGCTACGCAAATGGATTTAAAGTAACACGAATAACATTTCGACGTATTTACGATACTTCTTTCACAACATTTTACTTATATAAAGATGTTGAACATTTTTATAACTTGAATAAAATCTACTGCATAAGTTGATTGAAAGGTGCAATTATAAATAAGTCTTAATAAAACGCAACAAAAATTGAAATAAATATCTACATGCAACCTACGTTTATAAATATAAATTCCCTATTTATTGAATTCTCGGGTTTAGGATTCTCCGGACGCTAATTGATGCGTGTTTATTAACCCCGAGCTATTTTCAGAATTATTCACTCTCCCGCTGGGGTGTGTTGTACTCGCTAGAATTAAATCACGGGCACGACAGTCGGTCACAACGTACAAATAATATTTTTACACAATTATACAATAATAGGAAACATAAGCTCCATCAAGTTTGCTAATATTATTTGCTTATTTATCAGAAAAATACCAGAAATTAACCACTTTATATTGTGTGCTTGTCACAAGAAACCATAACACTATTGACAGGCAGACGTGACGTGAGCTCAACAAGTAACATTGTACGTTGTAACCGACTGTCGTGCTCGTGAATTGTAGCATTGTAACTTATTTTCCCGTTTGTCGTATTATATAAGTCGAATACAGCGTTATATGTAGAAGCAATTTATTTTATTAAAAGATCGGTAAAACCAAGGTTATAACCGTTGTCACCTAATTACAACACTTGTTCGCAACGCAACGATGTGACAATTAATGCATACTTTCGATAATCATTGCAATATAACGTATCCAACTTGATTTTCTAGTGCTTGCAAAGAGATACAAACTGTAACAAAATGCGGTAAAGTGTCTTGCAAATATCAATGTCCTGCTGTAGTCAGCAACTTTCTATTTTAACTAAAAATGTAACTCACATCCTAGTAAACATTTTGTTTCGGTTATCTGTTGCCTCGACATCAAACCCCAACACTGGATCAACGTTGGAATAAGGTTGGTTTTGCAAATCGGTTAGACGTCCGAATCAGACAACAATACAACGTTCAGATCTAAAGTAAATCTAATCCTGATCCGACGAATACCAACAATACTACAATCATTTTATAAGCGTTACCATGTTCATTCATTAGTGCATAAACATGCTAAAGAAGAAGGTAACGCTTTTAAAATGGTAACATAATGGTAGATACCTAGAAAATGTTATCAATGTGAGTCAGAGAGACAATTATATGGAAGAATACGTAATACAAACAAGTCCTCATGCAACACATTACGCTTAGTCACACGGAAATTAATGTACACATGTATTTAAATTACAATTAAACATTTAGGGAAACAAAACAATTATCTACATCTCACTTTTGTTTATAAAATTAACTCATTATTATAGATACAAAGCCTCAGGTTCAACACCTTTGAAGTTAAACATATGAACAAAATATTCTACAATATATTATGTTTGAAGGTTTAAACAATAATGTTTGCAATTAACTAAGATATAAACAGCTACATAATCTATAAATACACCGTTTACAAGTGTTGCATGAATCGTTTTCTGAATGTCCATATTTTGCAATATTGACCGATGTGACTGTATTATTAACCTGTCAATAAATATAGAATGGAATTTCTTAGATTTCAAGCACATATTTTCATGTCAATAAATAACTGACAATTATTGTGTCCGCAGTAGTTCTTGAAACAAAAATGTTTTTTCTATACCTAATATAAATGGTTTAGGTTTATACAGATTAAATACATGTGTATATTATTTAAGTTAAAGTGCTCCACATTCAAAATAGAAACAAAAAACATTTCACATAGACGAACAAATAAAGCCTAACATGACCCATGAGAACAGCATAATTGCATTTATGCTGTTTCTAATAATTTGTGAGCATATTGTATTTTCATATGAAATATATGTAACTAGGTTAAACAAATATACATTAAATGATGATAATGATGTAAAAAAGCTCATGGAATTTCTGTATAACTTTTAAATCATATTATTTTCTTGAAGGGCATTCATATCTGGACTCTTCTGAAAAATTGTAGGAGATTTTACCGTTTGGTTTGTCAGATATAGTTTTTTAATTACCATACCCCTCTATTGCTAAACACATCAAAAACTGAAAAGCTATAGGCATCTTTACATGTGAAATACTTTATTAATATTTCATAAACTTCATATAAATATACATTTATTAATGGTATATTGAACATATATTATGAAAATAATCAACAACTATTCTTGAATGAATTTATATGGAAGTAATATGTACTCATATTGCTAATTATATTTATGATCGATGAGAATTTTCCTGTTCTATTTTTTGAAAGCCATGAAAAAAACTTGATAAACTTGCTTAATTTATGCATGTTCTGAATCTAAACCATAATATATTTTATTCTTGGACTATAAGCCACACAATGAAGGCAAAACAAATAAACTTTACCGTGCAAATGTGAAAAATTAAAACAGTTATTAACACTACCCCCATAAAAAATTAAGCCGTTTTTTTTCAGAAATACCGTTTTTTAATATTTTTAAATAATTATTGAGAACCTAAGAAAGATACTCCCATAAAACTTTAAAAAGTTCTTAGATACAAAAAAACCCAAGCAATATATTAAATTAGTTCTATAACTTTTGAATAGGAAACATTTACAATTAAACTTACTTTCATGATTGTATATTCTTTATAAACAATATTTATTCAAAAAGTCTAAAACACATAATCTAGAATATGAACAAAAGAGTTGTAATAACTAAATTAACAATTACTACATTTTATAAATGAAATAAATATAAACATAATAGACAGAGCCAATATGTGCTGCATTAACACATTTTCATCTAAAAAAATGTAACGTTCCAGGCCATGTCCATCATGAACTTACTGGGTTTAAAAAATGGCTGTTTTTCAAAAAAATCCGCTCATTTGTGTTATAAAAGTTTCTAACGTCCTTTTTGCAACTGTAATACAGGGCTTCCCATCCATTATATTTACATGTTAAAAATAAACTGTCCGCGCCTTCACAGTTGAATGTTTCGATGGTACATAAACCGGAGCCAGCGATGTCCTCTGCCGTAGTATTTTTATCACGTCAGTATAGGCAAGAAGTCCCAGAGAATCAATATTTCTGGCCTTCTCATTTTTGAACATCAGCTGGTTGCGCCCTGCTGTTGATGAATATGGGAATGCGACCGCTACTAGCGATGCCTCTGGTTGAACACTATACAGCCTGGTCGCCATCTAACATGTCGCCCATCGTACTGGATGTGTGTTTGCTTTTCTGGACAGCAGCATCACTAAAAATAAGTTTTCAGTACACAGTTTTACATTAGATTCTACTTACAGACTGATATTAATTTACACAACAATAATTGCTTTAATAATTGTCTGATATGGTACCGATGTCAGTTGAGCAAAATGTAATGCCAAATGTTGAATTTTTAGACATGTTTTAGTAACCGACTTGAAACGTTATGTTATAACACTTAACAGAATGACAGAGAAAAATTGATGGCATTTTCAATATGGAAATTGTAACATAATTATATCATAATGTCAAAACATAGAACTTTGTTAAATAAGCTTGGAAACTAATACTTCATCTTATTATATTTCCAAACTTTATGTTCCGTGTATAAATAAAAATCAAACATTTTTACGACCATTCACGAGTTGTCAATACCTTAGTAACTATTACCATACAAACAAATGGCTTTACAATTAGATAATGAACTGATACTTACCCGTACACGGCTTGGTATATAAGGCTCGCCGTTTGACTTGGTTTCTTTGTCAGTTTTCCAATAGAGAACATTATTGACATCTCATTAGTCAATGTTACAATATTTCACGTAGACATAAACAGTCAAACTAATATGCTTCTCGGTAATTTTCCAACCCCACTGTCACAGATCATGGCAGCTGATCATAGCCGACAAAATTAACATTGTTACTGTGTCTGTTTCTCTTGATAATCTACCTCTTTTACTACGTTTTCGTCAGTCAGAATGATTTATATGAAGGTAAATAAACGCTGTCATATGCACATAAAATTCAATAAGCGTTCAAATGATCATGATTTCCAAAGGGAACAAACTCCGATTCTGCTTTTGTTTTAATTATACTCGTTACATTTTAATAGTTATTTTATATTTAATTTGCTTTTAAAAGCGACGATATTAAAATCTGAAACAAATACTACGGTGTAGCTAAAGAAATATATAATTTTTAAAGAAGTTTTGTATGTATTCCGAATGCGAACGGTAAAGTACGGACGGGTACGGCTTTCGTCGAAATTACACGGAAATTAACGAGCTAATTATGGGTTGAATAACGTCAGTGCAACAAGTTACTGTGTTTTCTGATGTAACTTTCTTTATACGGTTACGGCAACGGCATATTTTGTACGCTATTCTGTTAGTGACTACGTTAAAATACCGGACCTCCGGAACAACAAGAAATGCGCATAGCTGTGCAATTTTGAGTATAAATGTGTTGTTCGGCAGCGCCTTCTTATACAAATCTGCAACAAACAACTGAAGATGGTGTAATGAAAAATCAAAGGTGCACACATGGCACCGATGATTTCGATATGTAACATTAAGCATCGAAGATGATGAACACAATGACCGACCGAGAATTACGACTGCGATGTGAAGGCTGTTAACGACGTCGAGAATTAAGGTCGTGCTTGGTTTGCAAAAGCGCTCGGAACAGTTGGACTCTATTACATGAGATACTAGGAATGAAAGGTTTTTGTGCGGGGATATCTTAAACAATTAAAAATAATTCTGGTTCGCTTACTTTTAAAATATTACTATTATTATAGGTGGAACAAATTTCCAATAGGATTCTCGGGCATTGTACATTTTTATTACCAAATGATTCAGTCGCGAATCATTTAATGAACACTTTATTACTAACACTGGAGAATAATATGCCATCTGCTAACATTATTATATAGTTTTAAATGTAAATGTTTGTGTTTTCAGTGTTTCAAACAAGTTAACTTTGAATTGTGAGGTCAGCGATTTGACGGACGAACTGATACCGATTCTGGCGAGCTGAATGAAATCTGGTACTGGAAGATGTTTAACAGTTAGATACGACGGCACTATAATTGTGCACAACGCAATGTAGAAACTTAAATAACAAAACAATAAAAATATAACGCAGACATTATTTAAGAAACGCGCAACATATATATTATTAAAGATCTGAGCGAATTTTTACGTTGTTGACATCATCGCTTTCTGACGTGCTCCTGATCTTGTTGAATGTGTTTGTGTTTTCGACTTTTACTTCATTATACGTAGATATTTATTGCTGAAACTTTACATGCATAGAGGCAATATATAAAGACATACGTAGATTAAATTTGACAAGTGTCCGACTACTTATTTGCTATTTATAAATAAATTCCACGAACTTTTTGTCACATCTTAACATATAACTACCCAGAAAACATGCACATATGGGTCCCATATGGGCTGTTTCTGGGCAAGCCCATAATGGCTGGCCCATATTGTACCCATATGGGACCTACATGGGCCAGCCCGTATGGCCTCGCCCATAAGAGTCCCAGATCGGTCCCAAATTACAGCATGTTCGATGATATCTCACATTATCAGTCTGCAAATAAAATGCATGCACATATTGTGTGTAACGAACAGTTGTAAACGCGTTTTTTTTTTTATTATCCATGTTTGTTTGCATTTGCAATGTATTTTCGCGATGGCAGTCGTTTGTTTTCAGTTTTGTGACATTATGTTGGAAAATATTGCAGGGTATACAGAAACTTTGCTGCACTGTCGAACTACATAACTGTCAAGTTTAAAAATTCATTATGATTCTATATTAATAAAAAAAGTTTTTTATTCAAGGTGAAGCACCTTTGTGTTTCCATGTTTGGTGGGCAGGCAGTTGACCTGGAGGTTGTGTTATACCAGCTAGCAAGGCAATTCCATATGAAGGTGCTAAAGAGAAATTTGCGTTCCTTCAGCTTTGAATTACTTGTATAGTAAGTCTAGTTAATATTTTATGGAATACGATAAATGTTTTCTTATATGTGAATTTGCTGTCATCCCAAAACATTAAAGCAATTTTCGAATAATCAACACTTGACAAAGAATATGTTTTCCAGAGTCGAAAATGTTATGTTGAGCTATTTAGTGGGGGTATTATAGCGATTTGCCACAATAACGATTCATCACAGAACGATTCGCCATAGGTTCATAACAATTCGCCACACTTGTGGAGTTCTGCTATTAGTTCAACTGTTGAACACCTTTAATTCGGTGTTTGTAACAAAGATAGTTGGTGCCAATTGTAATTGATGTGGTTTGACGCCTCGTGAACGATTGCAGTTTGTTTTCGTAATCAGCTGTTAACGCATTTTTTAGCAATATAATAACCCGGGCCACGTCTAGTAAAAATACTTTATTTATTTCAATCGGAACATAACAAAATGTTCATAAACATAAGCATATTACAGCTCATCATTTTATTTCATTTTACAAAATTAAACATGCATACCGGTAAATGCACATACATGAAAGAAAAATATCGCACGAGTAGTACTGGTATATTAAATTCTAATATTGTTTCTAAAAAATAAATCAAAACATGAATGTCATAAAGGTTTGAGTAAATGTACGTAATAACTGTTAATTCTGTTGAATACGTATGGGTTTCCCCTTTTATCCAGAGATCTATTAGCTCATTTTTATTTGGTAGTAAACTTAATGAAAATTGAATATAGAACTACTGTACAACATGTGGATAATGTGGTTGCAATTACATATTTGCACATGTGCAACATTGGCACTTCAAGAGCATGCTATTTGCTGGTCGAATCACCACTGGACATTTTGAAACTGTTTTAGCAAAAACATAAATCCCTTCTGTTTTTTGTAGGAACTGATTTGGTGGGAATATGACATGAGTATTAAATGTAAAAAGGACACGACCGCCACTGCATAGACTTGATATTTTAAAGTTTGATATTTGATAACATGCAATGTATAGTTGTGGTGCATAATCATAATGTTGATTCAAATTTTTGTTGAGAATATATGATTTTTTTTATTTCATTCGCAAGTCATTGGGTACCCAGGTAGTGAAAATGGACCCAGGTACTCATGAAAGCTTATCTGACCCGCGGGTATCCGGGTACACTATTAACTTAAATTGATAGTTAATCCTTGACACAATAAAATTCATATAACAATAACCGCAGTAGTCATCGACATTGCCATCATTCTCAATATTGTACACAGTGCATTGTTGTATTCATCATATATCTTTAAGTGCAACTTATAAAAAAAACACACATTTCCTTTAAATTATAATGATCACCAATTTCAACCAAATATCTTTGTTTTAATCATCAAAGTAGTGTGGCGAATCATTATGAACCTGTGGCGAATAGTTGTGAAACTGTTGCAAATCGTTATTAAACTGTGGCGAATCGTTATTAAACTGTGGCGAATCGTTATTAAGCTGTGGCGAATCGTTATTAAACTGTGGCGAATCGTTATTAAGCTGTGGCGAATCGTTATTAAACTGTGGCGAATCGTTCCTAATTATTCACAGGTCATAGAAATAACAAGCCTGGTCAAATATGTTTTGCAAATCACAAGGGAAGTAATTGAAATTTCGATATACTCTGTCCAAAACATTTATACTGCGACTTATTATTGATTTTGTAACTGATAGTTTTTACCTATTGTTTATTTGTATGTACGTATCAATTTTGAAGCATACCACAAAGACTTGTGGACCGTGATGAGGCAGCCAAAATTCTACCACAAATGTTGCATGTACCACCAGCCTGTTCTACATTATGCTACTCCAAGGTCAACTACATCCCCAATAGCTAATATGGATGGATCAGCACACGTACCAAAGAACAGAATGGTATGGGTCACTAGATAAACCAAAAGCGCATAAATACTTTCAAAAAGCCACCAGGAATTCAAAAAAATCAAACATTTTATATTTACAAGTTATTTACGTTTTCAAAATAAATTGCAAAAAAAAATTATATGTAAAATAAATTTACATATTGAGTAAATTAACAAAATCTTATCACGACATTTCGTGGTGTGTAAACGCGGCTTAAAAATGCCTTTCAGATAGTAAAATGTGATGTTTATGCATGCCAAAACACAGGAAATCTTCTATAAAAAGAAATAAAGTATTAACATCATCAAAACAGAATAAAAACTATGTATTTGGTTTAAACCGATAGCGTGTTCAAGTAGTCGGAAAGATACACTAGAATCTCTGAATCACTTTGATCCAATAATAATAACTTTTGTTTTCTGTAAAGTATATGTATTTTAACATGTTTATGTTTCAGTTCCCAATCAACGTTTTAAATGAATAAATTATGATTTTTTCCTTAATAGCGCGAGACCTATGAATCTTCACCACGATGGAGGCCATGCAAGATGACTTCAAGGCTTAACACTCAACTCCTGGGGCTGCAACTACAAGGCTATGGAACATTCAATAACCAAATAACAGACTAAAGCAAGGGATTGTGGTGGCGGACGGAAACAAAGAAGGTATAAAGTCCATCGTTACATAAAACAATGTTATCGGTAGTGATTTACAATTGAACACAAGCATTCTAGTCATGAGCATTGAAAGTGTTTTGCACTGACGTTGAGTTATGAAAGTGGCCACATTCACGATTTGGTGACCGTGGTGATCGACAGCACAACACTTAATATGTGACATTTTGTGTTAACCATTTACATTAATAGTTTATCTTCTTTTGTGAAATAACTTGGCTGCTTTATCAATTACAATAACAATAAAGTATTTCAATTATGTGGCGATGTAATGTTTGTATGTCTTTTTAGTCTCAAGCATTCAGTTGAAAGTGTTTCTCTATGTTCGTGAGATTTTATTTACTGCTTATGCTAACCATCTGCATTGCATGTAATTGTTTATCTTTTATGTGAATATAGTCTAAAATAACAAGATATGCATGCATATATAATAAGTGAGTACATACAATAATTGATTGTGATAACTCTATATAAAGAGAAACACCATTAACACCATTGGGTATTTTATCATTTTGTTTGCATTTTAACGTAATGTGTTTCATATTGTTTAATATTGTTCATGCTATAATTGACTTTTATGTGATTTCTAATGCATTTTGTTCAAATTTGAATGCCTGATAAAATTATATACCTGGTAGATAAGCACATTTCCGGTATTGATATTGAAGGGTTTTTTAAGCATCAGATGTATGATCTATATATCATATATGTGTGTCTCTTTAGCTAATTTAAATATCTAAAAACAAAATACCGGTATTCATTTTGTGTTTAAAATAACGAAATATTTGTTTAAGAATAACATATTTTTATATTGAAATTTCCCTGGTTTCTTTGTTGTACTTACTAGTTTTGTACGTTTTTGTTACATGTACAACTATTTTAATATGCTGACCATGATATGACTGTCAGATTCAACAGTTAATGTTTTAAATGATTAAAACTGTATCTTATCGATAACGTATGTGTTTTGTTTTCCTCTGACAGGTATGACTTACAGAATGTTGCAGTATACCTACCATATAGTATAAAAAAAGGATGATATATAGACCCAAATACTGCCCGTATGCAGTCCATATTGAACCCATATAGGACCCATATGCAGCCAATATGGGACCCATATGGGCTGTCCATATGGGTTTTGCAACCAGGAACCATGAGGGTCCCATATGGGCAGCCCATATGGGACCCATATAGGACCCATAATTAGCCCATATGGGCTGCCAATATGGGTCCCACATAGTTTCCGGTTGCAAAACCCATGTGGAACCCATATGGGCAGCCCATATGGGTCCCACATGGGTACCCATATGGGATCTATATGGGTCCCATATATTTTGCTTGCTGGGTAGCATACTGTCTTTATAAATGCCATACCATTCAAGACATGTACAAGCATAATTTATTTCAAGTTAATATTACAGTATGACAGGCTATTGCGTGTTGAATTTCAAACAACTTTTAGCATAAAACAATAGCATAAGTATGTGTTTTTATAACATTTTTTAAAGTCCACATTTGTGTAGCCTTCTCCACCAAAACCAGTCAGTTGTTTTATTCAGTCGCCGAATTCATCAACTGGCTTATCCTGGCATCGGCTAAAAAACTAAATATTAAGAAAACAGTTAATCTCAACGATTTGTCGAATTGGCTTGACATGTAATATATAACCCCGCCAAAATACAAAATAAAACAGAAACGCAGTTTGATACAATTATAATCACAGTCGAATCGCGAGTATACGAATGGTCACCTGACCGCCGCGTCGCATTATCGCATTTTCCATAGAATCGCATCTTTCCTAAATAATACGAAACATCTGTAATTTCAATAGTGACGTATAATGTGACCCACAATCATAAAATACAACTACATGTCTAAACACGTAATATATTTGTAAATATAAAACAGATTACATTTAAATATGTACTCGACAATGATTCAAATATTCCTTCAACAATGAATATTTATATACAATACAAAATCGGTACAGTTGGAATTCTTCTAATTTAAAAAGCAACACACCAACGAACGGGCATCTATATGAATGAACACTACCCACCGGAGTGCTCTTGACCGTGAATAACGACCTACACAGTGATCATATCATTTATACATGTTCAAGGCATATCGGCATTAAGTATAGGATAGACCCCAGGTAGTGAGTTATGAGATTTATCGCGAGCGCAGCGAGTCGATAGGGCAAACACAAAGATTATTGTTCCCAGCTCGCAATGCACGAGGAAGGTGCTCATTTTCGTGTTATTGAACAAACAGACATAGATTCCCACCCAAACACCCGCCCGCCCGCCCAGCCACCCACCAATCCATCCATCCATCCATCCATCCATCAAATCGATCGATCCATCAATCGCCAGAACAGAATTTCGATAATCAAGTCACGCAGCGGCCATAGGAGTACTGCAGTTCGTAAATATAAATGCCCGTCAATAAAACTGCAGAGAAGTGAACATTACTCGTTGCACCCCCACCCAGCAGCGGCGGCCGAGCATCTGAGACTCCACCCACTCCATCTGAAGAACACTAAGTTTTCACCAGTTGTAAATCAGGTTTCAAACAATCAAGGTGTCATCGATTAAGATAGATATATAGAATTATTTCGGTAAAGGAGTACATAAAACATGGATAAATAAAACATCATGTGAAGTAATTAGAATAATTACAACATGAAAATTAAATAGATATGACATGTACACCAGCACCAAGGATGACACAATAAAGAACAAATCCTTATTTCCATTGTGGTCCATGTGTTGATGACATGACATAGACAGGCAAATGACAAATGATAGTTCTAACGTTAAATAAATTACATTGAGATAAATATATTGCAACATAAATAGAACAGCACGTGTGAAGCAAGATGCAGTAACATAATTATCATGAATTGTTATTACGATATTAATTTGAAAAAACAAACAAACCCTAAATAATAATAATAATAATAATAATAATAATAATAGTAATCATAATACTACGACTAATAATAATTTCAAATCAAACCACATTTGAAGACAACTATTGAATACATTTATATAATTATATAAAATACTCAAAAATTAATTTAATTCTCAAGATGGCGTCTAATAGCAATTTTAAAATTTGATAACTTCTCGATCTGTTTAATACTGTTTGGCTACTCATTCCGTAATGTATATCCTGCATAGAAAAATGATTAACATCCAAAACTCTTGACATTCGGGACCGAGAAAGCTCCCCTGTGGCTCAACCTTGTCTTGTGATTATGAACAGAGTATTGTGAGATAAAATTCTCTCCCATGTAATCTGAAGCTAGACCATTTGTTATCCTAAAAACATGGGACTGGGTGATATGTTCGACCCTATTGTCCACCGGTAACCAGTTTAGAGACCTGAAATGTTCTTTGCCAATATGACTTCCACTATCGTAATTCAATATAAATCTTACAAGATTGTTCTGAGATGTTGTAATTTAGGTTTTAAGGATTTTGACACAGAACAAGCATAGCCACAGTGACATTGAATTAAAGACTTGACAAGTAAGTTTTTGCTTTGTTGTGTGAGGACATCTTTCTTCCGATATAAACATTTAAGTCTTTTATTCACTTTCTGGATAATTGATTGAGCCATGGCAATAAATGATAAATTTCGATACATAAATGATCCTTGATACTTTATAGAATTTGTTGGTTCTATAGTGGAATCATTGCAAGTGACCTCAACATTTGCATTGGACCTTAGTTTATGCTTTGAACCAAATAGAATTGATTCGATTTCACTTAAGTGGAGGGACAATGTGTTGTCAATTAGCCACTGACTCACAGTATTTATATATTTTGTTCATAAAACTTATCTTGTCCAGATACTAGTATACCCGAGTCATCAGCATAAAGAAGAAGTTTATTTCTGACCATAGCGGACATGTCATAAACGTATATTAAAACAATAGCGGTCCAAGTTTTGATCCCTTGGGGACTACGCATGTTATGGAAGCACTTGAAGAATGTTTGCCAGACACATCAACAAGCTGTTGTATGTCCGAGAGGTATGACTTAAACCATCTAAGGATATCCTTACCGAGACCTGCAGCTTCAAGTTTCATAAGAAGAATACAGTGATCAACGGTATCGAATGCCTTTTGCAAATCTAATAAAATCATGCCAACAACATAACTCTTAACCATTTCCATTCTTATAAAATCTGTCAAGTGGATCAAATATGTGTCAGTTGAGAAACCACGTCTAAAGCAAGATTGAAATTCGTAAAGTAACCTTTTTCCTTACAATAGGATTCAACTTGATCATAGACAACTTTTTAAAATACTTTTAACACAATACTAAAAACAGAAACAGGACGATTATTTCCATCAGACGTTTTATCGTTTTTCTTATACAGAGGAACAACACGGGCAATTTTAGGTCGTAATGAACAACACTCTGTATAAGGGACAAGTTAATTATATGAACTAGTGGATTTGCAATAATGGAAGCACCATCATTTACAAAACAGTGCAGGAATGTCATCCCGACCTGTTGCTTTGTTGATACCAAAGTTTTTGTAATAGTTTAACACTATTTTTCTGAAAACAAAGTAAAAGAGTAACTGTCTAAGGTGACATCCTTATTAGCATAAAACTTTGTGACAAAATGCTTGCTAAATTTGTGGTTAGCTGCCGGTAAGTTTTCAACAAGGTTTGAGGCAAGTATAAAACACATTAAACGTTTCAGCAATAGTTTTCTTATCAAAACAAGTATTCTCGTTAGTTTTAGGATTAATATTTCATGGCGATGAAGATGACACTTTCTTAGATGGCAACGCAAGACCCTTGAGAGTTTTCCACAGACACGTAATAAGAATTATTCTTATTGTGTTCAAGAGCATTACAAAAATGTTTTTCTTAGCCGTATTGGTAACAAACTGTTCCTTACATCTCAACAGTTTAGTCCACAGCAAATTGATCATATGTTCTACGAATTTAGGCCAAACAAATTTGGAGCGAGCTTGCTAAATAATTTTGTTGTCTTCATTTTTGAGAAGTGCAGAGGCGAACGAAAAGCACAAAATAGGAATAACAAAAAAATAATACCTTGTCCATGTTGATTGAAGATTTCTGCTAAGTAAATACCATTGTGAGTTGATATCTTGCCAATAACTTCCACTTCATCAAATCTTGTGCATTGTTTAATCAAAATAAACATAGACATCTATATGTAATAAATAAACAACCAATTTCTCAGATTCTTTTTCAAACATGTCCTGCAAAGGGTTTTGCTCAGCAAGTCTTCACTAACGCTTCTGCTAATTAACACATGTCAGTATATACTAAATATTCATATCTTAACTCTATGAAAGTAGACTTTACACAAGGTAATTGTCATTATCAACATTAATATTAGATACACGAAGTTTTTTACAGTAACAGTAAAAAAAAATGTCATACGATAAACACAAAACAATTATGAACAACTAGTATCAGTTCTGTATATTTGGACAACAGAACAAAACAACTGAACGCAAGCATTTTTTTTTATTGTCAACCAGGGCTAACACTGGCTCTTAATTTTTTTAAGCAATTGTTTTTAATTGACTCGCGACATTGTTGAATGTTTCCATGTCAGAGAATGTATATCTACATATATCTTATTGTTTTCATTGTTAAAATTATATTTCACTGTTTATTTTAATTGCATGAATTGCATTAAATGGCATTAACGAGACTCAAAAGCACTTACAAGTATATTTAGATTATTATACTATTATCTAGTATATACCTATATCTATTTAATGCTCATGTTGTTGATTGTTTATTGCAGTAACTTAGATGATTATTTGATATATTTACCATCCACTGTAAAAATATCTACAAGATGTTAATAAAATATACCCATAAATAATAAATTGTGTCCGCTGATATTACAAGAGCTTGCTAGCAATCGTCTTCAATTAGACAATGAATGCTGACAAACAGCTTTTGGCGCTTTCACAATTTAAAAAAACAACATGATTACAAATTGCAGAGTCGAAACTCACATGTCCACGGCCTGTGCCCGGATAATCCTAACGCAGTGCAGCGACCCTAACGAAGTGCCAAAATGGCGGACACAGGGACAGAATGTGCTATTATTTGTCATGTTTTTATCATGTTGTTATATTTGTGTTAAGTATGAATTAAAATCTTTTAATAGTTACAGTGTCCAGTGGTTTATGTACTTAATATTTTGTGTGACAATCACTCTTATGATGCTTGAGGTCATTAAAATGTACATCTCTACGACAATGTGTAATCATATCAAAGTTTAAAGACGATGTTTACTGCTAAAACATTGTCTTTATTGTGAAGTAGTTATGTGTGTGCGGATAACTCCTGACTGATGTAGGAAACTGTGGTGGATAAGAGCGAACGTAAAAATTGATAATAACCTAAACAACTGAAAAATAAGATATCGGTTCGTCCTGTATAATATGAAATAATTTCTTTTAGTGTTATTAATGTGCTGGTTCGATCATTTTCCTCTAAACTGTCAGAAGATGTATCACAATATACACACTTAAATTTTGGACGTGCAAATATATTCATAAGAGGGTCACTATGAATGCGTTCTATGCTTTTATATTGTTAAGGGTGTTCCACTTTCATTATTTTGAACTATATATACTACATGGTCTTTAATAATAATATATTTTTTTCTGTCTTTGCAAATCGTTTGGCACTCTGTCAGGATAGAATTTTGAGCGATGCCCATAAAATGTATTCGTCCAGCAAAAGGTCGTGATTTTCAACACATGTTGTTATGGTTAAGTTTTATTTGTAAATACACGTTAAAAAGTGTCACTGGTGAACGAACAAATTATACAACACGATTGAATGAAAATAGAAATATATAGAGGTCCATTATTGTCGTTCAGCATACATGTATATTCATTCATTTATATATTTTCTCACAGTCTGCACATTTGAACGAGTATTGTGTCTATATCCGATGGTATAACAACACAGTGTAAATGGGGTTTTGAAACAGTATATGTTTGCTTCCAAACAGCGAAGTAATATGGCAATTTAAAGCATCTAGGTATTTTTTAAAATATGTTTCATAAATATTTTAATCGGACACAAATACTCTATCTGCCAAAGCGCTTCGGGCGATGAACTCGTTTTTAGCGTTACGAAATCTTTGAATGTACCGATACAAATAATATTTAATCTGTTTGATTCCTATGTTGCTTCTATTCTTAATTATGGAAGCGAGGCTTGGGGATTTACTCGTGCGGAAAATATCGAACGAGTGCAACGTAAATTTTGTGAATGGTTACTAAATGTGAAAGCGTCTACCTATTCAAATGTATTGTATTCCGAAGTAGGTAGATACCCAATGTATATATGTCGTTATCTGAGAATAGTAAAATATTTTCTTAAATTGTTCAACGAAAAATCTTCCAATTGTATTATAAGCAATATTATTCGTAAACAATGTAAAGAAGCATGTGACAACCCTAACTCCAAATCATGAGCTTCTAAAGTTCGGCATCTTTTGCAAGAATCAGGTTTTAACGATGTTTGGTTATGTCCAGAATATGTTAACATTACTTGTTTAAATTTTATTTTGCGAAATAGGTTACACGGCGTTTTTATTTTAAATTGGCGAGTTGATGTTAATGAAAGTTCCTCATTGTCGCTTTATAAAGAACTGAAACACACTTTTGTAAGATCAGGTTATATAGATATAATCGAGAATTCGAAATTCAGAAATATTATTGCAAAATTGAGATTGTCATCACATGTACTTTTTATTGAAACTGGTAGACATCAACATATCCCAAGAAATGAGCGAATACGCAGACTGTGTTCATTAAATGAAATAGAAGACGAATATCATTTTGTACTAATATGTCCTTTATATGAAAATTTGAGAAGTTCACTTATTCCTAACTTTTATAAAAGAAGACCAAGTATGTTTAAATTTTTACAATTATTGAATGAAACCAGAAAATCTGTATTAATACGACTTGCGAATTTTTGTATTAAAGCTTTTAAACTTAGAGCTGATAATGAATAATTCAATTCAGTTAATGTTTTATTTCACTAAATTGGTATTATCTATTCTATATTTTAACTATATAAAATCATTTCAATTAAGTTCTGTTATTAATACAATAATCAATATAGTGTAACGTTTGTTGTTCCACTAAATTTCACAAATTGAAAACTGTTATTAATTATCCCATACTATAAACGAGCCTTCTCATACAATCCAGACATTCTCACGCGAAGTCATATAATTATTATTGTTATATGCATTTACACTCGACATTCATGTATGTATTGTTACCATTATTATGACGCATGTGTTTGTTATTTTGCCTGTTTGCATAAGACGATAAGCTGTATAGGCTTAAGTCGCAAATACACTTTCTGTTCTGTTCTTGACAGTACAGCACAACACTAAATCCGAGTTGTTCTCTGTACACGCACTATTTAGTAGTGGGCATATATAACATTTTAAAATCTGCTGCGTAAAGTTAACAATACCCCACAAGCAGTGTAAAATACGCGAAAATAAACATTGACAATGAAAATAAACAATGACAAAGTTGTTTATATATATGATATCTCTGATGTCAGAAGATGTTGTCGTCTGTGACCGCGTTCTGCGTGAGGCTCAACAATTGGAAACAGAGTATAAAAGTAAGCTTTCATCACGTACCTGTAAATCGCACTTTGCGAAGAAACAGCAAGAACTTCAAGAATTTTCCCTGAAAACAAATGTTGATCTTTTGAGAACTAAAAGAAGAAAACTTAGAATTCTAAGAACTCGGAAATTGAGCACCGATAGGGAACGTCTACTTCCGGTTTAAAAGGATGGAAACTGCTTCTTCCGTTGCATTGCGTCAGATATATTCGTTGATTCCGCCAAACACGAACTTGTGAGAACATTTGTCACTAGTCACATGATGGACAATGCATCGATCTACCAGAATTATATCGATGGTGATTACGATGAGCATGTTAGATGTATGAAACAAAGTAATGGTGATACTCGCTCTTGGGCTACTGAGGCAGAAATATTAGCGGCTTCAACCATATACGACGAAGACATCTTAGTCAAGCAAAACAGAAATGGACGCTTCAGTTGGTTGAAGTTTCCTGTTGAACAAGATTCATCTAACCGGAGGTTCATTTGTGTTCGTCTCGAAAATGAGCACTTTGATGTAATTCGGCAGAATGAAAGACCACAGTTCAAGGGACCGGAAGAAACACGTATTATTTCAGAAGATAAGGAACCCTTAAGGAGTGAAGCTGATACAACGTCAAACAAAGGTTCTCCGCTTCAACCGGATGGTGAGACCAACTTGTCTAAGAAGTCATTGACGGAAGCCCAGATGTCTATTTTGTCTAAGGGACAAAAGTTTGTGCCGACAAGGCGGACCATAGACAAAGGCAAATTGCTGACGGATCTCGCGACATGGTAACGCCGCATGCGCCTCCGCGAGCATTTCTACTCAGAAGGAGAGGAAGAGGAAACCGAGGAAGAAGAGTATCGGAAGAAAAACAAGCCATCAACATGGACTCCGAGAGCGGGGCGCGACAAATGGTTAGACACGTATCTCAAAGCAGTGAAAGACGACATCATTTGCGGGTTGAAAAGAAAATGTAAGTTAAATATTAGCAAGTCTGAAGAAAGCGCGATAAAAGAACCTCTCTGACGACGACATAGTGATTCGGCCTGAAGACAAGGGGTCAGGAATAGTAATTATGGACAGAGAAGAAGTAAGTTAGTTAAAACGTGAAATGTCGGGCAGTGCAACATACGCCGAGGTGGAGAATGACAAAACAAGAACTGTGCAGAATAAGGTGAAGAAGGTAGCAGATACACTGTTCAAGAAAGGGTCAATCGATAATGACTTAAAAAAGAATCTGACAAGCAGTGACGGAACTTCCGGTAAGCTTCAAGGCAACCCGAAGCTTCATAAACCTGTTTTGTTTGTGCCTCTGCGCACAAGTGTAAATGGCCGGAATCATCCGACAAAAAAGATGGCGGAGATAGTAGAGGGTGAGCTGCGGGACAATGTGACGTCACTTCCGTCTTATATAAGAGACACAAATGACTTTCTTAACAAAATACAACAGGTACAACAACCACTACCTGAAGGTACGATGTTTTGTTTGGACTTAAAGGCGCTTCACCCGAATGTTCCGAGAGCGGTGGCCCGCGCTGCAGCTATTGACTCTCTGAATAGCCGAGAGGATCCGGACATACCTACTGATGATGTTATCATCATGATGGACACTGTCCTGGATAACATCACCATTTCCTTTAGTGGGGGCCACTTCATACAAACATAGGGAGCGGCCATTGGTTCACACCTAGGCATGAATTACGCGTCAACATACATGGGAGCCTTGGAGAAAGAGCTGTTTCGGCGGTCCAAAAAACAACCCCTTGCCTACTTCCGGTTCGTTGATGATATCTGGGGTTTGTGGACGCATGGTCTGGAGGCGCTGAAGGAGTCTCATGCAACGGGAAACGATATCTACCCACGGATAATTCTCGAGCTCCGCTTCTCAACAGAGCAACTCTAGTTCCTGGACACTGTGACGTCAATCCGGACCGGAAGCCTGAGATCCGACCTTTACACCAAGCCAACGGATATGCACCTATACCTGCACAAGGAGTCGTCGCACCCCGAAGCTACGAAGAAGGCTATACCACATGGCCTAGGTGTCAGGGTTAAACGCATCTGCTCGGAGGAGGCGGACTACAAGAGGCACAGGCTGGGAATCAAGAAGCAACTGGTGAAGAGAGGGTACAATGACAGATTTGTGGAGACAGAACTAGAAAAAGTTGATTTTACGAAACGAGAAGACCTTTTACGTAGCAAGGCGCATGCAGAACGCACTTCTAGAGTACCGCTTGTGACCACTTTCTCTAGAGAACTACCAAATGTCGGCCACATTCTCCGGAAGCATCTGAAGACACTCCACACACCTGACCGCATGAACAGTGTGTTCCCTGAACCCCCATTGGCAGCATTCAGAAGAGACTGTAACCTGGAAAACATCCTGTTACACAAGAAACATAACAGAATGTTCTTCCGGGGGCAAAACAAGAGCGGACCGTGCGGTGCGAAGACGTTAGCAATCTGTCCGTATATGATGGAGGCCGGAGAGTTCACCGATGCAGTTGGCAACACGTACAATGTGAGGAACCTGCAAATCTACCAATGTAGTGTACGCGGTGAACTGTGAACGCTGCAAGAGCTTCATATACGTGGGAGAGACGGGGGACAGTCTGTACCAGCGACACCTTCTAAATCTATCGCGTATACGAACACGGCACAATGACCCGGTGGCCGAACAACGTTGCGGACTTCCGGATCATGGGACTCGAGAAGCTATGGAGTCAATAGCAAGGACTGATCGATCGGAAAATGGCGCTGATTCGAACGTTGGCGTTCAGCGTCACAACATCGTTTACTTGTATCATAACGAAATAAATGACGCTGAAGAAGACCGAAAGGTCGAAAGCTACGGATAATGATATTTTAGCGTTTTTATTATATAAGGCTTATAGCGACTTTGTTTATATATATATATTTTTAATGTATTTATTTACTTATTTATATAGTGTATATTTGAACGTTTAACCGATTATATATTTATCATTGAAACAGATTGATCACACCTCAATCAATTATAAATAAAATATTTAACGTTTAACACAACTATTTTCAGTCTACAAAGTTTATGCAGATTAACACGTACATCTCAGTTTTCTTGTTAACGGACACGTTATTATTATTATTTTATTTTTTTTATCATTATTTCTTTTTTAATAGTACAACTGCCAATTTTGCAAATTTTCACCTTCAAAATACCACTTGAATGATTTTAGACCGTACTCAATCCACTGTGTTACAACTGCTCTACCTGACCAGCTATCATAGTGTAGGTATCAGTCAAACAGTGTGATGAAATGTTAGTATTCATGCAGGGGCAGCTTGATATCCTAATATTAGTGCAGTGAACTACAATCATGTATATTCTCAAAAATCATAATCAAAATGTTGATACAAAACGTAAATAACAATAATGAAATGCATATGTGAAGGCATTTATATTTGTGATCATCGTCAGTCGTAACATACTTCATAATAGGTTGTAGTAAGAACTCAGACGGGTAAGCATGTCAGTACATAGAGAATCATAGATATATTCGTTCAATGACTTCAACTTATAAAAATCCTACAGCCTTTATTTTTGTACATTATTTAACGAAACTACGAATGAGTGTTCTTTTATCATTCCTGCTGGTAATGACATTGGCCGATTTCTTAAAAAACACCTTTATCGTAAGAAAATAATACAAAATGGGAAAGTCGTATGTACTGTTTACAATATATTTGTGCAACCGGACCACCTCGGAAGTCACCAACGGACATTTTCTTAACACCTCGAAATGAGGTGGTCCGGTAAGTCCCCTAACCGTGTTGAAAGTGGCGGAAAGGATTAATTTTCACGTGCTCGTGCATTCAACCGGTGTTAGAATAGTTTACAATAAGGGTTACATACTACCAACAATGACTAATCAAATACTACTACCACTAGACTAAACTAGATGACTACTTGGTATTTTGAAGGTTTATTTAACCATCATAATTATTAATGATATAAAATTGCACTTTTCACCCGATGACACGTAGGTTATATACTAACGTAAAAATATGCAAAGACAGACAATAAGTTTACCATTTTATTGCAGAGTCTGAATTTGGCCATGTTCACCTTTTGTGTGGCTTTAAATATAAATACGCCGCTGATAAGTATTCAGTAAGGACCACGTAATCAGGGGGCGGTATTATCTTCCCACTATCGGCCTATAATTGGCTTAATAATGTGCAGATAACCAAGACAGGCCTTTTCAGCGCTTTCCCCCGCTACGCATGCGCACTGCGGTAAGCAACGCTAACAATCACTAGCAATTGGATTTCAACGGATAAAACGGTTGAAATAAATTGCATTCAAACTCTAAATTGCGGAACACCATTGCAGACCCCACTGTAACTGCCTGAAACAACAAAACAAAAAGTTATAGGAAGATAAAAATTATCTCCCCTGACCTAGCAAAATCTGAGAAAAAGTAAGCAAACTTCGGAGTCGGATACCGATAGAACTGATAGTTTAACAAGTGTCGGAAATGATCTCTGTATAGCTACAAAGATCTATTACGCTCCACTTCTTGAACCTCTCATGTCTAGCCTCAACAACACTAGTTCCAACGATACAGTGATCAATGCTGACACAGTCAGTATGATTCACCTGATCGAGCATCAACGGGACAGCCACACTATCAAGCTAACGAGTCGGGTCATAATTACATACTCACATCATTTCCTCAAACCCCGGAAAGTATGACAACCACACCCATCCTCCAGTCAATCCCTATTCGAGGGATTTCTAACAGATTTTGAGATACATAGGACAGTTTAAATACTCAACGTTTCATTGAGAGAAGAAATCCATTACCTTTTTTCAGCAGCAGTTGCTGATAAGGTAGTTTCACTGACAAATGAACTCACAGAGTTGAAGAATACAGTATCTGATATGAATATATAAGTTAACAGGTCTTGAGTTGGAACTAGACAATGCATACCAATACTGGAGACGCCTCTGTGTACTCGTAAGCAATGTGAACGAGCAACCTGAAGAATCCACTGATAAAATCGTTTTACAGATTGTCAAAGACAGCGGTTCCACTTTCAAAATCCAAGACATGATATAGGGCTCACAAGAATGGACCCTCAAACTGAGACTTAAGAAAAGCAAAATCGTCCTCAATGAGAAATTGACAACCATTAAGAGAACGTATGCCTTCCAATGCAGACAGCTGTAAAATAACTCTCAGTCTCCCGTGACAGACACATGGTTATATTATGGAAACATTTGTATCGAAGTCTTCAGACCGAAGTCACGTATCAGAATTAACAGTCTCAATTATATGTTGAAGGTTTGGTACAAACCCAAATAGACAACCTCTTTTGAATTTTCACACAAACAGAATCTGCATACTGTAATGATCAGGAATGACGAGGGATTACAACCAAACACGATAACTCCCTATGAACCAGTATACGAACAAGAATAATATTTGCACACTTTTCTATAACATGATATACTAATAATATAGATTAAATTACTATGAAAGAGAGTTAGTGGCCACTTATCAATAACAGTCCGGTGTCACCAACGTTGATAATCGGTAGATGTTGACGTGTAGAGTAGTAAAAGTAGTTGTAGTCACGACCCGAACCAGATGTCGAGCCGTCAATGACTGTAGTATTCCGAGCCGTATCACAGTGAGCTAAACCGGTAGTTGGTGATCTGTACACCGATGATCAGTTAGTTGCAAACAGCAGAAAACGCAGTAAGTAACACATTTTTATAGTATTATCTTTCGCGTTGAAGCAGATTATAAATAAAATTAAGTTCCTCGAAAGCATATATTGACATTAAGTAAATATATCCTGTCGGTTATGCCTAGTATGAGTAATTGTTTTAACAGACATTATCACTGAACGGTGCGCTTTTTGAAATGAAAATAAGAATATCATTGTCCTATATTTCATTCTAATGATTGCTGATGGTGTATTTGTGTATCAATACATCACTTACTAGTCTAGCAGTATTCATTTAATTTAAGAGAATATGTTTCAGGCGGAGAAATCAAACCTTTTGTCCAACCATCGCATGTGACTACTGTACGACAAGTTGCAAAATGTTAAAAGTAGACTGTACTATTAATTGCTAATAAAAACGATCTGAGCGGTTATGTTCAAAAGTAATAATAACTTGATTTCATGTGTTAAGTCATTTTACCGGTGTATTCATTTTCTCTGTCCGCATTTTCAAGACGACAATTTTATATGTAAATACGTAATAATTTTAAATTGAAAATTTGACGTTAATTTAAGTTTGTTTTATTGAAAAATAAAAATAAAGTGTATAGTTATAATTATATTTGTTATATATTATATTTTGTATGAATGCATTTTAATTTGATCATGTTGTATTACTTTGCAAACATACTGACTAAATGTAAATATACATTTATTTTCTATAAGATAACATATTTGTTTCAATCTAAAATACCCCTTTTTGTCCGATAATGTGTTTATAGCAAGAAAATGAATGTTGTTATAACTTCATGTAAACATTTTGTTACAGTGGGTTTATTTCACTTGTTAAAACGTTTCCGGGAAATGAAATAAACGCACCCCCTACTGGACATCGTACGGATTATGGTATGTTGTGGTATTTTTCTTCGGTTACATCAGCCACAATGGTAAGAATATTTTTTATCGAATGCTATGTTGTAGACAAGTTCAGAATTGTAACTAATGCGTTTTAACTGTGGCTTGTATAAAGAAATAGGGGATATTTTGGCTTCAGTGTAAAGTAGTATTTTATTTCCTCATTGGTAATACAATACATGTTGTGGGTGAAGGTCCACAGATGCAAAAATCAGTTTTCATTAGTCGCAAATGAAATTAATTTTGATCCTGTAGCAAAATCAACACTTAATTTTCATTTCATGCTATACAAAATGCGCAAAATACGCCGAAATGTCACACGTTTGTGGACATATATCGTCGTAAATGAAATTTCATTTATTTTTATTGTGGTAAATAGTGTAATACATTCATCGTTGTTGTCGCTTACTGATATTGTATTGATTTGTGGCGCGTCGTGGGAAAACCGGACTTAATGCATGTGCGTAAAGTGTCGTCCCGGATCAGCCTGTGCAGTCCGCACAGGCTAATCCGGGACGGCACTTTCCGCCTCCGGTGGATTTGTGTTTAGAAGAGACTTTCTTGAAACAGAAAATACCATAAAAGCGGAAAGTGCCGTCCCGGATTAGCCTGTGCGGACTGCACAGGCTTAATCCAGGACGACACTTTACGCACATGCATTATGACCGGTTTTCTCACGACGAACCACATTTGTTTTATTTTGTTTCTGCACAGTCGATGAGTAAACCCGCACATTTTTTAATAACATAAAACAACGAGAAAAGCAGTTCCATGTACACCAGAGTGAAATGGGCAATTGGCCACATTTCACACCGCCCAGATAAGAGTTATCATCCGCCTTATTTGATTGTCATGGAAAAATCTACAATTTTTATATGACCGCGCATGAAATATAATACTAGTTTAACGAGAAATTTAAACATTTTCAGTTAATGAAAAAATCATTTTGTGTAACACCGCGTTGTTATTTTTAATTATTGTTTTTTAGTGTTTTTTTTTTAAATCTCGATCAACTTTCTCCATGGGTGAAACATTTATTGTGGATTAAAATTCACGACAGGCCGTAGCAAAATCGTAACAAAACATTATTTCTACATTATGTTAAAAGACACATTTTTATTACATAATTATTTTATTAAGAACATTTGAAACATTGACGTTTTGTCCATATTCAGTTTTCATTTTTACGGACGTACACACGTTCGGACATACGGACAAACCCGCGCGATTCCTATAAAGCAAAATATACAAAACATGTACAAATATAATAAATATGACTCAATTAAATGACATTTTTGAATGAAATTCTATTTTATTACGCATAAATAATGCATGTACATGTAAACTAAATAATAAAATTTGGGAGCGTGCGAGCTCCAAAAAAATAAATAAATAAAATTATTCTTTTCAATACCGGTTATTTTAGCGAGAGCATAATTTTCATGAATGTATAGATCTTAGATTATTCATGGTACAAGTGTGCGCAGCGGCTTGAGGATGCAACGTTTGATGTACGGATGTGTAATATACTCAATAATTAAATAAATACGTATATATCAAATAATAAACTTAAATGCTGACTGTTATTCCGTTGTTTAAATTATTCGCTCCACAACATTTTTTTACTTTGTTTACATGGAGCGAGCGCAGAGCATTTTTTCAAAAAAATGCTTTTTTAATTTGCAATGAATTCGGTGCGGAAATTCCGATGACCACGACTTCAATTTACTGTGGCCTTACATAATTATTATTAAGGAAGATCGAACATTTCTTAAATATGTGTCGATCACGAATCGCAACTAAGCGTACATAAGTTTATTTCCATCGCGCAACTAGTGATTGCGTACAGTCGCAACTAGGCGTACAGTCAATAAACAAACAGTGACTGAATAAAACGACACATATCTAGGCTATTACACATATGATCCGCGATCAACTACTGTCTATAGTTTAATAAATGTTTATAGGAGCAAAGCAGCACATAGGTTTACACATTTACGCGAAATCCAAAGATTTACATGGAAATTAATTCAAAAGTGTTTGATCGTTTCCACTTATTTGCAGTGATCAGCTATTGAATTATCAACATAAACACAATTTCTACGCATATCACAAAGCATATGTGTGACAAATAAGACAATAATTAACAAACAACTTTAAATTATGTTATATTCAGCCCTAAAGTAAAAGATAATATCAAACATTGTGCCTCTTACTGCATTTTCTGCTGTTAGCAACTAACTGATCGTCTGCGTACAGATAACCAACTTATACCCGGAAACGAAGTCTCTCAAGCAAAGTAGTGACCCGAGCTGAACAAAGCCCAGAAATGAAGTATCGTTCCGAGTTGAACCAAGGCCGGAAATGTAGTATCAACCGGAGGCAAACAAAGCCAGTAAATGTAGTATCAACCCGTGCTGAACACAGCCCGCAAATGTAGAAACGCATGTCAAACACCGAGCAAAAGCCTGAAAGAGTCGGCGTATAATTACGTGACCGGCCGTGTACCGGTGCCTAGAGGCTAGACCACAGATACACGAGGTAACGTAAGCTGAGTATGACGCCATTTATAGACCTACTGTTGCTCTTCTAGCACTTGCGTAATACTAGGTTCCCACTGCCGATCAGATCAACCCGATATACCCCGATCACGGCATCAGGGTCTGATCTTGTTCGGTCTACACTGGAGCTCTATTTAGGTCTAATTAGATTATTATTGGTCGGTGTTCCTACCCAATAATTTTAAACCGTCCAAAATATTCGAGAGGTGCTCGAGAATCTTGACGCTCGAGAGAAACGATCGCGAATCGATCTGGTGTCTGTCGAGTAAAGATCGTGTAGAAATCTAGCTTGGTCGTGAATAATAAAGTATACCGATCATGTAGACATATTCTCAATCAACATTCGACCGTTTCCCGATCGATCTGATCTGTGTTCGATTTCCTGTCACGATCAACTCGACCGCTATCCGAGTACACCTGATCACCTCTCGATCGCTACTCGACTTTTTATAGACCTTAAACGATTTCACAATTTCGACGTCATAAAAAGAGCGTGCTTCCCTTTTATTCTATTTTAGCACTTACACGCTGAACATTCTCATCACAAAAATGCAACGCGTGAAAAAGCAAAACGAGTTAATCAAGTAAAGTGTCAATTTGTGTTTTATTGAGGTTTTCATTTTATTTGTGGACTATGTTTCAAAATAAAGACATTTTCATGTTATATCCTTATTAAATCATATTGCAAAATATTAATCAGAAAAATGTACATTTTGGATGGTTACATTGTTGTCTTTAGTAACTGATTTTGTAATTTAAAGTTGATCTGACTCACAGCAGCTGTTCCACAACGTTATGTAGCATCGGTAGCGCAACCGGTCGATTCAACGTTGATTAGTTTGATTCAATTGCCTTTCGTGATACATCGGAGCTGGTTTTGTTTCTGAAATGTCGTGTTTTTTTTAAATTGTTTCTTGTTTGTTTTTGAATTTTTAAAAGACAATTTAATTTGTAGAGAGCTTTATATTGTCCATTTATGTAGATTTAAAATGTTCGTGATCAAAATGTTTATTAAATCATAAGTTGTACAAATAATGGCATCCCAGATATGTTACGGAGACGAATGATTTAATTTATTACAACGCACTGGAAACTACACAATTATTTATTTTCATTATACAGTTTAGTCAGAAACAATTTAACAACTATTGAAATGAAAAAGAAATTAAAATCTATATTTCAAAACGCACACATAAATTTTAATGCAATATTGAAAATAGTAATTGCTACTGCAACCATGTTTTACATAATGTTTGCGACATCATCAAGAACTTCAACATGCAGTATTTATGTCACAAAAAATTGCTTTCCGCCTTGATTATTATTAAGTAGTTTGTATGGTAAATCATATTCGCTTGCCAGTATACTGAACCAGCTTCAGGGTTGAGATAGTGCTTGAGGTATTTCTTCTGACGAACCCCAGCGTTAGTCATCAACTTTTTTCTCAGGACGCGCTGGCCATCCGAAAGCCTGCTATCCTGACTGGAAGCTGGTTGTCATCATTCCTATGGTCGACGGCCTGGCGTGCAATAGCAGGATATCGGATTCTATGAAGTTTGTGCAGGGTAACACATGCCAGGATGATTCAGTCGACTGTCTTTGGAGTTTGGATCAAGCAGCCAGCAAGCATTAGGTACGCAGTGAAAGAATTCCAAAGGCGTTTTCTACCACTCGTCTCGCACAGTACAGTCTGTATGATAAGCAAATTACACGCGCAGTAACGTTAAACACACATGAATTAAGTAAAGCATCTTAATATTTCCTTTTCTATAATACAATAGCAGCTTACAAATGCACACATGATATATGTCGTTCTTTAACTGTAGTTACCTGAAGTTTGAATCTTGCTTCTTAGTAGGGGTGATACTCTGTTAAGAAGCTTCGCAAACAATTCTGAATAAACTGTTTGAAAGTGTTTTTATCCATTAAGGTCCTTTTTGTTTAACTCATTCAGGAGTTGTTCTTACTGGCCTACATGCATGTATACAGAGGGTGCCGTGCTAGTCATGTCTCACCAAGATTTGCATTCGCCGTTTTTGTCGACGACGTTTTCATTGCTTTTTGTAGGTCCATCCACATTATCTCCCGGTAACTTCACATATAACAATGCTGTACTTGAGCTCTAACCATATGGCCCATAAGTTCAACCACTCAACTTTCATAATTTAAAGAGTGATGCAATCGTGAATTCTCCAAAATAGTGAAGGCTGATTTAAATTCCCTGGCGTTTTTATACAGAATTTTCTAAAACGTGCATCTTTTACGACCCCAGTACGATCAGGTCGATTACGTCGATATCATCGGAAACAGATCGATAGACGTCTAGGTGACTTGGTGTTAGTCGAACTTATCGTGTAGGAATCGTGTAGAAATCGTGTACGATTCGGCCTAGTCGGGACGAGTTCGGACTTACTGTCGGGACGAAGTCGTGTTGAGTCCGGTCGGGTCGTGTAGAAATCGTGAATTGGTCATGTACTATCGAGTAGCGGTCGAGAGGAAGTCACGCTTTAGTTAGCTTTTGATCGTCGGAGGCTTTAGATGATTGCGGTACATCGAGTTGATCTGATCGGCAGTGGGAACTTAGCATAAGGCTATCGGTGCGTTCACGAACTGTAGTCTATAATGCTCTACGTGTCACCAGGTTGGAATGGCCAAAAGTATAGACCAACTAGTCCCAGTTAATGCACTATCCACAGTAGTCAAGGCAAGGAGTATAGTTGCACTAAAATGTAGCGTCAAGCGGGCTAAAGCGATAGGTCATCCGCAGTACAGTCGCTCTGAAATGAAGAAATTTTCAGAACCGCTTGACTTGTAGTATTTTAATCCGACCAAACAACAAAGCAGACGCCTTTATTTACGTTTACCCACAATGATTAGCGCTGTTGCCCGACCCGGCGGCGTAGCAGACGACGTTTTTTTGTACATGTTTCTAATAACCCGCCATGTTGAGCGCGGTTGTTTGAAATGTTGAATCGGCTGTCATTAACAGTTCCGTAGCAGACGACGGGCTATTCATTTATGGACAAAAAGTCATTGTCCGAAACATGCAATTTTAAAAATGTCCATTGCCCTCTGTATAATTTTTTTTCCCCAATAATGAATATCAGTTATTATACAGACAGCGAGTAGGACGCATTATTAAGATTTTCCAGTCAGCCTGACACAATTTAAGATAAGTGCGCAATATTGTAGAAATGGTTTCTAATTTGCTACTCCTGATTGTGTTCACCCATCAGAGTCCAGCATTTCTTTATCACCTGTCATTGATAGTCATTCAACCTGTTGCCGTTTACCTGTAATTTAAAGCAGAAAACAGTTTAGGTAGTATAATTGGGACGAGGTTTAATACGTTATTGACAGCAACATTTCGTTGCGATTAAATGCATACAGATTTTTGTCAGCAGTATTAGGCATAAGAAAAAAATAACAAAGATTGCAGTTTTTATACACATTTATTTACAACACTACACACATATGAAATATGATCCCTACCGGTATACTACAATGCTTACAACATGTATATCATATGATACAAAAGACAAAAGTTTCAACCAGAGAACAGTGTTAAATTAAATCACTGACTTTTATCCAGCTATTAAACTTCTTAGGATAATATTTTCATTTTACAAATAATCACCTTTTTGTGTCCTTTGCCCCTTGTTTTTAACACTTTTTCTACTTTTCCATGTCTGGCTCGGATTAAAGTCATTTTTTTGTAGTTCGCTTTGAAAAAATGTTCCTTTAATATGTTCTTGTTGCAAATCACGCAGTCTGTATATTTGTAAGTCTGAATATCGGTAATGTTTCTCTTGGTTTATGTACTTTGAACACATCGCCGGAGTAGGTTTCATCGTACGCTCGAGTGAACGCGCTTTTCAGATGACTGATGCGCACATTGACCCCAATAATGAATTTGAATGGTTTACGTTTAACATCCGAGATTTTAGATTTGGGATTTCGAGCAAAGTATGTAGACAGATGCACTTCCTCCTGGTTATTGTCCTTGACTTATGCCGGAGTTGTGTCGATCGTCCGGTGATAGTTGTGATTATAGCTTTTCGCTATACCTTTCAAGAAAGGTATATAGGTGTACTCCTCTGTATACGTAAAATAACGATATAGTTTTGTTTTGATCGGTTTGATCGCTCTTTCCGACAGCGAAGCTTGTGTTTCATTTTGCGTGAGAAAAATCAGAATGTCTCGCTCTTTCATCAGTCGTTGAACCACGTTTGCATTAAATTCCTGGCCTTTATCCGATATAAGTCTTGCCGGATTACGTTTTGAGGTCTCGAAAATGTCGCGGAACGCCTCTGCCACAGTAAATCCAGTTTCGTCTTCCAATGGCTGCAACCAAAAGTACTTTCAGAATACATCTATGATTAATAAGATGTATTTGTAGCCCTGGTTCCAGTCGGCATATTTCACCATCTCGATCAAATCGCACATCCATAAATCGCCTGACCCCGAGGAGTTCTTTGGAACCTGCGTCTGACTGGTTAGTGGAGGCTGCTACTTTCCTGATTGTGATGGAATTTCTGTACATCATGCATGTTGATTTTGTATTTTTCTTCTTTTTTCTTCGCAAACTGGAAACTCACAGCGCAAATGAATATATATTTTGTAGGAGTTGTATTTATTCACTTTCATTTACTTCTTCTTCTGCTTCACTCTCTTCTTCGTCCTCATCCGAAAAACTCAACCTCAATCAAGTCTTTGAATTCGGCCTTGTACTTAATAAATACCCGCTTTATGGCAGAAGTAGCGCTTATGTCTTTATTTATCAGCGACTGCACATCACGCAATATTGTATTGTGTACGTCGCTTTTCTGCAACGGCAGGATATAGGATTTTAACAGGTATTCGTATTTTTGAAAGAATGATTGCTCATTGTAATGCTGAATACGTTAATCTGCCAACTATTTTTTCTCATTTTTGCTGGAACTTGTTCGTAGATTTTGGAACACCACCCTCTCCTAATGTGCCTGTGCACATCATGTGGACTGTCAAACAAGAGTCCACAATCATCGCAAGAATGTGCTTTATCCATCTTTTGTTTTTCTTCTTCGATGTGAACAGCTTGAATTCCAACTGAAGAATGATTGATTTCTGGAACGAAGCTCACTTAAAATACAGTTTAACTGGGTCACGTGACCCGTGGTACTGTATATATTTTTGTCGGATGTTAAAACATTGTATTTAACCGTTGATCTTCTGGTGTATAAGTTTCAAATCTACTAAAATATATCAATGTGGCACTTGTGTTGTTTTACTAAATTTTTTTGTAAACGTCTCTGTGCAACCAGGGTACATTTGTTGCTCCAATGTCATCACTAATTGGCGATTCACGGGATTATTGAACACCACAATATAATGGCAGTTACTTCTTTGTTTGGGGTCCTTATTACCAAATAAATTATGGTTGATGAAAATTACTGATAGAGATCTGTGCTGGGATCCCTCGGTAAACAAGTCGGTAATGCGTTTATCCTCTCCTGCTTCACAAAATAAGTCGTCCATACCCAGTAAATTTTTAATTCTAGAATCGAAGAAATCGTCATCTTCTAAATCTACACGAATGCCCTGAATAAACTCTACTCTTGGTACTACAGAGCTCTGAATGGTGGTATACAATGGTTGGCATCTCATGTACAGCCACACGATTCTGTTTATGTTTGGCTGAATTCTTGTGGTATGGTCATGCAGCATGTCCTTTACAAACGTTGTTTTGCCTTCAGCTGAATTGATAAAACTATTTGATTAACGTTTGCAAATAATTTGACATAATAAAAGGCAAATACATTTAAATGAAATGTGTTAAAATCTTGAGAAGTATGTTAAAATAAATTTTTTAAATGCGTTTAAAATTGTAACGTGAGATATATCTAAACAATGCTTAATAGTTTGTTATTATTTGTATTTATTTCAGCAAAAGGTTAAGAGAAACGTTTATTCCTGTTGGTCCCGAAATCATATTGGTAAACGTGTGAAGATATCCCTCGCTCTTGCTTATTAACCCCTCCCTCTTGAGGAGTAGGAGAAGGAGGAGGAAGAAGCACCCCTCCCTATTTAGGAGGAGGAGCAGGCATTCCTCCATCCTGAGAAGGAAGAGGATTAGGCATCCCTCCCTCTTAAATGGCTAGCGTTCAGATAATGATAATGTTCACAAATGAATGTTTATATATTACCCCAAATCGTTTTGTTAAATGAATGCTTTTTAATCATTCGTAAAATGTAAACATATCCCGCTTCATTTTCAACATATTACTGCTCACAAAAGAAACAAAAGCAACACGATTTTACTGAAATTCGAATGAAAATCAACAATTTTATACACATTTATGTACACAAAACTAACAAAAACAATACGTGTTTACTGGAATATTGAATGAAAATCAACAATTTTATACCCATTTTTGTTCACAAAAGTAACAAAAAACAACACGATTTTACTGAAATATTGATTGAAAATCAACAATTTTATACATAGTTTAGCACTTAAAGTAATGAAAAGAACACGATTTTAAAACTGAATTAAATTTAACGATTTTATTCAAAAGTCTGAGCATAGAGTTAACATAAACAACACAATTTTACCGAAAAAAATAATGGAAACTAACCACTTTGTACCTAGTTTTACACATAAAACAAAGAACAACAATTTAATGAAAAAAAATAATGAAATAAAATCAACATTTCTATAGAATATTTCAGCAAATTATAGCTAACGTGATTTTCCTACAGAATTAAATACATATCAACAAATTCATTCATATGTTTTACATTATTCCTAAGACTACGATTGTTTTGACAATTTTTTTTTCTACATTTTCACTGTCAAAAAAACTGATATCGTATATAACTATTTTTAAAGCTTTTTAATTTGCAAACTAATCGCGACCTTGTCATTATCATTGCAGAATTCAGACAGTCAACATGCCTTACCAATGCGAACACTGCAGGGCTTTAAAGAAAACAAACTAAGCCAGCTGAAGCAACATCAACGCACAGAAAACCATTGGAAGCAATACACGTGTCCCAGCTGTAAGAAGGTGTTCACTCGCAAGGGCAATCTGGATAGGCATATGAAAATAACACGATAATGATAATAATCATCATTACACAGAGTGCTTGAAATTGTTCACTAGACAGGATGCCTCAAACAACATTTACACAGTCAACACGAGTGGGTTGCTACAAAACGCGCCGCTGATGATCAATATGGCGATGGTTCAAGAAAACGACTGAAGCTGGAAAGAGAGCTTGATAATCAATTCAACATGGAAAAAAAATAAGCGAGAGAAGAATAGAAAAGTTTAACGCAAAATCAGCTTATTACCGGATAAGCATAAAGATGTGGGGATTAGAGATTTGTCAAACATACTAAAATATTAGAAACAAGTTTTTAAAGAAATTTTCTACAGAATTACCAAAGATATACAACCTTACGATTAAGTCCGACTTTCAATGAATAACCCTGAAAAATGTTTCAATATATGTTCTACCACAGTACCAAATCTTGGTGCTGTCCAATGAACATTTTAATGGCATCATCTACGAAGGTCCTGAAGGCGCTATACCTATTTATTATACCCCATACTTTTGTTTTCCTTCTATGTTCATATAAAAACGAATTTTTCTATATTTTTAAATATCACACTGCAATATCAATCGCTATGGGGTCGTAGCGATAGACAGGTTTATCTGAGTTAAATGCGCTTATGGAACGGGTTGACAAAATGCACTATCGCCCGCAAAGAAAGCAATATTTATATACTATTTGTACTCTCATGATGCTCATTTTGACATCATCACGTCTATAAATAGATTTAGTTAATCCAAATTACTTCGGCCTTGATTGCAAATAAGGATATCAACACAAAGTACGACACTCCTGTAATAATCCGTGCAGATTGTGTCGCCAGCTGCACAATAACACAGAGGAAGATTGGAAATATTGGGGCACATGTAACTGTAACTTTGTCAGTAGTTATTTACATTTGAAGAAAACTGAGAAAAGAAAATCTACATGCGAGTCAATATTCAAGTGAAATGACTGTGTCCAGCTTTTTAATCGTTCAAAACTAAGCAAAACCATAGGTGTGGTGAAACATATTGTAAAACGTGCAAAGATTATTTCACCGACAATCATCAATGTTAAATGCAACCTGCAAAGAAACCGATAGTAACAGCTTTACTGATAAGAAGAAGAAACCCAGAGAAAAAGAAGAATATTTGTTATATATTCTTTGATTTTGAATGCACTCAAGATAAGCGCATATAGTGCTAATCTGGTTACGTCATAGGAGAGGACAATAGACGTTGCAGAAAGTGGTGGTGTGGGGCTATGGAACACAAACCTAATCTCTGTGTTATGCACAAGGTGTGCAATTATGATATGACTGGGGGGGCATCAATCCAACATCTCAATGTTTAAAATGTGGTTACAATGAATTAGTGTTTTCCGGTCCTGACACAACCAGCTAATTATGTCAATGGCTCGTCTCTGATCAAAATTCTAGGGCCACAGTGATATGTTATAATTTTAAAGGGTATGACAGCTACCCGGTATTAAACTATCTGGATGACAACGCCATACTTCCATACTTCCTGAAGTCATAACCACGGGATCAAAGTATATGTCCATCAATGTTACTTTGTGCAAGATAATGTTTATTGATTCCATTAACTTCCTGCCGATGGCTTTGTCGGAAATGCCGGATTCTTTTTGAGAAAAAAGAAATAGCCAAAGGATATTTTTCACGTGTGTTCAACCTCAAATAAAATCAAAATGTATTTCTTTATCAACTGCCTGACATCGAATATTACTGTCCTGATGGGATGAAAGCGGATAAAAGGCAGACATTTCTTAAATGGTATGAGCGAAACAAGAATAAATCTTTTGACTTCCAGGAGGAGCTTTTGCGTTACTGTCGTTCCGATGTAGATATTTTTAGAAAGTGTTGTCTGAAGTTTAGACACTTGTTCATGGAAGTAACAAAACGGGAAGGAAACCAAGGAATCGATCTGTTCAAGAATTGCATCACGATATCATCAGCATGCATCCTAGTGTTTAGAACCTTATTATTAGCACCTGTGACCATTGGTATCATACCTGCCCACAGCTATAAACCAGAAGAGAAACATTCGTTAATGGCGTATCAATGGCTTTTTGACTTAGCTAAAGATCAGCAAATACACATTCAACATGGCAGAAATGTCGGAGAAAAACAACTAGGCCTTTACAAGGTTGACGGATATTACGAAACGGCCATTGGAGATAAATGTGTTCTGGAATTCCATGGATGTTTCTGGCACGATCGTCGGAATGCTACTCGCAATCCACCATCAATCCTGTCTGTGAAGAGAGCATGATTGAATTGTATGACAAAACTAAAAAAAAAACAGCAATATATAGGACTGAAGGGCATTCGTATACGGCTATATGGGAATGTGATTTCAAGAGACAACTGTGTGCAAAAAACGACATGAGATGCTAAATTGATAGTCTTGAATTGGTGACCTCCTTAGAACGAAGAGAGGCCTTCCATGGAGGTCGTACAGAAGCGTAAACACTCTTTGAAGAAGCAACTCTGGAACATAAACGAAATTACTATGATTTGACATCGTTATACCCATTTATAAACAAAACAGGGAAAATTTCACCCTGTAAAACTTTTGTTCAGCCTATGACGTACTTGCGGAGAAACCTACCAGCAATCAACATTTCAACATAGAACGCACAAGAGCTTTCACCGGGACATGGCTGACGGACGAACTGAAAGCAGCAATTGATGCAGGCTATACACTTATACACATATATGAAGTATGGCATTTTTTGGAAATATCACAATACGACCCCATATCACACAGTGGTGGTAATTTTACTGACTATTTCAATACAATTTATAAGAGTCAAACAGGAAGCCAGGGGTTGGCCAGATTGGTACGTCGATGAAGACACAAACAATACATTCATACAACAGAATTTTAAAAGATAGCGCATTTTACTTGATTTTGACAAAATACAAGAAAACCGTGGTCTTCGTTCTTTGGCTAAATTGAGGCTTTACTCATTTTGGGGGAAATGTGGACAACGTTTTAACATGAACCAAACAACGTATACTGATGACCCTGCCATCTTCATGGATATGATGACCTCTGATCAACAAGAAGCAAAGAATGTCAGATTCGTAAGCCACCAGGCATTACAATTAGATTGGGTGAACAGCAGCGAATTCGTTGAAGCCTAATCTAGAACTAACGTAGATATTGCCGCTTACACGACTGCACAAGCACGTCTTAAGTTGGTTATTTACACAGTTGGTTATTAAACAGTTATTTACCACCCCTGGACAGAAGAGTCTTGTACAGTAACTGCGACACCGATTCAGTCGTGTTTACCACACAGCTCTAGGACAAACAAAGGTAACCTACATTAGGTGAATTTTTAGGCGACCTCACAGACAAGGCTGCGTACAATGATATAACCCATTGTGTGACTAGTGGTCTAAAGAATTATGCATACACAATATCCAAACCGGGCAAACATCAATTTGAAAAGTTCGAGAGATCACCTTAAATTTCAAAAATGCTTTGGCTATTAATTTTGAAACTGAACTGGAAATGGTAACGAGTTAGAGAACATTGATCCCCATTATAGTTATGTATGAAAACAAGATCGCACGCAATGCCGAGAAGTGTTGTATTATTCCAAAGACTGAATATAAAGACTATCGAACTGTGTTCGATAAACGCGATGTAAGAGACGACTTTCAGACAATACCCTATGGTATGTGACTGATGATATCTAGTTGTTGCTTTTTTACTTTAAACGTGTTTTATAATTGTATTGTTACTATATGTTATTAAAAGAATATACAAAAATGCAGTATTTAAGCGCGCGCGAGCGCGCGTGTGTGTGTGTAATTTAATTTATGTATTTGTGTTCTTGTATAAATAGCAAAGAAACCGTCTTCCCGTGTAATGTATTGTATGTGTATAAGGGTTTGTAAATACAATTTTAAAAAGAATGAAATGTGTTATTCACTTTTGTAATTGAAACGTATACCAAATATATACCAACATTTATGTCACAAATCAAATTCTAGCCGTACTGCTGAACAATGCAAAACCTAGTGCGTTGGCATTAATGACTTATTGTGAGACATATGTGCCGAACAAAAAACTGCCGGATAATTATACGTGTATAATTAATACCTATAAAGATCGAATACGTCGTTTGGTAAGGTACTGTTAATGACAGTAATTCAAAAGTTAAAACAACCGCGCTCAACATGGCGGGTTATCGGAAACACGTACGCTGTTTGGTCGGTTTAAAACACTACACGTCAAGCGGTTCTGAAATTCCCTCATTTCAGAGCGACTGTACTGCGGATAACCTATCGGTTTAGCCCACCCGACAATACGCTTGAACGCGCTCGGAATTTACTTCATTTTAGAGCGACTATACTCCTAGCCTTGACTACTGTCCTCTAATAGCTGTCCGATTTAAACGTCTAGATAGCTACATATATATTGTCCGCAGAGCGCACTGACAGGTTAGCGCCACAGCCTGACACGGGTAAAAAATTGAGCACACCTTAAATTATCCAATGAAAATTTTACATGTACGAATCACCTGATAGAACATAGATGCAAAATAAGAAGTCCGTCAGCTAACTGTTATTAATCTTTACAACAATTAACACAATACCACAATACTAACTTTCTTATTACTGAGCGTACACAAACTTAAATTTCAAAACCTGTTTTAACACAATAGCTAGTATGCATACCAATAACTTATAAAAATAGAACAATTTAACCATGAACACGGTCCATGACAAAACAATTCATACCTTCGTCATGAAAAATGTGTACAAACGAGGCCCTGCATAATGAATACATGTGAAGAGACATATTTAAGCAAAAATCAATCCACAATAGGGGTGTCATTTGGGCCGGGGCCCTGGCAAGGGGAATGTTCCTGTCGATTTTGAATTTTATGGGATGTTTCTAATATTGATATGTTTTGCATAATAATATAACAAGATAATTTTTGTCTTAAAAATAATTGTAAAAATGGTAGAAATTTACACTTAATTGTGACAGTGTAACAATTCCATAATAAATACTGCTTTTACAGGAAATTCTTATTTGAAAAAGATGTTTTACACGGGAATTTTTATCTAAAAAGTATACTTATGAGGAAGGGGAATGGGGCCGCATTTCGGCTGCAGATTCAGTAATGACAGTCCTGACAATGGAATACATTTTGAAGTCAAATCACATAGGAAGTGCTAAGTATTCAAGGGATAGTTTCACAGTTCTTGAAAAACATTAAATATTTCTCTAAAAATGGAATTTTAAAACAGAAATGTGTAGAATCTAACAACCTTTTTGTCCGCTATGTGTGTTATTATATTTTGTTATGCCTTTTTGTGTAAAAAATACTAGGGTATCTACAGTGTATGTTAACGCTACCAGTAGCCAAAATAGCAATTGGTTACTAAAATGTCAAATTGGCTACTAATATTTCTGAAAATATTTGAAAGTAAAGCATATGTTCACACTTCTGGAGCAAAATAAATATATTATTCGTTGCAAACTCACAAATTGTGGCAATTAATTAAGGTTTCTTAGCGCCAACCTATTGTATTTTTACTACTTTTGTTTCTAAAGGAAATAACAGATATTTGTCAAACGTTTAACTATTTACAAGCAGTGCTTTCCAAACCTTGAAATATTAACAATATTAAAAATAATTGTATTATATAACAGAAAAAGTCAGTTTTAGAAAATCATTGTTCACAGCCAAAAACGACGAAACTGTACCTTTAAAGACTACGTCCATGTTAGTGATTTTTTCAGTTGTTTTTTTTCCGGTTCTTGGTGAATGGGACCGGGGCCCTTTGAGTTGTGAAAGTTAGCGTCCTAATAACATATTTTGTGAAAACAACATTTCAACCTATCATACATAAAATTATTTTATCAAGGTTAAATTAGACCATTTTAATTGACATAGAATATAATTATATGTATTTTGATATACACATCTTAATCAGTATAGAAGAAAAACCTTGCATGGAATAAAAATAAAGTAGGCGAGAAGTCAAACGTAAACTTGCTAGCAATTGTGAATTTTGGATTAAAATGTGTGGAAAAAGGGTCCTTTTTTTTTTTGCTGTGATAAACACCTCAGTTTATACCTGACAATAAATTATAGGGTTATGGGACCGCGAAGATACGACGATGCGACAACGCGAGACTTTGGCGATAATTATCGCTTTGTGCAATTTCACGTAGTCCACATTTTTCAAAGTGCGAAATCTGCAAAAAATATACATTAACATGTCGCGTTGCCGTATCGTCGCCGTCTTGTACGCAGCGAAATTTTAACTGGCGGAAACAGAATTTCGTACATTTCCTTGATAAGTTATACGGCTAGAGTTTGCTATTGACGCCGGTTACATGTGACATCTTTCCGCAGTAGCAAATGAAAGAATATAAATGGCAGTTTCTTTTTCGATGACTATGACCTTTTTTACACTGACACAATCTTACGTTGCGCAAATATAAAACAATGACGGTGCCGAATACAACAATATCTCGTGCATATAGTCCGTGGGCGAAGACGCGACGAAGCGAGATTTGGGCGATAAGCATCGCTGTGTGCTATACCGCGACGAAGCGACGAAGCGAAATTTGGACGATAATTATCGCTGTGTGCCAGACCGCTAGGTAATGTAAAAATAGTTCTTGCGAACGTTTATGGTGTTTATTATTTTGAGATCTGTTTCTTATTTACGAAAGGCATTTTATACTTTCTTTGTTCAAAAGCACTTGCTACGATCTGAATATAAAATCATAATAAACATGCCGGACTACTTCAGAGCCATCACCAGTTATCGCATACAGAAAATATACATCATCTGGTGTGGTAGTTGCGCCATCCGGTACGTTAGATGCACCATCAGGGATGACAGTTGCATCATCAGCTACGGTATTTGCACCATCCGGTACGGTAGTTGCACCCATCAAGTGCGGTAGATGCACCATCCGGTACGGTAGTTGCATCACCAGGTCCGGTAGTTGCATCATCAGGTCCGGTAGTAGCATCATCCGGAACGAAAACTGCACCATCAGGTATGTAGATGCACCATCAGGTACGGTAGTTGCACCATAAGGTACGGTAGTTGCATTATAACGTACGGTAGTTGCATCATCAGGTCCGGTAGTTGCATCATCAGGTACGGTAGATGCACCATCAGGTACGGCAGATGCACCATCCAGTACGGTTGCATCATCAGATAGTTATATTATCATATGCGCTTGATGCAACATCACATATTGTAGGCACTATGTAATAAACTAAAGATACACAACCAGAAGTGATACATTTATTGTAGAAGAAATATCTTTGGCAATGCGAAAAAAAGAACGATTTGTTTTCGTGATTATTTTATTAACAAATTGTTTTTATAATTATTCATAATTTTGTGTCGTAATTTTGTGTTTTCAAAAACAATACTTGTGTCAATTACTACATCATGTTCGTGTTTTGTTGTACACACTATGCTTTCTAACAAAATAGACAATTATTTATTACTTATAATAGGAATATTTTAAACAAACACGAAATAAACCCTTCAAATTGGACTGGGGTCAAATTGACCCCAGCATGACTTACTGTTGTAATATCGTATTTTATGTCTTAATTGTTGTTAATTTATGTTCTCATTGAAATCGATTTAAATAATACAAGGATAATCATGAAAACATTACTTATTTGTAACCACTGCATAGGTATTAAAATATTAAAAAAATAACAATAACGGTTGGCAAAACAGGTTTGGCCCCACCCTTAAGGTCTAGATAAATCTATACAAAATTGCAAAACACGCTTTTTTAATATTTTGTACACAATTGATATGGTAACAAGCTTCATGGTTGCTCTTCAAAACTACATTTTCGAACGCCCATTATTGTTCGATTTATTACAAATTAACATTAGGCATATAAGACCTAAATTATATGATAATTATTCAAAAATCGAATATGGGGTCTAATTGACCCCAAAAGTCGTTTTTACATAGGAGTGGATGAGGGTTAAATCAAATATATAATATACATGCAACACTGCTTTTTTAATTTAATCCGTTTCTCAAGATACACCACAAATTCTACGTGCTACCTCTTTGATAAATTACCCTGTGTTTTTATAAGACAGCGATCCGAAGAGTATGTTTTCCTTGTCTGTTTATTATTATTTAGTGTATATACGCACTTTTCTGGAAGATGGGCCGTTATCATTTAATGCGATAAAACATGCAATGCAAAAACAAATATGTGTTGATCGCGGTACAACTACAAATTGCAAAAGCCAGAAAGAATAGTGCTGATACTGAATAAAACAACTATGGAACTTAATGTCTCAGACATACGGTCAGCGTTTGTAAGTATGAGATGTGGTATGGTGAGTCCCGGATGGAAATGCAATGCGGAAGTTAAGCCTTTTTGTAGTGTGTTAATAGAGTGATTTTTCGTTGTGCTTCGACGTCATCCAGATGCGAACCATTTGAATTTTCAATTTTGTTAATGATTTATATATGCACTTTAAACCAACAAATAATTTGAATACAAGCACCACGGGCGGCCCAGAATGTTGTTAATGTAAAGTATTGTAACTCACAAGCTGAAACATCTTTTTTTCCAGTGTGAATTGTTTCCAATTGGATTCAGTGTACTGTGTACTCCGTTTTTATTATTATATTTACTTCTAAAAACGACTAAGGTGACCGACAATTAACGAGTGATATATAGATAGACATACCCTGCGCGTAGATGACATGCTCTGTACATTTTGTCTGTGCAAGATATTGTGTTCTTCTTTGGCTGAAGTATATTATAAAGATTATACAGGAGTCACTGACGTAAGTGGACATAATTTATTGTAATTCTCTCAGAGAGCGAGGAGATCATAGTTTTGAAATTTACATATATACATAATGCAATTATTATGATTGGGTCGAACTTAAGTCATATTTCGAAATGGCACGATATGTGTTATGCAGTACACAATCTGTTCTACATTACAAATTTCGGTCTCCATATATTCAAGACATAATTATAATGAACTGTCCATGTTTCGCATGGACGAGGAAGAAAAGGTAGAGCTCTGTACGATGCGCAATATAGGGCGCCATGCTCAAGATTTCTTAAAGCATGCGATATATTCATGTCGACTAATATTCATGTCAATGTTTCCTTGGTTATAAGTATATGGTCAAAGCATAACATGTATTCACTCTATCGTGACTATGATGTGTATAGAATTAAATAATTAATTGCCAATTTAGAAATAGCATTGTCCCTGTGCTACCACCTCAGTGACCACACTCTGTATCACTGATGCCCGTTTTTCATGCCCTATATTGGTATGATCTGACAAGAGAGATACAGGAACACATTTAAACAATCCAACACAATAAATTCCCACATACTACGAATTCAAATCAAAAGAAAATATAAGAAGAACAGTTGTTGTAAAACTCATATGATTGGCTAGATATTTTTTATCACAGAATAGTTTCCGACTGTATATGCTGAAAACTCCAATATATAGAGGATATTTGTTTGTTTCCTGTGTGATATCATCACCGGAAAGGGAGACAATTAATATTTCACGAGCGCTTGCGCGAGTGAAAATATGCAAATTGTCTCCCTTTCCGGTGATGATATCACGCGTTGTCACACCGAAAACAAACACATTTTCTTTTTATTTTAATGCTATTGAGTATTATTTACATTTGAATGAATTTTAAGAGATTTTTAACACGATGTTTACAGGCAACGTTGGATTCTTGTTGGATTTTGGAGAACTGCCAATACAGCAATTATGTAAACAAAGGAAGACTACTATTCACAGCAACAGTAAAAAACACAATCAACTGAAAGTGTAGTATGCGGGAATTAATAACGTGCAAAGGATAAAATTAATACGTTGGATTCTAAAATTAAGTTTGGACCAAGGTGACCAGCTCCAATGCCTTGTGGGTTAAACTTGTACCCGCAAGACATTGTCTGTACTAGTCTCCTTGGCTCAATACGACTGAGGAAAATCCAAGAGAAAACAAGAGGAAATACAGTTAAATATATCGGACAGGTATTCTTAACTTTTGCTGTTATTAATCTTTACTTCTTTTCTTTTTAGTAATTTTGTATGATAAATGGTGACAATACCTAAAATTAAAGATTGTCAAAATCAAATGAAATTTTAAAAAGTAGTCCTTCACTGTGAGTGATATAGGGATATATCTCACTGATTATATTTTATATTTCACTACTTAGCATTAAATAAAAGTACATACGGAATTTAGTCACACATTCAATAATATTAATTACACGTCCATAAAAAATATACCAAACTAAAACGGAATCTATCTACTATACATAAAAATAAAATATGCTGCAATCAAACAATACATCACTGGCACACACGTTTTCCAAGAAACATAGTAAAGCGCGTAAGTAATGACGGCGTCATTTATTTTGATGTCAGAAAACACTCAGAGTTTCTCAAAGTATTCGGCGCCGCAATCGTACGCTTACTCAACAATTGCTTTAGGTTTCATAACACTAATAAATGAAGCATATATCGAGTCGTGTTTTTGTTATTATTTTATCACTTTCATTTGCATATTTTGAAAATAATTGATAACAAGAGCTGTCGGAGAACAGCGCGCTCGACATTTATTGTGCTTGTCAGAGAATTTTTTCTGAAACAAACTGTATGGATAGTAGGGGCATATTAAACAAAGTTAATTGCGTTATCGCGTTACTGAATGGAAAGCATTTTTCGAGTTTTTAGACATGTGACCTTGACCCCCACCCACCCAATATGCGATCTCATGCAATGTCTATCTATGCGGTATCTATAAATTAAGTTATTGTTATTTCATTATTATTAATATTTCAATTTGTTCTCGAGTAATTGAGCAGGATCTGTTATTTATATTTTTCGCAACCCAACCAACTCTACCCCAAATGCAATCCCAAGTAAAGTATTACTGTAGGCTATCTATGTATGAAGATTCATTATCGAGTTAGAGAGTGAAAATCAAAAGTTGACGCCGCCACCCCACGGGCGGGAGTGTAAAATTTCAAAGCCTAAAATGGCGCATAATTTTGACAAATTTTAAACTAGAATTATCAAAATTGGCATATGGATTCATGTTAAAATGGGGAATAGGTGGTTTAAGTTTGAATGAAACCCCTTAAGCCATTTTTAAGAAACTTACCAACAAACTTTAACTTATCCAAATAGCTTGTATGTAAAATGTCTAAGTGTAAAAAGGCCTATAATGTTGACAAATGTCAAACTAGAGTTATCAAAATTCACCTATAGGTTTATTTCAATATATGGAATACGTGTTTAAGTTTGAATGAAATCCCTCAAGCCATTTCTAAGCAAATAGCTTACCGAAAAAGTTTAACTTATCTAAATAGCTGACATGAAAAAGTGTAAGTGTAAAAAGGCCCATAACTTTTACAAATATCAAACTAGAGCTATTTAAAATTAACCTATAGGTTTATTTTAATATGGGAAATACATGTTTCAAGTTTGAATGAAATCCCTCAAGCCATTCCTGAGAAACTAGCTAACACAAAACTTTAACCTATCCAAAAAACTTATATGTCAAATTTCAAAGTGTTCAAAGGTCCATCATTACCGAAAAACTTTAACTTATCCAAATAGCTTATATGCAAATTGTCTAAGTGGAAAAAAAAAACCATAATGTTGACAAATGTCAAACTAGAGTTATCAAATTTGGCATATGAGTTCATTTTAATAAAGGGAATAAGTGTTTGAATGAAATCCCTTGAGCCATTTCTGAAACAATTATCGAAACACTTTAGCTCATCCAAATAGCTTATATGTAAAATGTCCAAGTAGAGTTATCAAAATTCGCGTATGGGTTTATTTTAATATAGGAATAAGTGTTTTAAGTTTGAATGAAATCCCTCATTGAACTAGACAAGTAATTCATGAGAAACTAGCTTACCGAAAAACTTCAACCTATCCAAATAGCTTATATGTAAAAAATTTAATCTTGAAAAGGCCCATAACTTTGATAAATATCAATCTAGAGTTATCAAAATTGGCCTATTGGTTCATTTTAATATAGAGAATAAGTGTTTTAACTTTCAATGAAATCCCTCAAGCCACTCCTGAGAAACAAGCTTACCGTAAAACTTTAACATACACCGGACGCCGACGCCAACGCCGACGTTAACGCCGACGTCGGGGTGTGTCTAATAGCTAGACAAGAGGGCCAAGATGGCCCTAGGTATCTTGGCCCTAGGTCGCTCACCTGAGTTTTAGTCATCATAATGGCTTATAACAAGAGGGCCGAATGGCACTAAACCACTAACCTGAGTATAAAGATCTGGGCCTTGCAGTTTCAGGAGAAGAATTTTATAGTCAATATAAACCATGTGACCCACAGCGGGTGGCCACTTTCTACCCCAGTGCCGTCATTTGAACAATATTTGTAGTAACAATGTTTCAAGCCAAATATATACCCTCTGGGCCTTGCGGTTTCAGAAGATGAGGTTTTTAAAGCACACTTTCCATTTCAGTCTATTGCTATTTATGTCTATATAAACCATCTGACCCACTGGGGCGTGGTCGGTTTTGACCCCAGGGGCATCATTTGAACGATCTTTGTAGAGGACAACTCTACAATGTTACATACCAAATATGAAAGCTCTGCGCCTTGCGGTTTCAGGAGAAGATTTTTAAAGTCATTTTGCTATTTAAGTCTATATAAACCATGTGACCCCTGGAGCTTGGCCAGTTTTGACACAAGGGGAATCATTTGAACAATCTTTGTAGAGGACCACTGTACAATGTTACATACCAAATATGGAACTTTAAAGACATTTTGCTATTTAAGTCCAAATAAACCATGTTACTTCCGGGATGTGGCCAGTTTTGACCCCAGGGGCATCATTTGAACAATCTTTTGTAGAGGACAACTATACAATGTTACAAACCAAATAATACACCTCTGGGCCATGCGGTTTCAGAGGAGAAGATTTTAAAGATTATTTTGCTTATTAAGTCTATCAACCATGTGATCCCCGGGGCGTTGCAAGTTTTGACCGCAGGGGCATCATTTGAACAATCCTTGTAGAGGACTACTATTCAATGTTACATATGAAATATGAAACTTATGGGCCTGGCGGTTTCAGAGGAGAAGATTACTAAAGTCATTTTGCTATTTAAGTCTATACAAAACATCTGACCCTGGGGCGTGGCCAGCTTTGACCACAGTGGCATAATTTGAACAATCTTTGTCATATAAACCATGTTACCTCTAGAGCGTAGTTAGTTTTGACCCCAGGGACATCATTTGAACAATCTTGTATTGGACAACTATACAATGTTACATATCAAATATAAAACTTCTGGGCCTTGCGGTTTCAGAGGAGAAGATTTTGAAGTCATTTTGCAATATATTCGAAATAAACCATGTGACCCTCAGGGCGTGGCCAGTTTTGACCACAGGGGCATAAATTTAAAAGTATTTTTAGAGAACCACTAGTTAATGTCACATTTTAAATTCGTTTTGCTATATATTCTATATAAACCATTTGACCCCCGGGGCGTGGCCCGTGTTGACCCCGGGGCATAATTTGAACAATCTTCGTAGAGGACCACTTTAGAAATAATTGACGGGTAACTGTTGGTTATTGTGGAAATAACCAACGGTTTGGAGTTCCGATGCGTAGAAATTTTCCGAGAAGCTCATTCACACGTGCGTTTCTGTGACGTCAATAAATGATAAACATTGAGCGAATAACTATATAATACAGTGAAAATATCATGCCAAAAAGCGCAAATTAAAAACATAATAACAAAACGTAAACGTTTTTGTGAACTTTAATATAAAATATGTAGTACAAATGTGGTTTTATTGCGCTACATTATGCAAAAATGATTTGTTTGTCACAGTTTGCTATCGCGCGTTTAAGCACGTGCATTTTACGGAATAAATGTTTCGAATTTCCGGAACTATTTTCAACACATTAAGCTCCGCCCATAATTTGTTGCAGAATAACCCACAGTTAGTTTCTTTCTTTGTCTATGGACCACTAGCCGCGGTAGAATATACAATATTATATACCAAATATGAAACCTCTGGCCCTTGCGGTTTCAGAGGAGATTTTTAATGTCATTTTGCTATTGAGGTCTATATAAATCATCTGACACCTCCCCCCCGGGCATAATTTGAACAATCTTCGTAGTGGACCACTATACAGTATTACATACCAATTATGAAACCTCTGGGCCTTGCGGTTTCAGAGGAAAAGATTTTTGCAATATATTCCATATGAACCATGTGGCACGTTTTGACCCCAGGAGTATAACTTTTTCAACCTTTGTAGATAACCCATATAGGATGATACATACCAAATACGAAATCTATGGGCCTTACAGTTTCAGAGGAGAAGATTTTAAAAGTCATTTTGCTATATATTCTATATAAACCATGTGACCTCTGGGGCGTTGCCCGTTTTGACCCCAGGGGCATAATTTGAATTTTTTTTGTAGAGGACCACCAGAGGATGTCTCATTTCAAATAGAAAGCTCTGCGTCTTGCGGTTTCATAGAAGAATATTGTTTAAGTGTTCGTTTTTTATATCTAATTTTAGATCTGGTGACCTACATATGCAGCGGACCGGAAAGATTTGATCAACTCTGAAAGAGGTTCACCAGAGGATCATTGCTGTGAAGTCTGGTGAAAATCTGCCAAGTGGTTTAGGAGGAGATGCTGTTTGACGGATGGACGCACGGACGCACGGACGACGGACAACGAGCGATCACAAAAACTCACCATGAGCACTTTGTGCTCTGGTGAGCTAAAAATCGTACATAAACATCTTAAATTGTGTAGAATTTCTACGGTTTTATTGTAAATATAACTTAAAGACGTTCGCAACAAAAAGAAAATAATTGGGTTAATTTCTCATTTTGCTTCATTTTTTCTTTATTGTATATAGGTTACAATATACTAATTTCATCTGTTCTGTCAATTCAAAATAAATATTTTTAATAGTAGAATTTCATAAAGCATATATAATAATCAAAAACACACTCATGCAATGTATTTCCAAACAAATTAGTTCAGAAATAATCCATTAAATACCTCCATTCTATTGATACGTTGTTTATGTATGTTAAAACGAAACAGGAAAAAAGGCTACACAGGTACCTTATATGAAATCCAATATTTCCCAAACAAGTTCGGTGAGCCATTCATTTTATTTCCATTATAAAAATGTCATTTGATGTTTTATAGCATTTATGGTAGAAATTCTACAGTACTTGGATTGACTAGACCATGGTATAAAAAAGAGAGATTTAGTCAAGAAGTCTCTAATAGAACTCTCACACCTTGCATTATTATTAATATTGTCAAGGAATACTCTGATCAGTTTTATCTAATATTCATTGAATTTTTTTTCGTATAAATGCAGACCAAAATATCATCTCATGAAAAGTCGAGGTCATATTATGGTCAAAATAGCTTAAAAAATGGGTTATTAACCGCAAATTGTTTATTATTTTGCAAACACATATGAAAAGAAGTGCACCAAATGTATATTTCTACAAGGGAGCATCAACTTTCATCATAAAAATGTCATTTGGGGTTCTGTAAATTTCATGGTAGAAATTCTGCAGTATTAGGATTGGCAAGACCATTGTTTGAAAAACAAGTGATTAGGTAAATGAGTCTCCGATAGAACAATTGCACATGACATTATTCTCATTATAATAAAACAAATTGTTCAGTGTCCAATATAAATTGAATATATATTTTCTTACAAATCTAACCTCAGGATCATCAGTGTCACTGTCATTAAAGTTCAATGTCATTTTAAGGTCTAATTCCAAAAAACAAATGCTTTAAAATAGCTAATTTCCATGAATTTGAGGTATAATTTCTACAACTCGAATTATCAGATCATTGTTTAACACATGCCACCTTTAAACAAGGAGTCGGGTTAAACTTAATATACATAATTTAACTTAACACTGCTTCTGTTTCAGGTCATAATACTGTCTGATATATCCAAAATATATAATTAATATATTATTTGATAAAATTCAATCTGGAGTTTAATTGTCAATGTTAAAGACATTGTAAGATACGATTATGAAAAGGTTCAACATTGACTAATTACTGTGACAGTAACAACTACAGTACACAACATTATGATAATAAGTGTAATAATAATAATACAGGTAAGTTAGTAAACATCAAAGATGTCCAGTTCCATCATCTGTTTAGACCATGTATCTGTTAGGAAAACAGTTGACTGAATGTTGTGATGCACCTTACACTACCTGTGTAAACAGAATACTGACTGGCGGAAAGTTTCGTTACCCAGTTCGTAATATACCCGTTTGGTTCCGATTCTTGTCGAACACATGATATGTTTAATATTAGTACATTATTTTATATAATCGCATTATTCTATACATGTTAGTATCATATATATACTTCTGACGAAATGCAAACAGATAAATATTTTGACATAATGAAAAATTGATAGAATAAACAAAAACAACTGTCAAACGAAAATTATAAATACGAGCACAAAGGGAATGCTTACTGGAAGAAAATCGGAATCATATAAATAACCGTCACCAGATCGTACATATGATGAACCAGCTTGAATCCTGATATTAAGGAGATGAAACACATGTAAATAAATAAAGAAAGTGAAAGAATTGTGTTTTTATTCTGAAGTTTCTGAATATATTTATATTTGTCTATAAAATCAGAACGTAATTCATCAAAGGATAATGTGATGCTTTTCATTTCAATGCTTGGACTGCGAAATTGTATTGCTTAAATGTACAATTAATATACAGTTGTAACGCGAATCGCGATACACCGAAATGACGGGATACTACGAATACGGCTTCCAGTCCCATCCGTTTTCCTCATATTTTTAACTACAAAAAGATGCGATACTTCGAATTCGCGATGCTACGAAAGATGCGTTACTACGAACTAATTTTCCGGTCCCATCGTATTGTTTGTATTGAAATGTTAACGCGATACTACGAATCATATTGTCAAGGAGACTTTTCACACCTTCTCAACGAAGTTTTCACACCTCTGTCCAGTCAGACACCTAGTTTGTACCGTGGACAAATGTAGCTGTTAAAACATTTTTTAGACATTTTAAGCAACAATGCCGTGTGAGATTTTTGCGTTTGACTAAATGACTTTCGTATACGTCACTTTGAATTCGATTACTGTGCGTGGATTGATTTTATTCTCTTTTTTTTGTTAATGCAATACATACACAATTGCAATGTCGAATGCAATTACATTAATAAGTATGATAATGTTCATAAACGCTACGACATCACGCAAAAAACACGTAACGTAAGAACAATTACGTAAATACAGTAATTTCCGAAAGATGCCATCCTACGAAAAACGCGATACTACGAACAAATCACTGTCTCCCGTGACTATTCGTAGTATCGCGTTTCGAATGTATTAATATAAGTAATATTATTTACATGTATTTGTGTTTGTCCATATTTCTGTATATACTTACAGTATACATGTAAGTAAATGAACATACAAGTCATAAAGTACATGTATGATGTGTCAGTCCCTTAGTTTTGAAGCCTCAATACACTTTAATAGTTGAGTACTTATCCTTAATATGTGTGCTATTTTGCTTATGAATGTGTGCACCAGTGTTTCTTCATGATCAGCATACTAATAAGGATCCATTCAGTAATTACACAGTTTTGACATTAATTTTACCTAACACTGAAAAGTATGGCTTACTAGGTTGGGTTGCACATATACTGGAAAGTTGTGTATGTATATTGTTAAATATGTAGTGGAAAACAATCAGTTATTGGATTGTTTTAAAATATTTATGCAGCTAAAGGAAGATAATTGCCACAAATCACTCGGAATGCTTTCCTGGGAGTCAAACCTGGTGCTCAAAACTGTACACATGTTTTTCCGACTGTGCCAGTTGGTGAAGATGCAGCCTAAATTACCAGCATATACAGCCTCAATTACCAGCGTAAACATTATTGACATGAAGATGATTGGAAACGAAGATAATAAATAAGACACTTATTGTTGATGTTCGATGTGTTGTCCCAGAGCTGAAAACGTTGCAGGGTGTGGGTGGCATTTACCTCTATGGAACTGAATTTTGAAAAAAAGTTTGTTTAACTGAAATAATAACATTTAATTCTTAATATATTTAGTTTGACTGGTATAAATGGTGTATTAAACTTAAAATGCATAATTTATGTCACATTTGATAATTATTGTTGTGGATTTGCCTAAATATAGCTGTCTATTTTGTTAAGGGGTATGAAAGTTTTTCTTCACTTTTGCAAAAAGCACACGGTAAATGTGTTTCTTACTTTTTATTTTAGTCAAATATGTGTCATAGACGAAAAATAAATAATAAAAAACATTTCAGTGAAACAACATACTAGTCCAGGAAAACCTAAATCTTTAAGACAAGATATTATTTTGTCTGTTCTGTCAGCTTCAAGTTTATGCTGAACTTCCATAGAAAATTGATAAATATCAATACTTCTATCTTCTTTAACGCCTTATGTTGCCTTATTTTATAATCTTCTATCATTACTTGTATAAAAGACACCAACATTTTGGATATATTTGCAAAATATAATTGAGTTATGATTTGTTTTCATCCATAGGGTAAATAAATTTTGATGGAAAAATGGAAAAAGGGGTTGTCCTGAACATTTGGAAAAAAAAAATTTGTTGCATGGAAAGCCACCCTCCAAATTTGTAATAAGATCAGTGATGTAATACAGATAATGGAAATAATATTTAAAATTAGGTTTGGAAAATTGCCCGTTACAGTTGTACTACCTTAAGACATAGAACAATGGTATAACTTGTAGTTGATAAAACTCCTCTCAAAAACAAATAAAGTGCTACTAAAATACAATTTTATATGCTACAGAAACAACTATTTAAGAACATAATATTTGCTTAAAACGAATCAATTTAAGGTGAAGTGAACGTCTGTAGTAACCTAGGATGGCCCACGAATTCCCGAAAGCTATTTCCGATTGGGCCATTGTAAGCATAAACATATTGTTATAGTAAAGACATGTCTCTATTGTTGAAATTTATAAAGTGTCAATATAAGACAAATAACTTATAATTGAACATTTCAATATGTTTAACATTGAAACAGTTATTTGAACAGTGTTTGCAAAAGAAATGGTGAAACACGTTGGTGGTCTTCAGCGCATATTGTTCATATAAATGCTTCCGAAAATGACCCATCGACACAGACAGTGTTCTGCATATGTTTGTGGAACGAGCTGATCGCAGCTAGCAATTGTTTTTAAAGGCGGCCTGAAAAGTCCACTAAGACTGGCCGCGTCGAAATACTGTGCCATGTCTATAAAGGGCAAAACCAATAGGAGCATCTAATTCATATTTCTCCAGATGCAGGGAGAAAATCACATCTATAAACATTGGTCATGTTCAGCAGCCCTTGGGTCTCTTGGTAAAAACTTGATACTTCATTTTAATGCATGTTAGATATGCCTTCACAATTATACTGAGTAAGTTGTGGGTAGTCGTAGCCTGTTTCTTTTCTACGGTATCTATGTTGACATCACATTCTGTAGAGAAATACCCTGATCCTATCGCTTTAAATTATTCTGATGGTATTCAATTACTACTTGAAGACTTCCTAAAAGCTGAGCAGTCAAATGCTTTGCTGAGCTCTACTGTAACAGTTGTATACTAGTATAGTATGCACATCTAAGCTATGTTGGGCAAGTCTGGTACGGCATCTAGGGCGGCATGGGTATGGCATCTAGGGCGGTATGGGTATGGCATCTAGGGCGGCATGTGTATGGCATCTAGGGCGGCATGGGTAACACTATTTTGCGTTACAACTAAATGTTATACCCAACTCTGTATTTCAGCGGCATCTCTCCTAGGTTATGATGATGACAACATTTTTTTGTATTTCAAAGGGCATAGTTTCTATGTGGCAAGTCGACTTTTGAACCCAAAGCCCATCATTTTATTGTATCTAATGTGTCAGGAGCTATCTGTACACTGGTGCAAAGGTTTAACCAGTCTGAGTTGGCACCAAAGTCTGTCCGGTATTTCTACTGTTAGTGTGTTGGGTTTGGTTTGTGTGCATTAGGCATTGTGGGCGAAAAGAGTTTTCAATTTGTCTTGGATATATGCAAGACTGGGTCTCACGCCATTCAGTGTAGTTTCTCTTGTTTCCAGTAGCAGCTTTGAGGCCTCTTCTCAGTGACTTCTCTAGTTTGTTTGTGAACCGCTCTGTATTAATTGGAAAGCTTGTGCAGCAACTGTTTAACAATGCGGTAGAGACTTTGGATGTGTTTTGTCATGCATAAGCCATGGTGGCAGTCTGCTCAGCTGTTCTAAATCGATCACGGAGATGTAACAAACGTATGTGATGGTCTTGCATGGGCGTTTGTTACCCGTGGTCGGCTGCTACGTGGTCGGTCTACCGAGGTGCCTGTTTCCCTCAAACAGGGAAACAGACGGCTTATCGTTGTTTGGTGAACGTTGAACGCTGACCACATTATGTGACACACCTTGGAGAAGTAACCTTACCGCTTGATGGCGTTGTATCGTTGTAGCTCTGGCATCATTAAAACTCAAATTCTACTACGTCATACTATTTGCGGAATCAAATGAGATGTGCAGTGACGGTTTCAAAATTTGTCAGTGCGCTGTTGTAACTCATACAGTGTAGACCAATTTTTGGTTTGTCACCGAGTACAACTCGACCATGACGAGTTGTTTTTTCGTCAGTTGAGAGACTATATTAAGTATTCCTCGGAATACTAAATCTTAAACAATAGCTATCTCGGTAGCTCAAACGTATTTAATCTATTGGTTTATACCAAAAATACATAATACACTCTATTGTTGAATTTAATCTGTTCTTAGATTGCATTATTAATATTTTACGACATCGAATTTTTACGACATTTGTCGTAAAGTTTTAATGTGCACGTGTGTTATGGCAGACACGGAGGTGCAAATCTCCAAAAATGCAACGGTTTCGGCCGTTTCAAGAGGTAAAGAACAAAAGTCGCCAACCGCAAGTGCGGCTAGTGTATCGCAGTCGTCATCATTTTCCTCTGGAAAGTCAGGTAGGTCATCCAAAGTGCCCGCTACAAATGCAAACATGCATGAAGTTTTGGAAATCTGTAATGTGTTAAATTCTAACGACAATGCCGAAAATGAACGCATTGAAAAAAAAACAAAAAACGTCTAAATGACTTCATGTCAGGTTGTGAAAACGGACCCATAGAGGAAGAGGGTACGTATGACGATTCGTATGACTATGAAATTGAGAATGACGAAACTTCTGTTGAACCTGCACCTAAGTCAAAATTAAAAAAGTTGTCCGAAACATTTCAACAAAATGAGTAGGTTGATGCTAATATTCGTCCTGATTTGGCTAGTTTAGTCAACAGTTCTTTCAGAAATGGTTTGACCGATGATAATCTTGATGAAATTTGTAAACAAATCCATCGACTAGAAAATTGTGACTATTTAGTATAAAAACTATAAAATACCAGGGCATTTGGCGCCTTTTGAAAAGTGACACTCAAGCCAAAGATTCTATGCATAGTGCACTGCAAGGAGTCACGTTGAAGGCTTCGATAAATTTTGATGAAACTTGTTGAAAAGCTCGGAGCTTCTGACTCAGCACACATTGAAGTAGGAACCACTGCTATTGCCCTCCTAGGCCATGCCAACAAAATGGTAAATAAAAAACGTAAAGAACTTCACAAAAATATCACTACCTTGCTTCGGCATCACTTCCATACACTGATTTGTTATATAGAAATGACACAGATGTGAACAATAATGTGAGAGAAATAAATAACATGAATCGCATTGGCAAATCGGTAGGGAGAGGTGGCGGTCCTATGAGAGGTTTTTGCCGAGGACGCAGGGGTTTCAACCCATATGGCCTTCGTGGACGTGGTTTCCGCGGTAGAGGTAGAGGAAATGTCCACTATCGAGCTAAAACATGACAAAAACCAGAAACAAGTAGCCCATAAAAAGTAGAAGATTATAGAACACTTGTTGCTGGTAAATTGAAAAAATCATATAGAAAATTGGAGAACAATTACGAATGATGAAAATGTTTTAGATATTGTTGAACATTGCCATTCGCAATGCATCGAAGGTTAAAACCCTATTAATTCAAACTGTTAGAGAAATAAATTTTCAGAAAGTGCTGAGTAAATTGTTCATACACAAATACAGAATATATTGGTAATGCAAGTAATAGAAGAAGTTGAACATCACCCTAACTAATATATTTCTCCAATTTCAGTATTCAAAAACGTACATCTGGCGAATATAGAATGATTTTAAACTTGAAATTGTTAAATAATCATATTCAATACGCACCAAACTGTTCACGAAGCTTATGAAGCCCGTTTATGCATCTCCGCGCATGCTTGGACATAAAAACTTTGGATACATAGATGATTCTTTACTTTTGGGTGACACATTATTAGAGTATAAACTTAATGTTCAAGACACTGTAAACCTTATGACTGATTTAGGATTTAGGATTCATGAAAATAAATTTGTTTTAGTGCCAACTCGAATAATCACATTTCCTGGAAATGTAATAGATTCTGAAAAAAATGTTAGTAACTCTACATGAAGAGAAGATTATAAAGATTTTACAAGCATGCACAGATTTGTATTAAGTTTATATATAAACAGAAAAAAAAAATTCGAGATTTTGCTAGAATTGTGGGTTTGCTAATTTCATACTTTTCGGCTGTTGAGTATTGTCATATTACTATTAAAGGGATCAAATGCCCACCTCATGATGGCCTTTTTGGCCCACCCATACTTAATGATGAAAAATGATTTGATCCTCAATTTTTGGGGGGAATAAAGTTTCCTTGCTTTACAGCTTTTAATACTGAGAATTTCGATACGGTCACTGAACATCTCATTTGATCCCTTCAATAGTAATATGACTATATAGAATTCCAACCCAACGTCAACTTACAAGTAAGTATTGTTTGTTTGGGGGAATCATCAATGCCAAATTTGTTTGTATATGTAAGGTGATAGGGAGAGAATGCTTTAAAACCAGTTTTGCGGTAACACTGAATACATGGATTATATGGCGCGAGGAAATCGGGTTTCGCAACCAGCGAACAAAGCGGAACATTTGTCGATTACATTGCTGCTAAAAGGTTAGCATTCCATAGTGGTATTACTCTTAAAAATATTACTCTATGCGTTTTAAGGTGAAATTGAGCCGTAAAACAATAATTTCATACTAGTAGCACATATGAATACAGAGAGAAACTTTTCGGAGTACAATAAATTCTGTCTTTTCATTTATCGACAAGCCAGTATTTTCGCTGTTTATTTGATTTTATAAACAATTCGCTATTTCTCCGTAGTTTGTAATGCCATCCACGAAAATGTAAATATTACAGCTGATATGTGTTCGTTTAGAAATATACCCTTGTGTCATTCCTTTCGTAAAAGCTGGGTAATTAATTAATATGTAGATTTTATTCAATCGTACTAGTTACGTCCCCTCGACGCGTTCAACAATGCATCAACATGCTTCGGTTGCTAATGGTTACACTATACTAATTCAAATCCTTACGAAATTCAATGTAAAAGCGATAACTTTAACCAAAAATTAACGCAACATTTTGCACATAGGGACACTTAAACCCTCACACCCATATATTTTCTTAAATACCATTCTAACCTGAATTTATTAAACAAATAAAAAAGTATGTCATATAATGTGTAAGAAAGATCTCGTGACTAAACAAAGTTGACTGTTTCATCACAATGTTTTTTGCGGCTAGTGTTTAAACCTCAAAACAGGTCTTCGATTTAAACTGATTTATAAAGAGAATAAACACCTCCATAATGCATTGTATTAGTGTAGTGTGACCTTTAATTTTTAATGTAGGAATCCGCTACTAATTGCCTAAGGAGCTTTCTTAGATTAGTTATAATAATCAGTTTAGGGGTACCACCTGGGGCTGTGATTCACAGTAGAAACATGTACGTGTATGCGATTTGGGATCAGCTGGAAGCACATGTGAATCATCTAAAACTGTGCCTTAGGCGTTGATATTGGATTAGCGACATTGATCTGTTTAAAGGCAGCACATATTTTCACAATCCGCTTTGTCCTATTGTAGTTCATGTTAAAGGGATATACAATACCCAAAGTGTTGGGGCAAGCTGGGAGGGTGGGGAGTACGTGCCCCTGTGCCCCCCCCCCCCACCGGTAAAACCGGGCCTGTCCATAGCTCATTTTATTAGTGTAGTGTGACCTTAACTACTAGCATGCGTAGTTCGATCCGTATGCATACATTATGCGTTTGTCTTGAACAGGAATGATGCTTTTAAGATGTGAGTACATTGAAACTAAGACATTAAATACAATTCTCTTTGCCCTAATATTGTTCAATTTTAAAATAGTGATGTGCCAGCCTGTTTCCTCTCGGGTTTGTGAAATATGTCTGTGTGACAGGGTGTATTTCCCGTCATTATTGTATATTAGTAGTGTGTAACCTATTAAATAGGGTATAGTACTTTGATGTAAGGTAGGGAATCGTTTCACGAGCTCACGCGACAGAACTAAATTTCCTGTCAAAGAAGAAGCACATCATTTATATGTTTTACTCTATTTAATTTATGTCTATTTATGTCAGTCATGGTTTAATATTATTGCACATGCTTGACCGTCAGGATTATTTATTAAAGTGATTATATGCTACATTTGTTAGATTTATAATTCTTAAATGGTTCAAGACGAAGACGGTTGTTATGTAATTTCACAAGTTCATAGATATATTACTGTGCACCTTTAACAATTTGCAGCTTAACAACACCTGCATTCACGAAGACCTGGATGAAGCGTTGAACTCCTGATTCCATAAATTAGAAAGTATCTGAATGTGTAAATGTGTGATGTATTGTTTTATATGTTTTGTGTATGTTGTACACATGCAAATCTACGTTCATATGTAATTTGTGCGGTGTAATCGGAATTTCTAATTTAATGAGTCGGTCGCCACGATGTCAATCGTTTGGCTCAAAGAAAAAATAGTTTATCCAATTCATGTAATTGATATAGTGTTATCATTGAAAATGATGTGTACTGTTATTTTGATATCATTTTTAATGACGTATATTGTTAAAAAATAGCTGTAACCAACGACCATGTATTCAATGTATTATTGTACAGCATAACGCATTCTGGTAATTATATGTATTATTTGTATGTAATTGTTTAATTGCAGGTCGTGGTTACGCTTGGACCAGATTGAATTATATAATTATTCTATATATTGGTTATTCACTAAACAATACCACAACTGACAATAACATTTTATATTTAAAGTATAATGAATTATAACGTAACAAACGAACCCAAGACTTGGTGTTTCTTTTCTACCAAATATGTTATATTCCAAGGTAGAAAAGTACCAGAGTTACATCTGAACAATGATTTGTAATATAAACCTCTTATCCGCTATAGTGTATCCTGCAAAATATTATTCAATTTTGTCAACGCACTGTGGTCATTTATTTTTAACGAACGCTATTGCCTTTGTTGCAATGCATTAGATGGAAGATGAGTATCGCTTTGTCTGTAAATTTTCTTCTTACTCTGTTCTTAGGCGAAACTATTTAATTAAATGTTATTACAATAGACCTTCTGTTTACAAATTCCACCAATTATTAAATACAATTAATAGATGCAAACATATTAAGTTAGTTAAATTTGTAAAAGAAGCACTAATTATAAGAAAAAAATGTCTTAATGCTGTGACCTAACTATAAGTAATTATCCTCCATAGAAATTACGAATGTGCATGATACTTATTTAAATTAAGCTTTTACCAAACATTCTATGTACACGACTGTTAATATGATTGTATTTGTTATTACTGTATTCATTATAATGGGACCAACTGTATGTAAAACATTTTAGTGTTTTGACGATGTACCATAAATATTTGCCTTGTATTGACTCTCTTGTTTCTAAAGAAGACAATATAAGAAAAAAACACAAATATTAAAAAGTGAAATAACCATATAGTTAGAAGGATTCAATTAATACCCCGGATTTTGATTTTGAACTGTTGCGCTTTTACACCAGTTTCCAAGAAAGTGTGTGTCTTATACTGAATTAAATAGAACACATGGAACATATAAGGACACATAATATAAAATATACTATTATAGAGCTCCGTAATTACCGCTTGATTCCCAATCTTTAGTTGTTTAACACTCTGTCCAAAACACAGATTTGTTTTTATTATGCAACCTACTAATTGATATTCTATAATGCCTACTTCATATTTAACCCGGCGAACGATCGATGTTCCCGATTTATAGGCATCTTTCGGCGTTAACAGGTCGGAGTCAAATCCCTCGATACTGGTCAAAGTCTGTATCAAGCCAGGCAATGAACAGCCGGCGATCTACAGATTGTTCAGGAAATCTAGTTAATATTTAGCCCGATATTGACCTTACTGTATTGTTTGAATTATATTGAATAAATTAAGATCCTTATTAGTTTTTTCCATAAACAATATATGAAGAGCAACATTGTATAGGCGTGCCTCGTTTACTATTAATATTATTTCCATTATAAATTGTATGCTAAAATCAAGTGCATGTATCTTGTACATGTTAACATTCACGTGGTGGCGTGGCTAGTTGCGATTTGTAAAGACCTTTCGTAAAGTTGCCATTAGCATATGAGAGATTATGCAGAGTAATGTAGTAGAAACCGTTTTATGATAAGAAGGTTTTGCCAATTTTCTCTCCAAGTGGGAATGTCAGTGTTCGAACATTATGATTATATAGTTCAATACTTCAGACATTAAACCTTGGTACGGAGGTTTGCTTTTGTTTATATTATGGTTTTCTAGCGACCCGGGCTATTGAGGGATACGAATCCTGCTAACATGGCCCATACGTCGCAAGAAGAGGATTGCCAGCCTCAGAGCACCCAATGTCCCTAGTGTATCTCCAATAATATACTATAATTACTTTTCTATTATAATCAAATGTTAAAACTTCCAAGACAGGAGCTGGACTGACTAATATCACCAACACTCGCCCTTGTATATACTACCCACACATCCGGGCAACTTAACTAAATATATACTCATGCATAAACACACAGGGCTTTCACTCATCTACGGATACGATTATCCAACCAAATATTAAGCAAATATAATATTTCAGAAGTATATGCCCCAGCGAAATCAAGCTGCGTTAAATATACAGATTATGAAAGGGTAAGTTCGTCACAGGTGGAAGAAACCTATGGAAAGCTCAATTGTTAAGTATGTTACCTGTCTTTTCGGTGGTCAGCTCATATATAGCATATTCATTTATTTTAGTTTTAAAACTGTTGGCGGTAGCCAACGGTCTTTAGTAGGGAGAGATTGAATCGCCTGACTTACGTTTTACTTTGCAGGCTACGAAGCACCTACAATCGATACCTCCAAATTTATACGCTCCATCGGATTAGTTCAGGATTAGTTGATACGTTGACTGTTATGCATATTGTGGCGTTTCCATTTATGAGATTGCATTCAAACCTATATATCTACAAAGATGTTGAACGTACGCAGTATAACGATGTGTAAAATGGCATTGCAGAAATTCAATTTCATTCAAACAAATGTGTTCTTTCTGTTTGAAAATCGTTGCACTCTATTTCCCTTGTCGTTCGACGCTGTGATTCATTTGTTAACTTTCTCCATAATACTGAATGTACCATTGGCAATGTTTGTTAAACTCTACGCTATCAATACATCTGATTACCCACGAATATAACGAGTATTGTAATAAATACCAATATATAGTAATATTTAGTGATGACATACTTAGATATAATGCTACTATGTACTATGAAATATATAAAGTCTACATGGAACAAATAGTGTAAGCTTTTCATTTGAGGAATATCTCAGGAAATACACATTTCTGTAATCGTGCTTCGCATCTCATGAGCGCTAATAATTAGAGTGTGCGGTAAACATTTCGTTTGACGTAAGTCGTGTTATACTGCAAAACGAAGGAATGTATCAGAGTTAAAAAAAACTTCAAAATAAAATGAAACATAGAGGAATACGACATCTGAGTTTTCCCGCTTTAAAATAATGTGATTTATTGACAGTCAAATATAAAGTATTTCATACAGAAAACGATCATTTTACTGTTAAAATAAAGTTTTATCAAAGCAACAGATAAGGATTTTGTCAAGACTGAGTATTACCCCATCATATTTAAAATAATTGAGTACCTGGTGATTTAATTGAGTACTTGAGTATTTGCAATTAGGTAACACCATATGACTAACATTAACTAATTGTTGAAAATATTAACATGATTAAAACAACCGTACGTAACTCACACTTTTCATCAATATGACTACATGTACCATTTTACAACCATGCTCGAATGTTGCGATCCAAAATACTACATGTCACGTGTCATATTAAGCTTGCATTGAACACTCATATTTTCATTTCATGATAACCAGTTAAACATTGACCACTGTGTACCAAATCTGTTTGTATGCCAGTATAAGAATCGAATGTTGTCACCCATACAATTTTAAATCAATTGAGTAAACGATGCTTCAGAATTTGGTATTTACGCAAATACGCGCCATATAATTTGCTCTGAGTTGTATGCGTCTAGATTATGTAGTAATACTATTTTAGAAAAATACCATGGGATTTTTACCGACCAAACAAGTGGAAAACAAATCCCTTGGAAAACGAAACACATAATAACAAATTATTTTTGCATTTCTATGTTTGTGAGATTCGATTCGTCTGCAGATTGCACAGTAGCCACAATGTGTAATGTTTTTGGCTATCGTCTTGGTTTATCAATCAACATGAAACGGCAGACTAACAATAAACCAATGCTATATAAATGTGACAAAGAATGCTAAAATTGTAGATTAAACCGTTTCGTAAAACGACTAGAATTTTGTTTCATTGGAAGAAAACATCGATGCATAGGAGTTCGAGGATTTCCTTCAATAAAAACACCCAATGAATGTGTTCCGAGGTAGGCCTTCGGCACATACACGAACGGTATATGTTATCTCCGCTAGATTCTTTTGAGCTGTGAGTAGTAGAAGGTATGTGTGACACTAAAGTCTATATTTAAAGGCTCGTTATGTACTATAGAAGCTAAATCTTGTTTGACGTTTAAAATGATAAATGTATTATGTTAAACATTCTCATGGAAAGTATTGTTATTTAGATTCGAACTGTTCTGTCATTTATCCAAGGCAAACAGCAACACATCACTAAAGCGTCGGGGGAGACGTTCTACATTACGGTATTTGTGTTCATGTTATAAAACGGTAACTTAATATAAAGACTTATTGAGGTTTTTGTTAACTATGTATGCTAAAATAAAATGATTTTTTATTGATTTTCGTTTTTTTTTCTATTTAACACAGGTTGGACTTATTTTGGGGGGGGGGGAGTAACATTACATTGTTAAAATTTTGATTATAAAATAAATGTGACCATATTATGTAGAGCGTTTTCATCATACATGTTTTATGTTGCAACAAATACAAATATCTGCCATGATATGAGTTTTTTTTTGTTTTTGTACTATTAAATAAAGTTGTGTGTTTTGGTTATAAAATACAAAGTGAAGAATGCCCATAAACAAACTTATTTACAGAATAAAACATTTAGAATCTCCATTTCTGTCATGGATTCATACTTATTAAGGTACTACATATATATACTTAATTATATTGGATGTAATGTGTCATTATTAAATAGTCACCAAAAGGATAAACGTTGGAGCATAATGTGTGTATTAAAAATACATACAAGTAAACACACGGAACATGTCTGTGTTATTCGTTTAGAATTGTTTTGTAGCGTGAAAAACGTAACTGCACGCAGTAAATTCAGTTGGCCTTTTGGTAAGGCGGACCATACATCTGTTTAGGTATTTTTTCCACGAGTAATTAATTAATCCAGGAGCAATATAAGCAGTTAACATATTTTGAGTCATTTTCAACAACAAACACAAATCTCTAATCACATCCGTTTTGGATAGTAAACGCCTTCGGTTTATTATGCACACATGCAATAATAAAATAGGACAATATTACTACAGTCGCAACGCGGTACTACGAATAGTCACGGGAGACAAGAGTTTGTTCGTAGTATCGCGTTTTTCGTAGTATCGCATCTTTAAAAAATTCCGATAGCAACGTAACATTTTTGTTAATTTGCAGCATGTCGAGGCGTTTACGTTAATTAACGCACTTAAACTAATTGCAAATGGCAATACATTTGTGTATGTATTAGCATTTTTAAGAAGCAAAAATAGAGTACAAAATCCGCAAAAATATCAAATTCGCAAAAATTATATTGGTAATCACGAATATCAGTCCTTTAGTCAAAACTAAACACTGCACACCATTGAAGTAGATTAATATGGTAATTATACCCGTAAACAATTATGTTTGTCTATGGTGCAAACAAACTGGCTTGGTATCCGAATGGGCAGAGGTGTGAATCCTTTGTCATGAAGGTGTGAAAAGTCTCAACGACAAACTTATTCGTAGTATCGCATTAACATTTCATTGCAAACGCTATGATGGGACCGAGACATTTGTTCGCAGTAACGCATCTTTCGTTCAATCGCGAATTCGTTGTATCGCATTTTTCTGTAGTTAAATATATAAGGAAAACGGACGGGACCGGCAGCCTTATTCGTAGTATCCCGTAATTTCGTAGTTTCGCGATTCGCAGTTTCGCGTTTCGACTGTATAACAATTTTGACAGGTTCTTGCTTAGCGCTATTATGATAAAACAATACAATGATTCTAGAACGTAACGCAGATTTTTATATGTAATATATATTTTGCATATTCGTTTTTATTAGGTATGACATTTGAAGACATATACATCCTGATTGTTATACTAGAACTATGCCACACACACTCAGAATCGGAGACGTCGGGTTACTCAGATCTGTACCCTTCCACTGCAATACATGAACTACGAAGACGATGCCAAAAATGTATCTGAAATCTCGGTAGAAGACAAACACATATCTTTAAGCGAGACTGTCTCTGAAAGTATGGTCGAAGTACATTGCCACTGTCAGTCAAATACAACAGAGTATGAAAGCATTCAATGTGGACATGAATGTTTGTCTACTTTTAACACCACTGAACTAACAGGGTTTCAGCATCTGTTCGAGTATAATGTGTATGCATTTGTCGCAGGATACGCTCGGTACTTTAAAATATTCCAGGGATTATAACTTATCCACTGACATTATTTCGTCTGCTATAAATGAAAGATTTCCGAAATACTGAAATGTACAAAAAAAAATTTGAGCGCCACTGATTTATCAGTAAACATAGTGCGTTTCGTTGTTATAAATTTACAGCTGTATATGTCTTAGTGGACACATTTAAGTTGTGTAATACAGTGTATTGTTTCTCTTCTCCCTGTTTACTCAAACTATATATTGGTATGTTGGAAACTGGAGAGGTTGTGTGCTGCACTATTTCCCTTAAAACTGGCAACGCTGTTTATATTACCAAGAGTTAAAGTTATTGTTATTTAGGATTTGTTTTGAGCTTTGCTTTATCGAGTCCTTATCTGATATTCAACCAAAGCATATTAGATAAAAGCAAATAGGAGCTATTTAAATTTACCGAAACACTGCTTTGTACGGCGTTCGTATTTACTGTTTTTCACATTCCATATATACTAGCTTTAGTTCAGTATATTTTCTATCCAGACACAATGGTTATCTTACAATTTCTTAAAATAGATTTCATAAATTTTCACTTGTACTCACAACTTGGAGTTGCTTTAACAGAACTGTAAAACAGTGTTAACTTGTTTGTTTATATAATATCTGGTCGTAAATTTCGCCGCACCATTATGTCAAAGGAGAACGAAGAAACAAACCAACAATAACAGTGAAATTTAACTCGTATCCAATTTCAGATAGAGTCGCACATTATGATACTGGGAGTATACTCTAATATTATGGAACAGAAGCGCTTACTCTGCTGATAGAAACTGGATCGTTATATTAATAAATATAAATTAGAGTCATTGCACAAAGTACTAATCATAAGGATGTTATCATATACTTAATAGTATACAGTTTCGCTAAACGCAAATATTACGCAAGTACTGAATGTTTGAATAGTAATGGGCTATTTCTGTTTGATTGGCTATTTTGAACTCCTTCTCAGAATCTGTAGTAAGCAGTATCGTATATGGCCACCTACTATTTACATTTGCAAGTGATGTGCATGCGCAAGCCCAATAGCTTCACTCATTCGAAACCTTCATACCCAATAAGATTTAACTTAATAATTATGTTCTAAGAACTACTCTCGCTCGCGATGTCACTAAAACTCATGGCGAGAGCACGCACGTGTTCGCGAACATTCGTGGAGAATAATTGCTTTCACGCACTTAATTAATTAAAAAGTAATGGCCACATGTTTTCGAATAGTAGTTTAATTAATATACATTTCTAAAATCAGTGTTGCTTTGATGTGTATGTGTGTAATAATTACTTAAAGCTACTACACTATTTACATGCTTAGTTTTAGTTTAAACCTATTTATTCGGGCTCGATTGCATCGAAAGCCTTAGGCTTATGGAGACACTCTCGAGTCTTTGGAAATATATTGATAACGCTCCCCAAGTGGTGTTTGAACCTGGGACCTCCCGGTGGCGAGGAGGCCAAATTATCTACATCATTTACGACCTTTAAATACAGAATGCTTTAGTTAAAATCAGGTTGAAAGTGAAATTGATGTTAAGAAGATCATGTATCTGTATAGTATGCATGAATAATACATCTAAATAAAGAAAATAAATATAACACTCAATAATTTGTTTGTATTGACACATTTACCCTATAATGTATATATTGTATTATATGGATGGCCTTTTTGTTAATTGTTGTAACAAATATATAATTTTAAATATTTTATGGTATGTTTACAGCGTTCTGTTTCGTCTAAGAGAATATCAGTTGTCATAAAGTGTTGTTTTTGCTTCCAAGTGTATAAGCATGTTAATCAAAACGTATGTCACAACTACATCAAATGAGCATATCATATGTAAATACAAATTCTAATATATAATTACGATGTATTGGAATCGGCGATACATTTATTAATATAAATTGTTAGTTTGGGTGTATGTTGTATAATCATATATATGAATTGAAACATAATGTTTTGCTTTGTTGATGGTATGGGTTATATGTACATGACAAACAGGGGATCCAATTCATAGTTGAATGTCAGAGACTGCGAGATAGTGATTGCTGGATAACCCAACTGTTAAATACCATCGCCACAGTCTTATTGTTACTGTTGTTCTAGTAATGGGTACATAAGTGAAGTCATTATTCCTGCGCACGAATAATATATGATTTTGCGCTTTCATAATCACCATAAGTACCTCGTATTCTTAACTCAACATATTTATTCAAATTCACTTAAAGTCGCGTGCCTTTCAGAGACGTGTGCCGTATAACCCAAGCATTTATGGAAGCGTGAGTTTAATGTAATGAACAACATCAATAAATAAACAAAAAGAATAAACAAAATATTTGATCAAAACACATTGTTTGCGACTATTATCTGTAACGTTTTCTTTTATGCACGTATTGACGTCAGTTTATGATTGAATTTTGAATTATTGTTTGCAGTTCCAATCAATCGGAATAACATATTAGTCTAGCAGAACCTGCAGTGGACCGTGCAATGACAAATATATATACAAAACGTTTTTGGTTATTATTGTTGTCAGGACGATACCATAACAGAATCTGGATGGAGACACCTTGTCATCATTGAGCAATTCTCACAATTCAAGATGGCGTCCAATATGGCCGCCAAAAGTCATGTATGGTCTAAAATTTGGTTTTGTAATTGATTTGATCAATGGTTTTCTTGATGAACACAATTGTTATAATTGTCTCAATACAATAAATCAACATCAAACAAATCCATTCAATGTAAAAAGATGGTATCACTTTTAGAATTTTAGTTATTTTGCAATAATATAGGTACGCGGAAAATTTCACAAAAATAATAAATTTGTATGAAAAAGTCATTATGTTATCTCTTTCAAACAATTTTGGAAATATAAATATGTATTTCACATATTTATCTTTAAGCTCATTTGAGCACTTCGTACTCGGTGAGCTTTTGGCAAAGAAGGGCACTCGAGTTACTGCCCCTTTGTTTCCGAGAAAAACTGCAAAATGGACTTTGTGCAACATACAGTGTTCATTTTTCATCTGATCTTGACCAAACTTGCGCAGCGTGTGTATGTCCAGATGATTTCACAATAATCCAAATATGGCCTGGAATAGGATACACATACTAGAGTTATTGCCTCTTGTTTGTGAGAAAAAGTGGAAAAACGACAATGTAGTAGACTTTATTTTTTGTTAGCTCACCTGAGACTTCGTGCTCGTTGAACTAAAGTTTTAGGGGTAATGTCCTGCATCATCCGTAATGCGTTAACAATAATAATATTGTGCGCCTGGATGCGATAGAGCCTTCACTTTTATTTCAATTGTTACCAAACTTGCAGTTTGTGGATGACCATACATCTCGGTCGATAATGGGCCAGATCGGAGCAGAAACACTAGAGTTATTTCCCCTTCCCTGAGAAAAACTGGAAAATTGACATTTTCATTCCTTGTTAACTACACTACCACAGTTTGTGTATTACGATAAAATCTCATCTGTGTGCAATGATGGGCCAGATGTAACCAGGAACACTATATTTATTTCCCCTTTGTTATGGGAACAAAAGGCAGAGCTAAAATGGACGTTGTCTAACATAGAAACATCTTTTTTCATCTTATCTTGATCAAACTTGCTTCTGTATGGCCATAAATGCCATAATACACCAAAGAATTGCCCTGATTGGGCTATACAGAACAGAGCTATTGGCACTTGTTTTTGGATAACAGAACATAGTTATTTGCACTTGTTTCATGATAATACCTCCATGCATGAATATATTACGTTCTGAACATATATCTGACCTTTGACATTGAATATGACCTTGACCTTGGACAAAATGACATGGTTTTTGTGTATTACACAATGTCTCATCAAGCTCATCACTTCTGGAATTTTGTTTTTGAAAATCCTTCTGTGATGGACAAAGATATGATCCAATCAGTGTAAAAAATCCATTTCTTATATCAACCTTTGACTTTGATCTTTGACATAGGGACCTTGTTTTGCAAGGAGACAGTGCTTATCACGGCTGCCAAGTTGTTTGAAAATCCATATATGCTGGACAAAGATATTCTCTGGGATTGATTTCTTATATTTGACCTTTGACCTTGAATTACAATGTATGACCTTTACATTGGACATAGGGACCTGGTTCTTGTGCGCAACACTCCGTCGCACCATGCAATTTGCTTTTGCCAAGTTATTTGAAAATTCGTTCATGCTGGACAAAGATATGCTAAAGATAGTGTGCTACGGATTGATTTCTTATATTTGACATTTGAATTTGAATTATGACCTTGACCTTACACCTAGGGACCTGTGCCGGTATTCACCAACCTATTCTTAGACTAAAGACTAAGAATAAATAATATTCTTGAAACTGTTATTTTCTAGAGCGCTGTAAATCTGAATCTTGTTTGGCATTCACCCACTCGAATTACTGCATTCTTTATTTAGAACAATTTGTTAATGACATTAGCAACATTGGTACCCTGCATATTTGCGAACGCAGAAGTAGTTTTTCTTGAGTCTAAGTCTATTCTTTATTCTTAAGTCTAATAATGGGTTGGTGAATACGGGCCCTGGTTCTTGAGCGAGACATTCCGTCTTACCATGCATGTTTCTTCTGCCATGTATTTGAAAATCCATTCAAGTTACACAAAGATTTGCCCATGAAACCGTGTTAAGGATTGATTTCTTATATTTGACTTTTGACCTTAAATTTTGACCTTGACCTTGGACCTAGTGACCTAGGTTTTGTGCGCGATACTCCATCTTACCATGCTTGTCACTTCTACAAAGTTATTTGAAAATCCATTTATGCTGGACAATGTTATGTTCCGGACAATGTGTTAAGGGTTTATTTCTTATATTTGACCTTTCACCTTGAACTGTGATCTTGACCTTGGACCTATGGGCCTTGTTCTTGCACGTGACACTTCGTCTTACCATGCTTTTTACTTCTGCTATGTCATGTGAAAATCCATCTTTGCTGGACAATGTTATGCTCTAGAAAAGCATTTCTAGCCCAGAATTTGCAGTTTTCGTCTTTGTGGTGGTCATCTTGTCCAAAAACATTTTGTATATAAGCTGTTGCACGGTTATCGGGAAATTTGCTGTTTATTTGCTGGACTATAAATATAATTGTTATAGGCGACTGACCAATAGAAATGACGCAATGCGTATAGCGTAGCAGGTTATCGATGAAATTGACCACAGAGGCGGTTATCGAGATTCATATAAAAATGCAATGGTGTGTAGGTTTAATAGTGTCATCACACAAATATTTGTGGAGCATTTCTGAGGAATAGTTTCCTATCCAGTTATGCAAACTTTATTGCATTTCGTTCACAATAACTACATGTATGTCATTTCGGGAGGTGAAAGTCGCGATTAAAATCCCGTCGGAACAATATAGAATAAGAAGGAAAGCGTTACACGACATAAATTCCCTTTCCGCGGTAGAGCCCGTCAAGAAAACATTACCCATATAAAACGTTTCTCAATGTTTGCCCAGGGATAACAAGTATAGCAAATACATACAAGTAACTTAAGATTGTCATTCAATGCAGATGGTCTATAAACAACGGACTCGTCAAAACGCATTAAAGGAATATGTTATCAAAATAACATTAAAATCAATTTAAAAGAAAATAATCGCTTGTTTTGTCAATTTAAATGAGTATTATTTTTGATGTCGGAACGACTTGCTGACAAGCAATCGACATAATAGTTGAGCATTTCAGAAAATATTCTCTTTTAGGAAGTGCATTATCATAATGTGTTTTGTTTGAAATTGTCTTTAATTTTAATTCTTCTCGGCAAAATAAATGCCCATTTATTCGAATGGATTAAGAAACTTTTAAAATGAAGATATGTTAAATCATACAAATATTAATAATTTAGTTTAAACTAGTACAGAGATTTGTGTAGTGCTTTTAAATGATTAGTATAATGGTGAAGAGTAACACGTTGTTGCATGATTGTGTAGTTTATGATTGTAATGACGATCTCGTTTTCTTCACAATTTTTTCACTTCATTGTTTATAAAGATATTAAAATTAGTTTCAAAATGTGTTAGACAAATCGATAGTATATTCTGAAATTCTAGTTTTCAAACAGGGTGCACAGACATTTCTTATCAGTATTCGGCAATAAAATCAACACAGTTTCCACAGTAAAGATAGCACTTAGGGTAATAAACCTCTTAGGGTGACAATTTGAATGATTAGTTATACTTTACCAAACAAATATTTTCATTTTAGGATTAAATAATAAACTTTTGTACATCGGATAGCTATATTAAGTTAAATATAAATGAAATTTTGGGCACGACTTTTTAATATTAAGTTATACACTGGGCAGCAAAAAGATATTCATTTTACAGAGTATCATTAATAGTATTGTTATTATTATTAGTAGTAGTATATTTCTGATCATGATGATGATGCTGATGACGATGATGATGATGATTATTATGATGATTATGATGATTATGATGATCATGATAATACAATCACAAAAATATTGCTACACAAATGAATATGCCATGTATTCTGTTAATATTAGTTTTATGTGTTTCTGGAGTGCTTAATGCGTACACGTCGGACGCGTACATACCAGTAAACGCATTTGTGTAGTGTTAATAAAAAATTTCATGAACATATCGGTGATGATGCAGACGATGATGATGATGCAGACGATGATGATGATGCAGACGACGATGATGATGATGATGATGATGATGATGACGATGATTGTGAAGTTACTTATTGGAAAGATGCTATCGTTTATATCAAATAGTATTTCCTTGTGTTGTATGAAGATATTAAAAGCTCTTATATGTTTTAAAATATTTTAGACAATAACATATTTTTAACTTCTATTTTTCAAACAGGCTACACGGACATCCTTCTTATCAGTATTCGACAACAAAATCGACACTGTTTCCATAGTAACCGATAACACTTATATCTATTTTAAGCTAAATATGAATGTAATTTTAGGCAGGTCTTTTAAATATTCCGTTAGACACTGAGCAGCAAAAAATATCATAATATACAGTTAATTTATTTCCATTAATATGTGTAGACAACTGATTTATTGTTTATTTAAATAATATCAGCGCACATTATTATAATTATTATTATTATTATTATTATCATTATTATTATTATCATTATTATTATTATTATTATTATTATTATATAATGTCTCTGATGGCTATGATGATGATGATGATAGCTATGATCATGATGATGATGATAATGATGATGATGATAATGATAATGGTGGTGGTGGTGGTGATGATGATGATGATGATGATCATTGTGGTGATTGTGGTGATGATGATGATGATGATGATGATGATGATGATGATGATGATGACGATGATGATGATAATGACTTTTATTCAAGAATGATTATCTGATTTGTTTATAAATATTAATAAGAAAGTGTTGAGCAATTAGTGTGTGTATGTTATGCTCAACACTTTCGTATTACAATGCTTGGTAACTGTGTATAATCGCTACGTCAATATTATTGATAAGCTATAATAGTGATATGCTATAACATTGTATAATGTTTAAGCAATACATTTTGAAATTGGACTTAGCAATGCATGCATAAGCTTATTTGTAGATATTTGAAGAAATATGTTATGAAGGTATAATATAAAATATAATATAAATAATATAATCGAAAAAATAAATAAAACAGTCGCTTGAGCCAATGAATGAATTGCTTGTTTCTTCTCGGGGCTTCGGTTTAAAACCATTGCCCGAGCACACTGTGTTATTAAAACATCGTTAATATTCACAGTGCGGGCGTGGCAGCCCTTTCAATACTTCACATTAAAACTTTTAATTATATGGTATAAGATACATTGCGTATTTACTTTCATTGCTTTTATCGTGTATATGGATGCGCTAATAATAGGTTTGTGTATAATATAGCTTTATATAACCATTGCACATTGTATTAACTGTATAATATATGTAAAATACTAAATAAAATGTTCTGCACCACTAGTGGATATTTGCTCCTTTACAGTAACACATGGGAGAAGACTGGAAGGACCACCTAGAACCGCTCCTTTCACTAAGATCCCGGAGCAGTTGGTTGGTTGGTTATAGTTCACATTCAACCTATCTTTATTTTAGGTTATGTTATTATTTAAAAAAAAAAATAACCCGGTGTTTGAAAGGCTATCCTACTCCCCGGCGGAATCATAGATAAACAACCCGAAATATACAGTGTTAGAGAATATAGAAAAAGCCGTTAATTATATGGTTTCGTTCAAACTTACTACACAATGGTGATAAGACTATTAGTTTAGTGTTTCCGTGATGCCATTGCTGTGAGACTGATCGTGTATAGGTTCAGGGAATGTAGCGTGCTGCTCCAACCATTAGACCCTGACCTTTCATATAATACAGTGAATTTCTAGGTGTGCCTATATATAGAGATATCTCATAAGAAAATTAACTCGGGACATACGCTATTTATCAGAAATAAAAGGATTTAAACTAATGTCGAAACCACCTTATAGGGCCACGTAATAAAAGCAAATTAAATATAATAATTAGTCACGTATGTACACTAATATGTACATCGATTAAATAGAAGCGCAGTCCCGGTTTAACTTTAAAATAATCGATTACAGTGCTCGCTCTTTGCGTAATACAATTGACCTACATACCTCGTGTTGGCGTCATTGTTAAAATATAATCGATTTTAGATTAGAAATTACAGCTATGCAGGCAGTGTTTTGCATGAAATTATTCTCGTTTCGAAAAAGTACAGTATTGTACAGTATTGTACGGTATTTAGTTATATTTAGAGTGATTGCAGCAAAGTTCGGCGGGTCATGCACGGAAGTCTCGTGCAAGGGTATATGAGCCGTGTATAGGAAATTTATCGTCATTCGAGGTCTGTGTTTGACAGCAACAAGGCGGATAAAGAAAGAGGCAGTATTTTACAAGTGCGGCGCTCATGTTGGAATTTCATTTGTTGGACAGAACGTTTGCTGGTGTTGATTCTATCGACGAAGATAAATATATGTTTTTTGAGTGTAGTTTATTTAGTTATTTTCAGTCATTATGCTTGTGTTTTTAAAAAGCTGAGTTGCAGTATAATGACTAGTATCTTAACGTTTGGTTTGTAGAAGGTAGTCTTGCATATATACTTTCTAAACTTCTGTTAAGAGAAATGCGATGCTATTTTGTGTCTGAAAAAGACAGCGGTTATGTTATATCTTATTTATTGTTAAGCCTCGTTTTACACTAGATAATTCGGAATGGTTGAGTTTGTCATACAAGGTTGTATGTTACAGACACATGTCTATGCAATCCTAGGGTGCACTTAATGCACATGTATGTAAATCTATTCACCACAAACAAATGTTTACAAACATGTTAGTTTTATTTTGTGAACGACGTATTCATTTAAGCTGAATAATTCCATCTAAGTAGAATAGAAAATAATCATGGTTGCAGTATGACAGTTTATACTAAAATTATGTAGTAAGCACGTGGTCCCGCGTGATACATAAGGAATATAAATTCTTAGCTTGTTTCGTTTTAAAACGACAAAATAGCATGTGTATAGCGAAGTTTTGTAGGATATATAAACGGCAGACGGCGTATGTTTTCATTAAAGGTGTGATTTGCGTAATTATAGTGTCACTAATTTATATTGCAGTCCAGTTTGTGGAGCTATCTGTGTCTGTATGCGATCGATTGTATACCTATTTTATGTTTATTGTTGTTTATTAAGTGCATACAGGATGTTATTTATTAAAATATTTTCTTTAGCCAGCGCATCGGTATGCTCAATTTCGCTCCATGTATATGTTAGTGTAATATTCAATTTTTCAGACTGTAAGTTGTGAAAGCCAGTTGGATAGTTTGTCAGTTGACATGTGTAGGCCAGTTGGCCATTTGGAAAGCCATTTGGCAAGTGTGTCAGTTGACATTTGTAGGCCAGTTGGCCATTTGGAAAGCCAGTGGGCTAGTTTGATGTGTAGGCCAGTTAGCCAGAATGAGAAGCCAGTTGGCTAAACTGTCAGTGGACAGTTTGTATATTTTTCAGTTGAAGATTTTGACAGGCAGTATGTTACAAGCGCGTTGCTCATGTTGGAATTCCATTTGTTTGACACCACGGTTGCTGGTGTTGAGTCTATCAATGATGATAAGTATATATTTGTTAAGTGTGGTTTATTTAGTTATTTTCATTCATTATGCTTGGGGTTTTAACACATTGAGTAGCAGTGTAATTATCTGAACGTTTGGTTGGTAGAAGGTAGTCTTGCATATACACTTAATACAATTCTGTTAGGATATATTCGATATTTTTTCTTCTGATTTTGTGACTGAAATAGATCGCGGTTATGTTATATATATTTTATTGCTTCGTTTTAAATTCGATAATTCAGAATTGTGGAGTTTATGATACAAGGTCGTATGTTACAGACAAATAATCATGGTTACAGTATGTCAGTTCATAATGAAATAATGTACATGTAGTAAGCACGTAGTCCCGTGTGACACCTAAGGAATATAAATTCTTAGCCTGCGGGGGAAATTTCTCGTGCAATGCAAGGTTTTGAAGGATACATAAATGGCAAACGGCGTGGTTTTGTCAATGTAGCCTAGTTGACACGTATATGTATTTTTCGGTGTGTGTGTAATTAGGTTCTTCTTTCCGATGATTAGTTAACCACTGAAACGAATGTCAATTCTTTATTTCTAATCTTTACAGCTGTACAATAAGTTTGATAAAAGTACAATGATCAATTAATTATATATAAAATAATAAGATATAATTATATATAAGCATGCATTATAATTGATGATAACTGGTATTACATTAGTATTTTAAGACATACAAAATATAAACATTTAATTATTAATAATATATTAATTATATAAAATTATATAAATATAAGTATGTATAATTATTAATTATATAAATTCAAACAGTTTTAATAAAACTATTCTTAGTTATATTAAAAAAAATAAAAAACCTCAATGTAACCTGAAACGTAATGTAAATTCTTTATTTCTAATCTTTACATCTGTACACAAAGTGTGATAAAAGAGTAATGATAGAAATATGATCAGCAGATGCTATGCTTGACAGGTTAGTAACAACGATGATTAGCATTGGTGAATGGTGATTTGATTTGAATACAATTTATTGACAGTTGTCATTCAAGATGTGTTATGCGTATGTTATAGTGTTGTAATTCTAAATATTCTCTATTTCAGTCCAATTTTGGAAGCTATCGGTGTGCGTGTAATTGCTTATATTTAATTTCTCTGGTTATTGATGCTTTATTAAGGACTCAATGTGTTACACGCGTTTTATAGTTTTGTAATACTGAATAATTTTTTTTTATTTTTCATTCTAATGTTAATAAATCGGTGTATATATGTAAAAGCCTATATATAATATTTTCATGTTTATTGTTGCTTTATTAAGTGCATACAGGATGTTATTTATTATAATATTTTATTTTCATCATGCGTATAGGAATGCACCTAATTTTCGTTTCATGTAATAGGTTAGTGTAATACTCAGGTGTCTTCACTTTGTTAAAAGCTGAATATTTGCTGATTTCTCTAGAATTAGAGGGTTCGGGAGGTGATGAAGGGGCCTTAACACTGATCTAGAGCCATGGGTCCTCATACGTCCCCCTGGCATTAAAAGACAAAGAAAAAAAAAAGAGAAAATAAACAAATATAATGACCAGTAGGGTTGCGTATCCCGCTCGCAGTTACCTGAATCGTTCATTATCACGGATTCATGTATGGAGTGCCCGTGAAGTAATATGCGCACTTCTCCGGATATGTGGTAATGGATAAATATGACAAATATTGCAGCTGCGTTGAACCAACTTAATGCATCACTATGTGCACTTTTATGCGATTTTAATATATTGCTCTGTCATTTGTTTTTCATTAATAGTGTTGCAGTGGATGGTGGAGGTTTTTGCTAGCCATAAAGGTTGATACATGAGTATGTGTATATGAGATAATCACGACATGTTCTATATAATTGTGTTAGTATAATTTTAGTACCTGAGAGTGTGTGCTTAAGACGACAGCAGTTATTCCAACAGTTTTCGTACGAAGATGGTTATGCGGCAGTCTTCATCGGACAGCAGTTGGGTAAAATTATCAGACTGTAAGTTGACATGTGCAGGCCAGTTGGCAATTTGAAAAGTCAGTTGGATAGTTTGATGTGTATGCCAGTTGGCCAGAATGAGAAGCCAGTTGGCTGGTTTGTCAGTTGACATGTGTCGGCCAGTTGACCAGTTGGCCATTTGGAAAGCCAGTTGGCTAGTTTGTTAATGACATGTATAGGCCAGTTGACCAGTTGGCCATTTGGAAAGCTAGTTGGCTAGTTTGATGTGTAGGCCAGATGGTTAAACCGCCAGTGGACAGTTTGCTATTTTTCAGTTGAATACTTTGACAGGCGTTAAGACGAGTGTGGGCGATTTAAGGAAAGGTTATACATTTTAAATTATAACGTTAATTTATTCTCTCTTTGTTTATTCGAAAATGCTATCAAATACAAATACCCATTGCTATTTGTGTTGTGTTTTTGCATTGATATGAATGAAGATTGATGATGGTAATTATGATGATGGTGATGATAATTATAGTGATGATTATGGTGACCGTGATGGTGATAATAATGGTGATGTTGATGTGATTATCATAATTATTATGTGATGATGATGCTGATGATGGTGATGTCTTTGCAAGTTTTTTTGATAGTTCTATTTCTCAGTATTTTAAGAATAGAGAATAATAAATTTACTCAGGAAATGAGTGAGTAAACGAAGTTACAGGCGGAATTTAACACCGTAAGGTATGAACTATTGAAATAAACAAATGTAAATACAAATGTAAGACATTTAAAGATGAAGAAAAAAACTCCCGAGTGTTTAGCCGGGAAAAATTGAAAAGAAAAGAAAAAAATGCAGCATTATGTCTCGGAAGTAACTGCAAAGAACTGAACTTAAGCATTCAGTCGGCTTTACATTGGAGATACATGTATATGAAAGAACACCGCTCAATACTGTTTATTTTTTAACAATTATCCTAGATTCTCGGTTAAATTACCGTTCATTTTCTGAAATTGACATTTATGAATGTATTTAATGAATTACTACTAAAACCAAACACCTTGACATTTACATAGCTGGCAAATATGTTTGGCATACATGCCATAATTTGTACATTGACAAAAAATCGGCGGGACATTTGACATTTAAGCGGGACACCTTAATATTGTTATTTTGTCGCAGGGTCCATGAATCGCAATCGCAATATTACTTATCATATCATTCATGTACATAATACATGTATATCACTGTTGAACTCGTAGTACTGATTTGATAATTAATGAAGTATAAAAATCTTGATTTAAAAACATGTATATTATATATGCTTTGTTCTTGCAAACACGGCGGGCAATTTTCCTCGTGCATGTCGTGCCTACGTGCGTAAAATGTTAAAGACCTTCTGCACAGAGCATTACTTTCTGTGGTAATTGTTTAATGTTGTATAGTTACCAAGGAGGTTTGAATAATGCACACAAAGATGTTAAGTTTACAGTAGAAGGAAACGTGACAGGTTATATAAAGTTCAAATTGCGTTATAACGATGCCTATAATATTTCGCGACGAGGTCGGACTATCTGTATTGGCATGGAACATTCATGGGCTAAGTAGAGCGAAACTAGAGGACAGTGCTTTTACTGACTTAATTTGTAAATATGATATAATTTTTTTATTTGAATCTTGGGGTAATAAAAGATCAAATTTTGATTTAAACCAATATAAATGTTACAACCTCTTCAGAAAAATACAAAATAAAAAAGCTAAGCGTTGTAGTGGAGGTGTAGTTTTGTATGTTAGAAACGAATTTTGCAAAGGTATTACAATTGTTAAAAATCATTTTGAAACGATAATCTGGTTGAAACTAGATAAACATTTTTTTAATCTGTCTGATGATATTTATTTAGCAGGAGTTTATATATGGCCTGAAGGGTCGACTATGTATAATTTTATTAACGACGATTTGTTTGACCGTCTACAAAGTGATATTTGTTTATTTGAAACTCGAGGAAATGTATTTTTAACGGGTGATTTTAATGCCAGGGTCGGAAGCGGGGATAAAACAGATTATATTATTTGTGACAAACCAATTACAGAATTTGATAACGATGAATATGCACCTGACAGGCCAATCAGTCGAGTTTCAATGGACAAAATCCATAATAATTTCGGAGTTAAATTGCTAGACTTATGTAAGTCAAACTGCGTTAGAATTGCTAATGGAAGGCTTGGAAACGATTATAATATTGGACATTTTACTTACGTGTGTGCATCGGGATCGAGTGTTATTGATTATCTATTGTTGAGTGAACGTGACTTTGGTAAATTGAGCAATTTTTGTGTAAACTCTTTTAATGAATGGTCGGATCATGCATCGCTCTCTTTTCAAATTAATTGTGACAATGTGTATTATAGTAATGAAAATAATTATACACGAACTAGCATTAAATGGGATGAAAGTCTGAGAAATGAATTTAGGCGGGTATAATCTCAAAATTGCCTTTATTTAATTCTTTAACACTAGGCACAGATTTTGTTGATAGAGATTCTGTTAACAGCTGTATAAACAATTTTACCAAAGAGATCCGCGATGTTGCTGATCCTCTTTTTTGTAAGATAAAGACAGTTCATTATAGTTCATATAATTGTAAAAGTGTTTCCAAAAAATCTAAATGGTTCGACGCAGAATGCTTTGAAGCTAAACAAACATATATCACAGCTTTAAATAGATATAATTTTAATAAAAGTGATATTAATAGAAAAGATATGATTGAATGTAAGGGGCGTTATAAAAAATTAGTGAAACGAAAAAAGCGGAAATGTGATGTTAATAAGATGAAAAACATTGAAAGCTTACGACATTCCAAACCTAAAGATTTTTGGAAACATTTTAGAAAGAATAAAAATAATTGTAATAATAATATAAGCAATGAATAAAACTTTCCAAATGATTTAATGAAGACGCAGAACATTTCTGTAGCAATACTAATAATACCAATACTAATAATACTACTAATAAGGCAAATACTACTACTACTACTACTACTACTACTAATAATGATAATAATAATAACAATGACGATGATTGTATTTTTGATGAATTGGATGTACCAGTTACAATCCGAGAAGTAGAATCCGTTATACATAACCTGAAGAGGAATAAATCATTTGCAGCGGATCAACTCTTAAATGAATACTTTATTGAATCATGTGATATTTTAGCTTCGCATTTAGTCAATATTTTTAACGGTATCCTTAATTCGGGCATTTATCCAGACTCATGGATGAATGGACTTATTGTACCTATTTTTAAGAAAAATGACCCCATGGATGTTAACAATTACAGAGGCATTACGTTGAATAGTTGCTTTCCAAAATATTCACTGGTATCATTAATAAACGTGTCTCAAAATGGGCTGCAGATAATAATATAGTAAGTGATGCACAATTTGGTTTTAAAAAAGGGAGTTCCACAGTAGATGCTATATTCGTGTTAAATGCAATAATTAGTAAAATATTAAATGAAAATGGGAGACTAGCATGTGCGTTCATTGATTTTAAAAAGGCATTCGATAGTATATATAGGAATGGTTTATGGTATAAATTATTTAACTTGGAATGAGAGGTAAAACATTACGGGTAATACGGGATATGTACTCGAAAGTGCGCATATGCATAAATGGATATAAATCGTATTCAGAATTCTTTGAATGTTCTATAGGTTTAAAACAAGGTGAAGTAATGTCCCCAATATTGTTTTCTCTGTTTTTAGAAGACCTAGAATTATTCCTTTGCGACGATGTTAATAGTGGCATATCCATAGATGATCTTACATTTATTTTAATGCTGTTTGCAGATGATATGGTTATCCTTGGGAAAACCCCAACAGATCTCCAACATAGTCTAAATCTTTTACAAAATTACTGTCATACGTGGGGACTTGAAGTAAACCCGGACAAAAGTAAAGTTGTAGTGTTCAGAAAACGGGGTCCTTTAAAGCTTGATGAAAAGTGGTTTTACAATAACATCCCATTAGAAACTGTATACAATTTCAACTATTTAGGAACTGTTTTTAACTATACAGGTAGCTACATACTTAATTGTGAAACCATTTCTGGCAAAGGACTAAAGGCTCTAAATACCCTTACGAACAATATCAAAACAGCCCTTCTACAACCTAGTACCATATGTCAATTATTTGACGCATTTGTAGGATCAGTATTGAGCTACGGTTGTGAAGTATGGGGTTTTGGCAAATCTGCAAAAGTAGAGAGAATTCATTAAAATGTTTGTAAAAACCTTCTTAAAGTAAAACAATCTACATGTTCAATTGCTGTTTACGGAGAACTTGGCCGATATCCACTGTATATCACTAGACACACACGCATTATTAAATATTGGTTACAAATATTAAATAGCGACAATAGTATTATTAAGGAGTTATACCAAGCATTGTTAGATGATTGCATTAAAGGTAAATCTAACTGGTTAACCAATGTTAAATCTCTTTTAGATAGTAGTGGTTTCTCATATGTTTGGGTTACCCCCTATCTAGTTAATACGAATTGTTTCCATCTAGATTTTAAACAAAGACTGCTAGATCAATTTAAACAGTCGTGGTATACTGCTGTTAATAACAGTCGAAGTTTGTGCACTTATAAGCTGTTTAAAATTGATTTTGACTTTGAATATTATCTTGATAAAATACCTTTAAGATATCGTATTGCATTATCTAAACTGAGAGTGTCATCTCACCAATTAAAAATAGAAACAGGCCGACACGGCAATAACAGAATCGAACATTGTCACAGATATTGCACTTTTTGCAATAAAATTGATTTGGAAGACGAATATCATTTTATATGCATTTGTCCCCAGTATAGTGACATTCGGAAGACATATTTAAGTAAATATTACTATACTAAACCTAGTGTGGTCAAATTTATTAGCCTATTTAAATCAAAAAATTATAAAACAGTATTGAATTTGTGTAAATATACATACCATGCTTTTAACAGACGAAAAGGTATGATTAATACTGTACAATAGTTGCAATAATTTGTGTTCTCTACAGTAGCATATATTAATGTACATATTGTACATACATTGATTACGCTGTCTCGTATTTTTGTCTTATGTTTTCGTATGAAATCTACAAGTCCCTCCTCTGGGCAAGTACTTTATTAAAACACACTTGTCGTAACTTTCTCTGGATTTTGTTTTTTTTTTGCTATGCGAACTAGAAATAATAAATGTTATTTGTTTTATATACATATTAGTATTATAAACTGTGTATATATGTACATATGTTATAAGGTGTCATGTGACTATTATTATTATTCATTGGATCATGTTACGAAAAACATGTATATGTTTAAGTAACGAAATAAATATGTTGAATCTTGAATCTTGAATTTCGAATCCAAAACGCCTATCCGAATTTTACTGCTCATGTGAGGTAAATAGAGTTAAAACGCACATATAAATTTTGAACTTCGTGAAAATCCTTTGTTCTGCAAGAAAAGCGCGCGAAAATTATGCTGGCATGTACAACGTCACGTCATCCGCATGGAAAGCGTGGATTTATTGATTGCCATATAAAAACTTTGTAGTGCAGAGAACAGTGAGATTTTTACTTTTTAGTGCATATAACAGTGAGATCTTTACTTTTGAATACAAGTTTCGTAGCGCATAACATCAAAATTAGGTATCTGTATGGCGAACATCTGCAGTTAACATTTCCTCTTGAACATTAAAAAACAAAACAACCGAATTAATAACGTAATTGTTGTTCAGATACGTGGTATTGATCTGTGACATAGGTTACTGTATACACCCTCCACGCACGTGATGACTAACAGCAATTAGCGACCGCGGATTATATGACCACCATCCCGCGAAAGCGTGACAATACACCGTTGCTTGGGTTATCATTACTGCTTCTCTTTGACACATAGGGACCAATTAAGGGATTAACGATAAGAAGTAAATTGTTGTCTCCTGGGTTTGAGTAACTTAGATTATTTTTTTTTAATAATTAACATTAAGGACAAAGACGCTGAAACTTTATGGGAATTTGTCCTAGTAGGGACAAATTATAATCTCAATATTAATACATTGAACTTTCCTGGACAAGATATACTGATTTATGAACATAATAATGTGAACAGGTTAAATTCCCTCTTTTTCTTTGACATTTCCCTTACTGCCGCGGCTGTTGGAGCATTTAGATGCAACATTTTAATTATTATTATTAAGTATTTGGTGATTTGCTCCATTTATAAGCAAACCACATGAAATATGATAGATAGCTCCTCATGCTTTGGCATTTCCATGATCGCCGCAGCTGTTGGAGCATTTATATCCAATTGTTATTGGTAATTGTTAAGGTTTTAGTGATTTGCTCAATTTGTAAGCGAACCACTTGAAAGATTATTACATCTACATTGTTTTTGCCACATTAAAGTTAAAATCAGCTGTCGATACTCCCGATTAATATATATTAACTAGGAGCAGTCACCGATCGCCCCCATTGACAGTAATGAAGGAGTCAGATGATGACGACACTCAAATAATGAAATTTACGAGTAATTAAGTTACCGTATGTCATGTACTTATTGCTCTTCTATTATATATTTAATAATTTATAAATAAAAATAACACAAATAACTTGAGATCTCTTGTAACATTTCGCAAGTTTGAATAAGCATTTACGAAATACATGTATGTGAATACCGAAACTAGAGTTGGATTGTTTTAAATCCATTGCTGCTAAACTTTAAACAGTGTACAAAATATCAATTTCTTGATCATAAGTTACAACATATTTCATATAGCTATAATTTGATTAGTCGAACATACGCAACAAAGCTGATCCGTTTTGAAACTATACATCCCTACAATTTCCTTCTAATCGCCATAGAATTAAATACTACATGTTTAATTTCACGCGTATATCAGAAACCATCAGCACTTTTTAATTCAATGGCTGTGATACCGCATTTTAGCTCAATACGTAAAACCATGCATAGCGCAATTTATTACTGGAACTGCGGGGACCTCTGATACAGTGAAAACGTCTCTTACAATTTGTTCATTGCCAACGTTTCGAGCCTCGATAACCGGACCTGAGTAGACAGCCGCGGGAACCTTAAACGCTCATACTAGATATAGCCCGACACGTCTGTTTACGAGAAAGATGCTAAGCTAGCAATGGCGCAACGCTACCTTACTAACCATGTATATTAGTATTGATATATAGGCAAAATGTCTCCTGGCGCACAATTTCTCTACGCCATACGGTTAGAGCATCGATGCTTTGACGTAAATAGGCAGCCACGAGAACCTAAAGCGCTCCTACCGGAAGGGGTCCGACGCCTCTCGGCCGCACTCCTCCCGATAAACGCATAAATATAGTTTACACAGTCAAAACGTCTCCTGGCGAATAATATAATTTAGTCTAACAGGTAAGATATATATGTATTACAGGGGCTGGCAGTCCTGGACGAATGCAGCCATAGTGCTGTGCAATTACTCATTTTTGACAAGATATTTCTATAATGAAACGGCAGTGCTCGAGTTGGCTGTTCACGAGCGCCCGCACCGCCTGAATATTATAGGTCAAATTACACCAAAACGGAAGTCACATCCTCAGGGTTACAGTTAGATAATAAACACATAGGGTTCAGTGTATAATGCATATGATTTTTAAAGTACAGTTTAAATGATATGTTTTGGTATCTAAATTTTTAAAGGTATATATATAAGAAATAAGAAAAAAGACAGTTTTAGGCACTACTTTATCTTAAATGGTTCCCAGCTTCATTAACCTTTGGCCCATGCATTCATGCACAAAATGGCAGCCCCCATGCCTGTCAAAACCGGTGTGTTTATTCTAAGGTAAATATTTTGAGTTACAACGTATAGAAATTTTTGACATGCTGGTTTTTCAAAAGGTTATGGCCTTATCTGCCCAACAATGTATGGTGATATATTGGGAAGTCGCTTGGTCATGTTGAAACTTGAGATCAAACATTGAATATTTTATATGTAACAATGAAGGAATTTATTTGCGCATGCGTAACCTTTAAGAACTTCCGGTAAGATTTGTCGTCTGCAACAATTTTGAAAATGGATGCCTACAAACGCACTGTAATGAAGAGAATCACTGCCAGATACCAACTTGACCCCATTAAAGGCTGTATTTTATGGGATGGTTGCTCTAGAGGACATGAGGGGAGTAGATATGGGAAAGTTAAAGCAAAATGTCCACCAGAGTCACCATCCAAGACCCATTGTGTTCACCGTGTTGTTTTTCAGTTTCATTTTGACAATTATTTGCACGAGTCTTAACAAGTATCTCATTTATGTCATAATACTTTGTGTTGCAATCCTTATCATTTAGTTTTAGAACCTGTGACTGTTAATAATGACCGCAAAGTTCGTGTCCGCACTGGCCGATGCATTGGCCATGATGACCGTCCGACCTGCCTACTTTGAAGAATACCAATTTTCCTAATTTGCAAAGTTTACAGATCCTATTGAGTTCATATTTTATTTTGTAATTGTACTTAGATCAGGCTTTCAGCTGAAAAATACATGAAATACATGCATAAAACACTTTTGGGGCCAACGCAAACCCAAACCCCACATAATGGGGTTAGCGGCATCAAAATTTAAATCACCATCACAATTTGGTTTAATTTGAGTATGTGTTTTAAATGCAGTGTTGAAAAGAACCAGGACCTCAGCCGGAACCATCAACTCATTGGTATACAAGTCTGGGTGAAGTGACGAGTCATCAAAGCTACTGAACTTGTCAACTACACTGGAGCGTTGGGGCGGGGCCGCAAAGCTGACACAGTCGTGTCAGTGTATTCTACTATCTAATGACTTCTTTTCTAGCCTGGCATACTTCTCATCAACACCAGTAGGAAAAGCAAGAGTTTAACCCTTGTTGGGACTCTCAAACCCGTTTTAGAACTGGACTGTTCGCACGTGAGCTCAACAATGTGAAGCCGGCATAGCGACAAGCCTTATCGCAATACAAAAAACCGTGTAAACTATTGTATATGTACATTTATTGTATCTAAGTTAAACTAGTAATCACAATATTCAGTAAACATGCACAGAAAACCTTTTTATTTTCACAGATTACACAGCAGAGAGTACCTGAAACAGATTGACGACTGCAGGCGGCTGACCTCACCCACAGGCTCAGGTGTGACAGAAAACTGTTAATTAATATCTGGCATTTACATTTTGGGGTCAAATTATTTTTTTTTTGTGTGACAGGAGGTCAAATCTGTTGATTGTTATATAAACAAACCCTTTTCTGGGGTCAAATGGCATCTGAAATGCTACATTTATATGGATTTTACCCCCAAAAATGCAGAAACTTAAAAAAAAAATTGTTCAAAAGGGATTAAAAACCTATTCTATAACATTAAGAATGCCTATGGAGATTGTTTTCACTTCTGATATTATATGTTATGTCTGCCATGCCTATTAAAACTCAAAGTTGTGCTTTATTCTGAGTTGAACAAATGTTTTCCAAGATGTACCTATGTACATGTTTTCTGTCGAAATTCTTGTCTCGCAACGCCTTTATAAGTGGTATTTTCAACTTAATTTTTTTCCAATAAATCCTTATACCAGTGTGATAGGACTTCATGTTCGTTCTCGAAATAGATCAGACTGATGAAAAATGTGGTTTCTATTCAAATTTGAAAGGGTTGGGTTCTCTTAAAGGTCAAATTACACCAAAACGGAAGTCACATCCTCAGGCTGTCAGTTAGATAATAAACACATAGGGTTCAGTGTATAATGCATATGATTTTTAAAGTACAGTTTAAATGATATGTTTTGGTATCAATTTAAAGGTATATATGTAAGAAATAAGAAAAAAGACAGTTTTAGGCACTACTTTATCTTAAATGGTTCCCAGCTTCATAACTTTTGGCCCATGTATTCATGCACAAAATGGCAGCCCCCATGCATTGAGACTCGCCCATAGGTCCCCTGGTGACTGTTTTATTATTTATTTCAATAATATTATTCATGTTATATTTTATATTATATCTTCGTAACATATTTCTTGAAATATCTACAAATAAGCTTATGCATGCACTGCTATGTCTAATTTCAAAATGTATTGCTTAAACATTATACAATGTTATAGCACATCAATATTATAGCAAATCAATAATATTGACGTAGCGATTATACACAGTTTTCAAGCATTGTAATACGAAAGTGTTGAGCATCACATACATACAATAACAATTCAGATAATTTGTGCAAATAACAATGGAAATTGTACAAGTGTAAACACATACATGTACAAATGTAAATTAAATATCGATTTTTAACTTCTCGGCGAAATATTGAGAGATTATACGAAGAAGAACCGAATGTGGATTGTAATAGCGACTCCCTATACTAAACATTCAACAAACTAGTAAAAAACCGTTATTCTGTTTCTATTTGATTCATGTGACATGAGTGACAAATTCGTTTGTTCAGGAAAATGTGTGTGCATCTACGTGTTTTTGATTACGTTCTAAACCTTGCAATCGCAACTTGCGTGAGTTTTATTACTATATTGTAGTGTAGTATATTGTAGTGTTACTGTAGGAATTTGTCAACATTGTTTATCAATATTTATGAAAGCGTAATTATTACACTTTTTTCTGTGTATTACACAATGAAGAAATACAATGATTTAAAGTTTTAATGTCTGACATCATCATCATCATCACCATCATCATCATCATCACCATCATCATCATCATCATCAGCATCATCATCATCATCACCATCACCACCACAACCACCACCACATTCACCACCAACATCACCATCATTACTCATCATCACCATCATCATCATCACCATCATCATCATCAGCATCATCATCATCATCACCATCACCACCACAACCACCACCACATTCACCACCAACATCACGATCATTACTATCATCATAATCATCATCACCATCATCATCATCATCACCATCATCATCATCATCATCATCATCATCATCATCATCATCATCATCACCATCACCACCACAACCACCACCACATTCACCACCAACATCACCATCATCACCATCATCATAATCATCATCATCATCATCATCATCATTATCATCATCATCATCATAGCCATCACAAACATTATCTAATAATCATAATAATAATAATAATAATAATAATAATAATAATAATAATAAATATAATAATGATAATAATAATAATAATGATTATAATAATTTGTGCGTATATTATTTTAAATAAACAACAAGTCAATTGTCTACACATACTCATGGAAATTAATTAACTGTATTTAATAATATTGTTTGCTGCTCAGTGTCTAACTTAATATTTAAGGACCTGCCCAATATTACATTCATATTAGCATAAAAACGACATCTAATTTGCGCGATCTTGTGGAAAACCTTTAAACGGAAAATATCAATTTTTTTGTGTTGGTTCTGGTTTTTGTCAAGTATAACTTCACATTCAACTTGTCACCAGCAGAGGTTGATGACCCGAAGTGTTATCGGTTACTATGGACGCAGTGTCCATGTTATTGCCGAAGACGGATAAGAAGGATGTCTGTGCAGCCTGTTAGAAAAATATAAGTTAAGAATATGTTATTGTCTAACATATTTTGAAACTTTTAAGAGCTTTTAATATCTTCATAGAACACATGTGAAGACAATTTGATATAAACGATACCATCTTTCCAATAATTAACTTTACAATCATCAATCATCATCACAATCATCATGATCACAATTATCATCATCATCATCATCATCATCATCATCATCATCATCCCATGTTCTTCTGCATCATCACGATATATTCATGAAATGTTTTATTAGCGCTACATAAATGTGTTAACTAGTGTGTATGCGTCCTATTTTTATGTACACGCATTAGGCACTACAAAAACATATAAAACTAATCTCGAAATATGAAAAGAATACATGGCATATTCATTTTTGTAGCAATATTTTTGTGATTGCATCATCATGATAATCATCATCATGATCTTTCTAATGATCGTCATGATCATCTTTCTCATGATCATCGTGATCATCTTGATCGTAGTCATCATGATCATCATCATGATCATCATCATCATCATCACCATCATCATCATCATCATCATAACCATCATCATCATCATCATTATCATCATCATCATATTCGTCATCATCATCATCATCATCATTATCTTGAGAAATATACTACTACTACTGCTGCTACTACTACTACTACTACTACTACTACTACTACTACTACTACTACTGCTGCTGCTGCTACTACTACTACTACTACTACTACTACTACTACTACTACTACTATTACTACTACTACTACTACTACTACTACTTCTACTACTACTACTTCTACTACTACTACTACTAGTACTACTACTACTACTAATAATAATAATAATAATATAATAATACTAATAACACTACTATTAATAATAAACTGTAATATGATTATCTTTTTGCTGCCCAGTGTATCATTTTATATTAAAAAGTCGTGCCCACAATTTCATTTATATTTAACTTAATATAGCTATCCGATGTACAATAGTTTAGTAGTGAACCTTTAAATTGAAAATATTTGTTTGGTAAAGTATAACTTATCATTCAAATTGTCACCCTAAGAGGTTACTGTGGAAACCGTGTTGATTTTATTGTCGAATACTGATAAAAAAATGTCTGTGCACCCTGTTAGAAAAATAGAATTTCAGAATATTCAATTGATTTGTCTAACACATTTTGAAACTAATTTTAATATCTTTATAAACAATGAAGTGAAAACAATGTTAAGAAAACGAGATCGTACTTACAATCATAATTTCCACAATCATGCAACAGCATGTTATTCTTCACCATCATACTAATTATTTAAAAGCACTACACAAGCCTATGTACAAGTTTAAACTAAATTATCAGTATTTGTATAATATACCATATGTTCATATTAAAGGATTCTTAATCCATTCGAATAAATGGGCATTTATTTTGCCGAGAAGAATACAAATTAAAGACAATTTCAAACAAAACACATTGTATTTTCTGAAATGCTCCACCATTATTGTTTATTTTCAGGTAAAACTGATACATTTAGCTTGGCCTTGTCAATGTGTGAATTCAAGCAAATTTAATTCTGCATTAATTGCTGCAAAATCATGGAAAATGAGAATGCTATATTTAATTATGACAGCCAAATAAAGGTTGTATGATAAATGAAATAAAGGCAGTTGAACTTTGAATTTTCATTACGTAATCTTGTTTGGCGGCTATAAAACTGCATTTATTGGTACAAAACAGATGATTCTTTTTAACTCATTACAACAAATATTATCATATTAAGTGACGTAATAAATACAAAAATAATTAATTACGGTAACGTATTGTAACAGCCGGGTTTTTACAACAGCAACACTTGCTTTCTGTTCCCTCCCATGTGGGAGCATAAATGTACAAAAACAGATGCCCCGGGGCTATAGATTGTCAGCTGTTTAGACAGTAGGGTGCTCCTCAATCTGTGATTGGAAAGATATGCAGTTTGTAATCTTTTTGGAAGATAATACAATAGGTTGAGCATAGAAACAATTTTTCAGATTTTTCATTGTCATTTACTATTACTACTGCTGCTGCTGCTGCTGCTCCTCCTCCTCCTCCTCCTCCTACTACTACTACTACTACTACTACTACTACTACTACTACTACTACTACCACTACCACTACCACTACCACTACTACTACTACTACTACTACTAATACTACTAATACTACTAATACTACTAATACTGCTACCACGACAACGACGAAGACGACGATGGCGGCGGCAGCGGCTGCTACTGCGCTGTTAATGCTGCTACTGGCACTGCTACTGCTACTACTACTACTACTACTACTACTAAATTGACTGCACAGTATATACATATATTTTATTATTCACGATCTAGAGTTTATGACCTAAATTGGTATCGGTTTCTTCATCATCATCACCATCACCACCACCAGCACCACCACCGTCATCCCTTATCATCATAATCATCATCATCATCGTCATCATCATCATAATCATCATCATCATCATCATCGTCATCATCATCATCATCGTCATCGTCGTCGTCGCCGAGGCCGTCTTTATCATCATTATCTATTTCTTCTTCTATTTCTTCTTCTTCTTTTTTTTCTTCTATTACCTCACCATCATCACCACCACCATCAACTTCGTCGTAAACGTCGTTGTCATTATCATGAAAAAAATACACCATAGATTTTGTATCGAGTTTTTATAACAGTCGTCTAGTTGTATTGATGTAAAATATTAAAGTATATATGTATGCATGTGTAAACTATAAGTATATTTCAAAGTATATTTAAGGAATATATTTACGAATCGTCCCCAAAATTACATTCTGTTAAATTGTGCGCACAGGCCTCTAAGATGTTAACTGACGTGTCAAAATGGCAAACTCTCATAACCATATATTGTGTTGTCAGAGTATTAAAAGTATGCGGTTCGTAGTTTTTAAAGATCTGTTTATTTTAATAAAATAAATAATCAATTATTGGAGTATTAGTTGATATCCCCAATTGTGATTAAAACTAATATGACACTTATGTGGCATAAGAAAGTATCAGTGAATAAACAATGTCATTGGGTATCTAATTAAGAATACATTTACTTTGTTCATCTTCCTATGATGTAATTAAAGCTGAGTAATTTAGCCAGATGACTAAATAATAATAATAATAATAATAATAATAATAATAATAATAACAATAATGATAACAATAATACTAATAATTATATAATAATAAAATAAAATAAAATAAAAATAAAAATAAAAATACTACTAATAATAATAATGGTAATAATAAAAAAATAAAACATAAAAATAAATAATAATAATAATTAAACAATTAAAAACAATACTAATAATACTAATAATTTATAATAATAATAATGATAATAATAATAATCATAATCATAATAATAATAATAATAATAATAATAATAATCATACTACTACTACAACTAATAATAATAATAATAACAATAATAGTGTTTTTTATAAAACAGATAGTGTTTATTAATAGTGTTTAACAATTAATATATCTAAATAATAAAAATTATACTATTAATAATAATACTAATAATTAATACTAATATTAATACTTTTACTGATCATAATAATAATGCTAATAATGCTAATAATAATAATAATAATAATAATAATAATAATAATAATAATAATTACAGTGTTTATTCTTATTTGTATTATTACTAATTTTTTATGATTATTATTATGATTGTTATAATTATAATAATAATGATAATTATTATTATATTTATTATTATTATAATTATTATTTTGAAATATTAATTGTTCACGCATATCCACGATCAATTAACTGAAAAATATATAAACCAAAAAAAGAAACATATAAATAAATAAATAAATAAATAAATAAAAACATAAATAAATGTACAAAACAAAAATAATTAATTAAACCAGAAAGAGAGAAAGAAAGATATCAAAATCAATAGATACATGATTTACCAATTTATCAGAAACATTTTTCGCCATTGATGTTCTCCCAAACCGAATATTCTTTTGTTCAGTATCAAAGACTGTAATTTTTAGTGGTATTTGCTATTAAAATTCATTTAAAAGTAATTTCAATACTTGAATCCAGTGTATTATCTGATTTAAAATTGAGAAATTAATCCCATTTTAAAGGTGGGAAAAAATCCCAATTTCGAAAGTGGGAAAAAAATCCCATGGGATTTTAATTTTGTTGAAACATGTCAAAACGCATCAAAAACAAGTTTCCTACTGATTTTAAGATAAAACATAGCATACCTGAGAAAATCTGACAAAATAAGAATTTTTTTTTTTTCCATTTTTTAAAATGGGATTTTTTTATTACAGCCAAATATAATATTGTGTCTATACAAAACGATTCAATTATGGTTATATTGAATATTTATGCATATAAAAGACATAAAAACATAAAAACGGTTTTAAAATTTACATAAATCCAACGGGATTTTTTTTCCAGCCTGAAAAAGTGGGAAAAAAATCAGTGGAAAAACGAAAAATCCCATGGGAAAATGGAAAAATCCCACGGGAAAGCCAATTTTGCACATAACTTACATAATAAAAGAAAATATTTTTTATGTTAAGAACACCAATTATTAATCACAATTGAACGTTTTAACGAACACTTTATGTAAAATAGTTATATTTCCAAGAAGAAGGGTACTTAGGTTTGCGAAATTTCGGTTTCGCAAAGTTTTTTCCGGTGGCCGTTTACAGTCCACCATTGCCGGATACTGGTCCATTGAATTGACAATATAATATTAATAATTATTAAATGCTAGGTGCAATGTCAATTCAACAAAGATCGGATATTGCTATCTACCAGATCAGATATTACTTTAAAGAAAACAAATATATTCAGTAATATCCATTAAAAATTATAATTAAAAACAAATCCACAGGATTTAATGTTATTTAAAATGAATTATTATTATAAGTAAATGTACAGTCCATTTCAAAAAGACTAGAACACCCATTTCCTTCGTTAATACTAAAAACTGCTTTAAGATCGCGGTTTATTAATATACCGAAAGTTTGTATAAGGCGCACTAACGTACACTGCGAACATATGTTTTTTAAATAAGGACTTCAAAGTCAATCCGATTGGCTTTGATTTGAAGGGCCGGGGTGCTCTATCACTGTTACTATGCAATGAGTCACTGCTGGATTAAGTCCCGACCTTGGGGCCGACCATCAGGGAGGCTATTGTTGCTGTATGCAAGTAAAATTTAGTATGGCTATACCTATATAGCAAATTAAGTGTGTTGAGTATTGGACTAAGAATATTGATATGCACAAGTTTGACAGCAGCTTTGAATGCCTTTCAGGTATAAGCGTTATAAAGATGTGCAGACCGATGGAACTACTTAATACTGGTTATGTCAGCATAGGAGATTTAACGAATAAGAGGTTGTAATAACTACCATTCGATATTAACTGTCGTTAATAACCACATGTTTTTACATGGAACACATAAGTAGGACTCGTGCCGAAACACCATTAAGTTAATATTTCAACTATATATTTAATAATATTAAATATTACGCTGTTACAATAATTGATACGTGTTACTATCAAAGGTTTACAAATTCATGTAATGGACATATATAATTAAATAATACTTAGACGAAATACATTCATTAAATACACAAGATTATCCACACTTAAAAAGAAACCCACAGTCCAAGGCTGTCCATGCATATGATCAAATTATAGGCAAATGTAATGGCAGTACAATTACATCTATTTTCTATACATGTAACAAATTACCAATAATATGCTTACTAATTGCATATGATTTAAGGGTATTGTTATTACTGGAATACCTATAAAAATTACAACACTTTACTTGTAAAAAAATCAGTTTGCGTCATTACAAATTGACTTTACAATTGCCCGTCATGTTTGTGACCACCTCTCCAGGGCGGCGAACACCTAAACTGCGACTCCATTACTGGGGTAGAGAATGGAATCCAGGCTGAACGCCAACCCTAGACTGTTGAGGGCCTTCCTGAGATCTGTTTGTTTCTGTGAACACTGCAGTGTAGCAGGTAATACGAGATAGAGTACGGCTCCCCACATGCACCACAGTTTGGATCTAACTTTAAAATATGTTTTCCAAAATGTCCTGGCTAATCTTATTCTTAATCTACAAATACATTTATCAATGGAATCTTTTACGCGAATACTGTTTGGGTGCTTTAAGATGTTTATTGAAATTTTCCGAAACTTTCCCCCCATTCCATTTGTTAATAAGACATGTTCTGGCCCAAGAGTAAATTTCTGTTGGTGCATACGGGATACTTTCTTCTACGACGCTGGCCCCAAGGCCATCCTTTGCAGCCGCATCCGCCCCTTCGTTCCCCATGACCCCAACATGGGCCTGACACCAGGCAAGGTGCACATGTACGTTTTTGAATTTGGCCCAATTGAGATTTTCTAAAAAATTGGTCACAAGTTCTGGCCTCGATTTGCATCCTTTATTTTGTAATGCAGTTAAAGAGGATAGAGAATCTGAAAAGATGACTGATTTATGTATTCTATTTAGAATAATCCATTTAATGGCTTGTTGGATCGCATGAAGTTCAGAACTGAAAATAGATAGATGTTTGTCAGACGCTTTTTGAATGTAAAATTTATGCTGGGAACTACAAAGGCTGCCGCTATCTTGCCGGTGTCCGATTATTTAGAGCCATCTGTGTAGATTTGTAGCGAATCCCCAAATTTTGAATCATTATGTAACAAAAATTATTTTTTAATTTCAGAGGGTTTTTGATTTTTGTTTATCTTCCCTGCCAAAGAAGTATCGATTGAAGCATCAGATATTGTCCAACTGGGGGGGGGGGAGATGGGGGACGGCCTGAGGTCTGCCCCAACTGCCTTGTCATACGCAGCCCCCTCCAACAGAGCTTCTACCCTGGCACCAAAAGTTAACTGTATTTTTTTACGTTTCAGGTATCGGCTCCTGATGAAGGTGCAACTCCCGACAAGTTTGTTCACTGGGTTCTGTTCCCGCCGGGACTGTGCCCTGGTCCAATATTGGAGTATTTGCTGCTCACGACGCAGAGCCAAAGGAAGCACACCGGCTTCCTCCTCAAGTAAGTTTACCGGTGTACTGACAAGGGCCCCCAGGGCTATTCTCAGAGCTTTGTGCTGAATTCCGTCCAAGATTTTTAAATGAGTCTTGCATGCACTACCATAGACTTGGGCACCATAGTCTATCTTTGGACGTATGAGAGACTTATAGAGGAGCAAGAGGCTTTTTTTATCTGAACCGTAACCTGTCCCTTTTAGCATCCTCATGATATTTAAGTCTCTCTCGCATCTGTCTGCCAAAGAGAGAAAGTGGTGGCGGAAACTGAGTTTTCTATCAAGGAGTAAACCAAGCAATTTAACCACTTTCTCAAAGACAATTTTTATGTCACCTAAATTTACGTCCAAAGAATGCTGATTTTGATTTCCGAAAATAATGCCTACAGTTTTATTAGGAGAACGTTTGCAACCCCACTGGGTTGCCCATTTCCAGAGTGAGTCCAGTCCTGTTTGTGCCCGTTTTTGCAGTCAGACCATACTGGGCCCTTTAGGCCAAGTCCCCGATTCGTCGTCAAACTGGCTGATAACCATTCCTGTGTCCTTAATTGTTTCAGGTCACCCGTTTATGACGACGGAAAAGAGCAGAGGCGAAAGGATTGACCATGTTGAAAAGATGAAGCCAAATACCGAAGGCATTGTCGGGCATTGTTGGAACATGACATACGAGATGCAGTCAAAGCCAGTGGCCGAGTTCTTCCTGCTCGAGATTGCTGTTTTTAGTTCTGTTAATGTGAATTTAAGTTTTAATGGACTGTTGTTGTCCCCAGGCTCTGTCAAAATGTTCCGATATTTTGATTCAAACTTTTTTTGAAATTTCTAAGTGTCTGAAGATAAGTTTGAATCACTTGAGACTGTTTCGTAGTGTTTAATTAAAATTGAGCCTTGTCTCTGGGGTTTAGTGCTATTTCGTCACTATGTTTGAGGAGCGGTACAGGAAAATATGAATTTCCTTTAATTCTGTGAGTTTTCTGCGAAACATCCTTACTATTCTTGTTGTTAAACTTTGCTGATTCACAGAATGATTGCCAATTTTCTTTTTTAGTTTCAAAAATGACCTTTCCTTGAGACCTTTCCTTGAGACCTATATTTTTGAAGATTTTTGGGAATGGTTTTCTTAAATATTTTCAGAGCTTTTTTCCTGTCCTGTACCGCCTTTGAACAGTTGTTATTCCACCATGTCATACTTTTGTGCTTTTTATTGATGTTATTTGAGGAAGCCGGTATACTGTGCTCAGCCATGGAAATAGTTTTACTGGTTAACCTTGTACAAAAAGTTTGTACGTCACCTGAATAGACGTCTCCTAATGATAAAATAATACTCAGATCTTTAATTTTTTTCGCAGTTGGTCTTGTTAAAATTAAACGTTTGATTGATGTTTTAGTTTGACTATGAGTTGTCTCCCTTAATATTATTAGTGGAAGTTAATGAAATAACTTGAGAAAAATGATCTGATGTAAAGTTATCATCAAATATGAACCATTCTAAGTTTTTAAACATATTTTGGCTACAAACTGTAAAATATATATGTGTTTTATTACCTAAATGGGCCATTCTAGTAGGAGAACTATCAGTTAAAACTATAAGGTCATTATCACTTAACCATTGCACCACAGATTTGCCAGGGTTGTCGGCCTCGTTCGAACCCCATGGGCATTGAAATATCCTGTAATTATAAAGTTTTCGGAATGTTTCTTAACCTGTTTTAAAATAGAATATAGTGACTATTGATCACAACCTCTGGAACAGACATTGGTAAAAACATAGTTACTCTTGGAATTTAAATGAATGTTTATAGACATTTTAAAATAAAAGTTTCCTCTTTGTTATTGCAAAGGTTATCCATATTAATAGTTTCATAGTGAATATTGTTTTTTTAATGTAAAATGCTAGGCCACCGGCCACCTTGCCATTTATATTATGATATTTATGTTCTCTGGTGAATCCAGATATCTTTTTATGACATTTATCTGTTGATTTAGTTTCTCGTAAAGCAATAATTACAATATGAGGGTTGTTTTATAAAAAACTTAGAAAGTACCGCTACTCTGTAGGCTGTTAAACCCCTACAATTGAAGAACAGTATATAGGACCTATTTTCCATGGTGGAGGTCCATTAGTCTACGCGTAAACAGTTTTCTTGGCGATTGTGTGCAGGCTTTAAGACCTGCTTTTGTGCATGGATTGTTGGGGGTTTTGGTGAAGGATTTTTTCTTGCCCGGGGTCTTTGGCGGTTTGGGGTTGCATGGTGGTTGTATTTTCCGCCCCACCGGTTTTGTTTCAGTCATGAAGTAGGATGAGGGTGTACTGGTGGTTTTAATTTTAAAGTCTATGTTAGATATCATAGTCTTACTTAATCTATTTTCAATTTTAGTTTTGATATAGCTTTGAGTTTTGCGCCCTTTGGTTTATTATCACCTAGGGTAATCTCTTTCATCAATGAAAGAAGTTCAGATAGAAAAAAAATTCTATATTGGACCTCCTCATCTTCACTGACAATTGTTACGTTTTTATTAACTTTATTTAAACTATTATCATTACTGTTATTTGTATTTTTGTTAGACTTTTGATGATGTCGTAATCTGGTATTTATGATTTAATCTATGGAAGTTGAGGCATCTACAGCTATAACTTTGATTGGTTTACTCCTCCCTCTCAATGACTTCCTGAATGGACATATTTTTCTGGATACTGGTAGGGACTGAGACAAGGGAGTCCCCGCCCACCCCCCTGTGATGTAAAAGTCAGAACAGTCACTAATGGTAGTCATGCTACCACTAGTTTCTGTTGGGGGAGGGGATGCCCCAGAGTCCCCAGTGGTAAATTTCTGGTTTGGAAATTTTACATTCACAGCCGGAATGGGAGACAAAGACTTCCCTGGACTTCCACTCCACTCCGACTGGAATCTTTCACCATATTTTCAGAAATATATGTTTTTTTCTTGTATTTTAGGAGTACTGTTGTTTTCAGACAGTATAAAATAATATTTGAAGTTGTATTTGAAATTAAAAGTTGGTGCTTTACATTTTGTCCTATTTTACATGAATTTGTATGTACTTTGTTTTATTTGGAATATTCTTTCTAGATGTGAATTAATTTTGAGGGGGACTGCTTACCAGTATGCAGTATATCGGGGTATTAATGAGGGACATTTGTTCATTTCTGCTTGTTTTGTTACCACAAGGTGTATCTCTCAGTGCGAATAACCTGCACTTGCCCTCCTCCCAAGGGATACCATACTCATTGCAAAAATTGGCAATTAGTTTGGCCTCATGATAGGCTGGGCATCCCCGGTAGGCGGCAGGTGGCCGCAGTTGACACACATGCGGAGTATCTCTTTGCAGGACTTGATGTAGTGGGGTCTGGCACATCAGGCACAGCATTGCCTCCTTTTACAGAGACCCTGCCTTGCCAGATGGCCATACTCCTGGCAATTGAAACACCGGATTGGATCCTTGTGCAAAGGTTCACATTGAAACCAAAACTTGAATTAACAATTCGGACAAAGCCTGGCAACTTTTCTATAGAGGAGAATGTTACTTTCACCAATCTGGGAAAGCCGAGAGGGAGCGGTTTGAATGGCTCCATTCTTTTAAGGGATAAGATGGTACATTGGTAGTTTATATCCACGACGAGAGAGCGCGTGAGTTCATATAAGTCTTGATTTTCTGGTACTCCAGCCATGACTCTGTACAATAGGTTACCTGCAGCTGGGGTGAAAGCCCAACTAAAACGTCTCCAAGTCTAAAAACATTCTTCTTTAAAAATCTCTGTAGGCTTTCAACGGAGACAGCCTCTAGCAAGACCGCTCTTGACGCCAGCGGAATGGTTTTTGAAACCAGATTGGGCAATGCTTTATGAATGTTAGACGCAAGTTGGAAAATCGTGAATATGGTGGTCAGTCGCACTGCCCGATCACTTGGCTGGAGGACGCACTTGAGCTTCATGGTGTTTTGAGAAATGTGATGGCTGTTTCTAGCATCAAGTGCATCCCCTAGCAAAGGGGAAAGGTTTTCACTTCCCCTCGTTTTGTTTTTCTGGGAGTTTGCAAATATGTCAGCCATGTTATTCTACTTGTTAAGACTATACAATGCTTGAAATGAAAGCTTGAAAAGTAGAATCTGCAAAATTCGAACTTTAAATGCTGTATTTAACTGTATAACTTTCTGTGATATTGTAAATTAAACTATATATTGTAAGTTTTGTAATATTTGTGTTAAATGTTCAAGCTTATGTTTAGTATTACCCTTTCTCTTAATATATACTCTTAGTTTTACTCTTTATTGCTTGATAAGCAAAATACACTGATAATGTGCCAAAAAAGAGAGACCACAATAAGAGGAGCACTTTTTGTTTTAAAAGACAATGAAAATGAAAAGAAAAATTATTTAAAACAAAATATTACAGTTTCTACATAATGCCACAATATTGAAGTGATCAATGTTCATAGAAATTTGTATTGAAAATTTGTTGACAATATAAACTTTTAAATGTTATAATTTATGTAGTTAATGTATGTTCATGTAGTTAATATCTGCTGACTGTATTAAATATGTGTTGTATATGTAAAATTAATATATGAATCGGAATAAATATCTACATGTAACTATTACACTGTGTGTTTTTATTTTTTAACAAAAGTGGAATAAATTGGCTACCACGCCGATTAGCAAGCAATTCCAAGCAATGAGGAATTCAAATTCCTTTTAGTAAGAAATAAAAATAAATAAAATAATATTACAAAATAAATACAAATAATGACTAAAATTTAAATTTAGAATCAAGTAGGGCAAAGTAGTGGCAAGTTCGTGGTGGGCAGATATCGTCCGGCCTGGGTGGGTGGGACACCGGAAGTGGAACTGTCACTATATAGACAAACGATGCCAACAACAGATACACAACAAGTATCGATCTTTTCTGCCTCCTTTCCTTGGTCACTGTCACTATATGCGTTTATAAAAGTCACTTCTTTATATTCAGAGCGTTCAATGTATCACAACCAACATAAAATTAGAATAAAGCAATATATCAATATCTCTCGGCTAGACTACGTCCGCTCGGCTTGGAAACAGGAAGCGGGGTTGAGTCGCTAAAGCCATTGACCAAAGGAAGAGTTTTGTTCAGGTAGGGGCCGGACTTCCACCGAGGTGCGGACAACAGGACCAATAAACAGGTGAAGGTTCTTAGCCAATAAACCAGGTGTGAATAAAACCACTAATCGGGGTGTGAGATTTTTGGCAGTAGCTAAATAATTAGGTGATTAACACGTTTAATTGAAAACGAGTGTATTGTGTATGAGAAGATTGCTCGTACTCAACACAGTTCATACTTTTTACTTGAATATTTTGATAAAATAAGACTACGAACAGAGCCAAATTTATAAAGAATCTTTGATAACTTTCGCAATAAAACATCAATATCAATATCAATATCATGCAACATTTTCTTACAAAATAAAATAATTCCATTTTAAAAGTGGGAAAATGTTCCCTTTTATCAAAAGTGAGAAAATATTTCCCACGTTCAGAAGTGGACAAAAAATCCAGTGGGAAAATTCAAAAATTAAAAAATGTAGAAAACGCTTATAAAACTACTCAGAAATATTAAACAATACAATTTATAACTAGCCCAAGATATTTCTTCTAGTTATTCAATAAAATAACATTTTGTTTCCAACTGGATTTTTTTCCCATTTAAAAAGTGGGATTTTTTTTGTAATCGTTAATTTTAAACGAGGATCAATGCAAACGGTTTAAAATCACTTAATATGGAGATATACATATATATATATATATATATATATATATATATATATATATATATATATATATATATATATATATATATATATATATATATATATATATATATATATATATATATATATATATATATATATATATATATATATATATATATATATATATATGTGTATACAACCTTTGGGTTACAAATCGACATTTGTCGCCCATAGGTTATATTTGATGTCGCCCAAAAGAAATTACCTTCTATCTGTTTTATTAAATAAAAGTATATCTTTACAAAGCATTATATGAACATTTAATTGATAACAAGGTAAGGAGAGTATAACTTTTGTCAATATATCGTGTGTTTCAGCAAATTATTCAGGATTTACCAAAAATTTGTATATTCTGTAAACAACCTTTAGGCACCATTGAGTTTTTAAGGTTTGTTATTATATTGAATTGATATATCTCAATGAAATCTTTCTTCTTGGTCATTTAACTAAACATCTATCGATATACAGTACACAGTTTAGCTTTAAATAATTGTTTAATAAATTTGTTACATTTGCTAATTTGCTCAGCCATTTTTCAGCTTAACTGTTGCCGAAAGGTCGAATCATATATCATCAACTATAACTTCTTTTGTATGTGTTTGTGATGATTTAAAATAGCGCGCAGGTGCCACGGTATCAACGGCGTTTTGTTATATTATTAATGAAAGTATTAAGCATGTGGTATTCATAATTGTTTTCGAATTTGATAAGTTTATGCATGACGAATGTTAATTGGCACAACTCGGAGTTATGGGGAAGGATAGTCCTGAAACTGAAGTTATGTTGTTTATTTTCGTTGAACTTTATTCCGAGGAATGGTTTGAGAGGCGTATACAGTATGCGTTTCGTGCATTTGTTACGGAAAATGGATTTTTACATTAAAACAAAAAAGAATAAAACGAGGTTTCTTGATGGACGGCCAGCTTTCGTATGACGAATATTGATCGAGTCTTATGTTGAAGAAAACCGAGCCTTAAACTTGCCTAGAACTGTTTAGGGCATGAGAATTATTTAAGATGTTATCACCAAGATTCGATCAATAAGCTCATTCATTCATTTAAAATATGTTTCATTAAACATTTACATGCTACTGTTGTCTCATACTAGAGATACCAAATAAACGTCCCCAAGCGCAAATGGGTGTGTTGTTTTATTACAGGAGGTTGAGGCTGATATTAATTAGCACCAATAAGGTTATCGTTAGATCTGTACCTACATGTCATTTGTTATAATCAAGCTGATAAGGATTCTGTCTGAACTGTGATGTTAATTAGGTGTGAAAGTAAGATATGAAAGTGTTTCCCATATAGTAACTAAATCTTTGTTATTGTTATCAAGATAAAGATGTGGTCAGAACTAACTAATCACTGCTATAGTGTCGACAAAGACACATCAGCAATCTTAGTAGAAGTTCCTAATTGACATGACGCATGCTGTCCATCAAATTCTTATCGATAATCTTATAAGCCAATCAGCGCTCAGCATTCAGCAACCCAACCGTTACCATGGACTGTTTGCCATTTTCCTAGACAAGCTACTTGTATAGATCCTATAAGTTTATGTAAACATTTTATAAAAACAGTTATATTTCGTGCTTTGAATGTGTTTTGGTCGTAAATCAGAATGTTTAAGTAATGTATTAAATAAAAAGATATACTGAGTAATTCCTTCTAAAATTGCCTTGTGTGTTAAATATTAACGTTTTATAGTTATATAATTATCAAATTATATAATCAAGCTTTAATATATCACTAACAAAAAATTAATAATCGTTAAATGCGGGCAATTGTAAAACCATAGCAAACACATTGACTATGTCGAATGTTTATAATAATTATATAGAGGTCTAAATGTGCGCTTAGATCTCAGGTAAATTGCGTGGGAACCGAGTAAACAGCTTCAAATGGCAATCGTTCAACTTCTTAAAATTAAAATATGAATTTTATTTTCAATAATGATAGTAATATATTTATTTATAATAGGACTATACATGTCTATCATTTTGAAGTTGACAAAATTAGTTGAACGTTAATCTAGGCTAATAATTATAATATGCAGACAGTTTTAATGAACATCTGCGAGTCCCGTTAAGTTACTTGCCTATCTTATCACTGACACTTTTCTGTGTATTGGGTACACTGTCTGGAACACTGTCTAGCCCCAAGTGTTGATAAAATACACTACCACCACCATAAACATTGAATAATAGTTTGCTATTGTTATGTATTTAATATACTGACAATAAATCACTTCGGTTGAAGACTTACATAAAACTGCAATTCGTATATTTATATATTACAAAATACCTGTCTTGCAGCCTAGCATAGTTCTTATCAGCTCGTAAAAAAATGTTTCTTTTAAACATGTATACACTGAAATAATATATACATTTTTTAAATTAATTATGTTTATCAATTGAATCAATTTGTTTTGGAATATGAAATAGAATATAGTTTTCGTGCAGCGCCTGACAGTACAATGAAACTGATCTGTACTTAATTGTAATGTTTAAGTGTTAAAGAATATATTAAAACTAACTTGAAGAGCGGGTAAATTCATGTCATCGATTTTCATGGATCTTCTAAAATTCTCCTTTATTCAAATAAATGACAGAAATGTTGGATATGTTCATTTGTTCAAAAAAGATAAATATACTATGTACGGTATATTTTATTATTATCATATGCCGTTATAATATCAACTATTATATTTTTTCGTTATTTGTTATCAATAATATGATATTGGAACCGACAAAGCAGTGAAAAAATACACATAAAAAGTTATTTTCCCTGTGTAAAAGCGGCCATTGTTTTATCGGCTTGTCTAGGTTTTTTAACGAGGAACCACGTGATCAGTGGGCGGAGTTATCGGCTGTCAGGCGTCATGTCAATTATTACACCCAACTTCGGTGTTGAACAAAGTGCGTTCCCTGTTAAGTCCACATTATCGTCATGAATTTATTAAGCGCGAGTGGTTTTCCCACTTATCTTGCTTATTTTAAGGTTAATATAAAGAAATTTGAAAATCACATCAAAACTAATATTTAGAAAATAGAAGGGGACGAATTGATTGAAATACACGTGTATCATGCGTATATTTGGTTAACAATTTATTTACGAAACTGTGGTGGAAATAACGTGTGGTTAAACCAAGGTGTTGGAGAATGTGATATCATTTTGAGTATTTTTTTTAAGTCAGAGTTACAGATATGTTTATACAAAGTTCGATCTTCGAATTGAGTGAATCAGGTAGAGCTAAAACATATATATAAATATCAGATTTTAAATTTCAATCCTATTTAAATGATGTAAATATTTTAAAGTACAGAAGGGCCCTCTCTAGATAAAAGAGTATCTTCGCATAGACTTATAGTTGAAACTGGTAGATATCTTAAACCAACAGCTATACCTCACATGTACCACCTCTTTGCTTATTATGTCATTGCTGAAGCCGAGCCAGCTAGATCAGTTGGTAGAGCGCTGGACTACAAATGCGAGGATCGCGGGTTCGATTCCCAACCCGGCCACATAACTTGTGTGGGGATTGATCATGAAATAATTCTTACGGCCATTCTCTACCTACCTGTGATTTAAGAAGGGCAGTTGACATAAGTATTTTCTCTGCCTACTGGTAAACCAGCTTACCCAGGACAAGTGTGAGTAGGTTAACTGACCGCCGTTATATGACTAAAATACTGTTGAATATCCGAACAAGCAATCAAACAAAATTCTTTGCTGAAACATCCTGATATTTGTTTGAAAAATGTTGGTTAATGTAAGTGCGTAACGCACTTTGGTGTCGATCACCGACGTTGGGTTGAAAACAAAGTGCGTTACTACTCAGTCTGTTTTCCACACAGGTTTTGACGTCGACAGCACGCTTGATATTGAATAAACCGTATGTATGAAGACTATGTCAGAAGCCAATTACTGTTGCTTTTTATACTTTCTAATCTTCAATTCAAAATGATACAAAATGGTTGAATTATACTCGCACATTGAAAAACACTGAAGTCAGCAAAGGAGGATAGCAAATATGGCATTTGAGACATAACTTGTTTTGTCAATGAATACTATTATTATTAGTTGTAGAATTGAGCATTGAGAGCTACTCAGTTGGAAAGCCGGGTCGTGGAGCCGAAATATTTAAACTAAGTGAAAAATCTGTGTTGCAGAGCTACATCATGATCCCTAACTAGATATCATTACAACAATTGTAAGGATACCTTTGCTTCTTAAGAGATAGATCTATTTATTGTCAAGCTAAATCTATTTTGAATTATACCAGGATGAGATATGACATAAATAAGATGTCTCACACGATAATGACGCACACTTGTATAACGTCTAATCTTACGGTTGAATACTTCGGCCTTTGCTATATGTTGGATCGCTTTAACTATATTTTATTTGTAATTATAAAATGCATTTTTATAACTTATAGCACTTATATCACTTAAGATCACTAAAGCAAACCAATAAATATTACTATATAAACACGTATTCAAATGAAACAATCGACATAATAGAAACAATTGTTGTAACAATGTTTTATCATAAAAAAAAGAAATCACGTAAAATAAAGCAAAACAGTATTTTGCACTGCGGAAATGATGTGTATGGTTAACGAACAAACAATCACAATATGATGTTGTGTTTAACAATAAAAGATATCATGGTTGATAAAGTAATATAATGGTGTGCATTTCGTCATACCTTTGAAAGAAGGCAATTTCTCAGCTCAGTTTGGCATTTAAACAATTATACCCTCATGTTTGATATTCTAGCTCACTATTAATAACATTCAAAATAAAACAGTAAAACGTAAACGCCAGTTTCCGTAAGTACAATCGAAACTATTTGGTGATTAAAAACGAGCTTACTATGCGTTTCAATGTTATAGGTTTTCTTAACTTTAAGTCCATTTTAAAATAATTATATATTAATTAACTTTATCTGGTTTATTGAATTTTTGCCCCTATATCTGTACATACACGTTTTATAATAATTTAAATCGGTAAAAAAAAATAAATAATATTTTCGTTAGCAGGTAATTATCTTATTACATTCGGATGTTTTCTTTTCAAATTTCACTTTACTCTGCTTTCTCCAGTCTGAAATAATACTCAACGACACTGTAAACCAAATAAAAATCAAATAAAGAGAACAACACGTTAATATAAATCTATCATGAAATAAAATGGAATTTCATTCCACCACCCACCACTACCCAAAGGGTTTTGTGCACTACTCATGTATATTGTTAATTTTTAAAAATAACTGCAGCTGCTGCTACTGTTACTGCTACAAATGCTCTACTGCTACTGCTACTGCTACTACTACTTCTACTACTACTACTACTGCTACTACTACTACTACTACTACTACTACTACTACTACTACTACTACTACTACTACTACTACTACTACTACTACTACTACTATTTCTACTACTAAAAATAATAATAATAATATTATTATTATTATTACTACTACTACTACTAATAATAATAATAATACACTTCTTAGACATTATTATTTGTATGTTATTATTATCTATCTAGCACCCACTAATCGGATAACACATTGACCCCTTACTCTCATTAGATTGGTATTAATTAGCACCTACAAGCTCTTTCGTTAGATCTTTACCGACAAACCATTTATTATAATCAAGCTGATAAAGATTCTGTTCGAACTGTGACGTTACTTATGTGTGCATGGGTTTTATAGCATGTGTGATGGTAAATGATGCTAATATTCCTAAATAACTTACTCATTGATAGAAAGGTTTTTTTTTCAGTGGCAATTCAACTTACAATAAATGATTGCATTTCTTAGCTTTTCCTTGGTTACTGTCATATCACTGACATGTTGTAAGTGACTCTTTATACAAACCTATAAGATTTCAATGTGACATGTCCTTTAATGTCTTTAGCTATAAACTCGTAACTGATTTAAAAAGTAATTAAAATGAAGACGTGCAAAGATCATATAAATCTTTGTTTAAATAAATAGTGTATACATTCCCTTGACGATTTTCTATTCCTTCTGTTATATTTCTCACAGCTTTTTGGGATTGTTTTATTATTATTTGGTTCTCAAACGTAGTAAATGTTTTAGCTATAAACTCGTAACTGATTTAAAAAGTAATTAAAATGAAGACGTGCAAAGATCATATAAATCTTTGTTTAAATAAATAGTGTATACATTCCCTTGATGATTTTCTATTCCTTCTGTTATATTTCTCACAGCTTTTTGGGATTGTTTTGTTATTATTTGGTTTTCAAACGTAGTAAATGTTTGAGAAGATAGATTTATATGTTTTGATTGAATATGAAGATATTTACTCTTTCTTGAGTGTTGTTGCAAATTGCACATCATTTTGAAATTTAGCATTTAAATAAACCAGTGTGGTTATCAATTCCAAAGATATTGACAACATCGTCGAAAAGATATCGGACCAATGTAGGCTTGCTAGTTGGAACGATATTGGCCCGACGTCTATTCGATATACGTCTGATAAACAATGCTCCGATACATGTCCGATCAAACGCCGATGGGCACAACGTTGATCGGATAGATATCGCTCACGATATCTATCCGATATTGTTGAAAACATATCTAATAGATATCGGATCAATGTAGGCTTGCTAGCTGGAACGATATTGGCCCGATATCTATCCGATATACGTCCGATAAAAAATGCTCCGATATCCATTTACTGTAGCTTTTATACACTTGCTAATCTTCAATTCAATATGATAAAAAATTGTTGAATTATACTCGTATATTTAAAAACACTGAAGTCAGCAAAGGAGGATAGCAAATATTTAAACTACGTGAAAAATCTGTGTTGCAGAGCTACATCATGATCCCTAACTAGATATCGTTACGACAATTGTAATGATACCTTTGCTTCTTAAGAGATAGATCTATTTATTGTCAAGCTAAATCTATTTATTGAATTGTACCTGGGTCAGATATGAAATAAATAAGACGCCTCGCACGATAATGATGCACATCTGTAGGACGTCTAAGTCTCGCAGTTGAACTTCGGCCTTTGCTATATGTTGGATCGCTTTAACTAGATTTTATTCGTTATTATAAAAAATGCCTTTTTATAGAACTTATAGCATTTATATCACTTAAGATCACTATAGCAAACCAATAAATATTACTATATAAACATTGTCGAACTATATATAAGCATAATTCATGACAGAATCTAGTAGATCTTCATTACACTGCAAATATTTTATCACAGATAGAAAAACAGCGCATCGAAAGTATCTATGTATTTCTCATATTGTCTGTATTGTTGATGTTTCTCAATTGAGAACGCAATTTACGTTAAAGAATAAAAAAATGAGCCATATAATCAAATGTGTTTTGCGACAGTTGTCCTCACAGCTCCCGACGGCGTCCAAACAGCGTCCCAATATTCCCGACATTTTCTTATTTGTACCGATGCGCTTTCGGGACGCTGTCGGGAGCAATGCTCGTGAATGTGTGACGACCGTAATACTATAGACGTGATAGTTATGTATAATTTTCAATGCAATATGAATCACATTCTACAGCATTCTATACATCGAGTGTGACGTCACTGCGTTTGTCCAACCTCTATAATAGGAACTGATAACTTTCCATATTTGGCTAAATGATACATACACTAAGAAAAAGTGCGCGGAGGAAGAAAATAATTTGTAAACTAATAAAAAACATTACTTTTATGGAAAAATGGCGGTTTACAATTTTAAATCGAATTATATGATGCACAGATTGAGTGCTTGAACCAAGTTATGCCCTACAAGACTGTATGACGATTTTTGCAAATGTTTGAGAGAAGCGTCTCATGCAAAAGTTGGCGCCATATGGAAATAGTGCTACCCATCATGCACAGCGCGAAATCACACAGGTTAGTAGCGAGAAGCGACACCTGGTGGACACAATAAGACACAATGAGATTATACCGATACCAACCGACACCGTACCGACTTTGAATCGATACAGCCAAATCTAACCAGACAAAGTCCCGACTGTACAAATTCGACTGAGTCGCACGAATGTTAAGGTAAAAACCTTACGGTCGGAAATGCTTGGCCAATCACACCGAACATGTCCCGCTACTTTCCGATTCTCAAGACAGCGTATCGACAGCGTCCTGACTTTCCCAACTGTTTAGCTTTATGTATCATAGCACTGTAGGGATACTGTCGGAAATATCGGAGACAATAGTCGGGATTGTGCTACTGAGACTTAAGCTATATTATGTATATTAAGCGCTCGATGAGCAACATTCTCTAATAATTTTCGTCTCATTTCTTTTTTTTTTCAGATCTTTGTTAAATATTTGATATAATGTCATTAGCATAATTATGGTAAATTGCTTGTTTGACGTCCTATTTATGCGGAAAAAACGTTGTTGGTAATATTTAACCTCATCAAGCCTCATTGCGTGCAAAATCGTCAAATAAACTTTTTAAATAACTATGATTAAAAACAAGATTATCTTTCATTAGTCAGGTTGTTAAAAAAAAATCAACGGTCTGCGTTTTCGCTGCGTGTAACACAGACGATGTTAATATTTTTCTAGCTCAATATAGTTAATTTTAAAACCGAGATAAAAAAACACACATTCAAATGAAACAATCGACATAATAGAAACATTTGTTGTAATAATGTTTTATCATAAAAAAAGAAATCACGAACAAGAAACGAGCTTAGTGTGCGTTTCAAAGTTATGGGTTTTCTTAACTTTAAGTCCATTTAAAAATAATTATATGTTTAAAAGAGAATAACAGGTTACTGCCTGGTCTTGTGTAAAATATCAGGTGATGCTTAGAATAATATAACAGCGAGACTTGCCTAGTCGTTAATTTATTCGTGCCGAACCTGATATATTACACAAGACCAGGCAGTAACCTGTTTTTCTATTTATCATACCACATTTTTCGTACAATATCATCAAACAAGCTGATTTTTATGTATTTAAAAACTTCGGGCGGCGCTGATTTTGCTGAGCCGATTTTTACACATTCACGTACATGTAGTTATGGATTCCTAAAAGTTGACTGACTAATACCTTATTATTAACATTTCGTAATAATAAGTGAAATGTTTTCACTACGAATACATAGATTACACGCATGCTCATTCATAAATTACTGCAAATGCGAACTGAAGTGGATTGCAACGATCAATTTCATGCATTTATTAATAATGTATTGAAATACATTTGTATGGATGATTTATTGTGTTCCATAGATGACGTCATATCACTACCAAACTGCGGGTTTAGGTGAATATTTAAAAAAAATGACGTTTTTGTGATTTATGACGATTCAAAATAATAAACTATATATGTTCTTGGTATCAAATTGTTTGTTTTGTTGAATCGGATTCATTTTTACTGAAACTGTTGACTTTATAGTTGATTCCGAATAATATGACGTACCTCCAAACATTGACTGATATAAACGTTAGTGACCTGATATATAAAAAATATATCAGACACTTTTGTATCAGGCCGATATCAGCATATTTGTATGATAATTAACGTTATCTGGTTTATTGAATTTATACCCCTATATCTGTACATACACGTTTTAATAATTGAAATCGGTAAAAAAAATTAGTTGTTAGCAGGTAATTGTCTTATTACATTCGGATGTTTTCTTTTCAAAGTTCCCTTTACTCTGCTCTCTCCAGTCTGAAACAATACTAAACGACACTGTGAACCAATTAAAAATCAAATAAAGAGAACAACACGTTAATATAAATATATCATGAAATAAAATGGGATTTCTTTCCACCACCCACCACTACCCAAAGGGTTTTGTGCACTACTCATGTGTATTGTTAATTATTCAAAATAACGGATGCTACTGCTACTGCTACTGTTACTGTTACTGTTACTGTTACTGCTACTGCTACTACTACTACTAATACTACTACTACTACTACTACTACTTCTACTACTAAAAATAATAATAATATTACTACTACTACTACTTATAATAATAATAATAATAATAATAATACACTTCTTAGACATTATTATTTGTATGTTATTATCTATCTAGCACCCACTAATCACATAACACATTGACCCCTTACTCTCATTAGACTGGTATTAATTAGCACCTACAAGCTCTATCGTTAGATCTTTACCGACAAATCATTTATTATAATCAAACTGATAAGGATTCTGTTTGAACTGAGA